>CAXIVR010000010.1:26496146-27096146 GCA_964035755.1 Teleogryllus oceanicus | reverse complement strand
CCATCTCCAATATTTCCATCATTGTTATTATCATATATATTATCATCATTATCATATATCATTATCGATATATCTTTAATAAAGTTGTACGAACACGTCGAAAAAATTAAAACATTTGTAATTTTGAATATTTAGAGTTAACAATGAAAATCCAAACCTGTACCATTTTTGAAAGCGTTTTTTCTTTATTCTTACGAGAAACTTAAACAAAAATTGGCGATAACTTTGAGAATATTTCGAAAATATCCCTGGTGCTTCATTTAAAGTTCCCTCAAAATTTAAAGAACTTTTTTCAAAATCGCAGAACTGACAAACAGCTTGAAGAAACTACGGAGATGAAGTCTCCGAGCAGCCGAGTATTGATTGACTCCGGCCGCGAAAGTCTAAGCTTCCATGGGGTCATATTTCTCCCACAAAATTTGCACATAAAAGAGACTTTGCTCTTCTGTGATGTTTTCAAAGCATCATTTCGATGACATTCCGCGAGGTTTAAAAACCTGAGAAAATAAGAAATGCATTTTCTTCAATATAAACACTACAAGGAAATATTACCATTGTGTAAATTGAGACGATCAGGTAAGTATTATAGTCCGCATTTTACATAAATGTATTTTACTTGGAGGATATTATTTATTAATAAGGGTAGGGTTGAAAGATTTTGAAGGAAAAGAAACTTTGCATCTTTTGCTGTGGCATCAAGTGATATCGAATGACATTTAAATGAGCAGATTCAGCGTTTAGAAACACAATATTGTCATCACAAACATCAAAAACTTTATTTTTACTTATAAAAGGAGTTTTAGGTTGTATTTGATTATAGAGAAAGTTTGCTGTTTTAAGCAGTTTAATGGAGATTTGCAGGATGGCTGAACATTACAAGTCCATAGTAGGAAATACACAGTCTAGTCACATTAATTTGGCCATCAGTCAAACTACTGAATAACTCCCATTCGAAGTTCATACTGCTCTGCGAGACATGCAGAAAGAGAGTCAATTATGTTGTGTGGATGGTGCCTATTGGGATGGAATTATGAGGATGGCGCCTACAGGGATGAGGGACCATGCTGACCCCAGTGCCGTGACCAGCTACGCTAGGGCACAAGTTGCTTTTTTGTGGTATGAGATGCATTCGCAGTCTCTAGTGCATCACCGCTACACCTTACTCCAGGCGCGTCAAACCGCGCCCGCACGAGCTACTTGCCTGCATGGGAATCCCAGCGCTCCTACGGGCACAGGCAACTTCCCTTGATTCCGTTCTCATTTCCCTTAAAATCCAGGAAGGGGTGTACATGCGCAAGCTGAAGCAACGTGAGGCTGACTAGTGACATCGTACGATCGTTTGTCAGAATTTTTCTATCAAATCACCGCGAACTGTATTCTTATATTCACTATTTATTGCTATTCATGTCTATTTTGTTACTAAATTCTCCCTTATATAAACATAATTTGCTAAAAGACAGGAATATATTTGAATGGCAAATTCATTACTTTTTTTAGGGTTGTATTATTAAATCAATTAGTTGTGTATTTATTTACCAATAATGTGAAATAAATTAACAGTACTCTATGAGTTAACAATTCTTGCTTACGGATGGACAGCGCTTTTAAGAAATAAGAATATTTGTCAGTTAAACCTAACCTAAATAAAGAAAGTTCGTGGTTTTATATCACTGAGAAGAAAACAGAATAACAAAATAATGTTATTTTGATTCAATTTTTTAAATTTTACTCTCAATTTAGAATTTGAAACCGGACTGATGTATTATTTCTTTAATGGATCATTCCTTACCTTAAAGAGAAAATAAAAATTAATACAGCTAAATTTGTGACAATAACCGACAAGTAACTTCTCCCAAAGACGGTCATGGGCCAGATATTCAGTGTCATACCACCACTCCGGAGGAATTTGTACAACCCTTACTTTTAAATCTCGCGCCAAATTCTCTGGCCGCAGTGCCCGCGAGCTCTAGTAAGTTTGTTATTTTGCCCACGGCCATGACATGTCTGCCTTATACCTGCGAAAATCCCTTCAATGATCTGTAATTATGTGGGAAATCGACTGTAAACCGTCTGTTTGTGTAATTGAATTTACATCTAGAACAATGGTACAAGCTCCTACACGCGACAAGGGCTATCAGGGAGAAGATTCAGGAACGAAATTGACCTAAAGAGCCCCTGGAGGTGATGGGTTCACTGGAAGGAAACTTTTCACTGAGAACGCAGTCCAGGGCAGCTCCAGTTACCTTCGGAAACCCATAGTAGGTCTCTTTGGCGCCGATATCTGGAAAGAGGGTGCGGCAAAATCGAAAGTTCCATCCCCATTTAAAAGAAAACAGAAGCAAATAGTACGAGAAAGTCTGTGCCATTCTGTACAATCTCTAGTTACATTTTGAATTTATTTATGATGGCTTTTAAATTCATTCTACAATATATAAAATTTTCTTTTTCTTTTTTCAGGAAGAAGATATGCAATGTTGGTACTGAAAACGGTAATCAGTAAAGTTATTTGGAAATATCAAATACAACCAGATGCATCGTTTGAACCAGAGTATAATTATGGAATCAGTACTGGTTCGAACAATGGAATGAGAGTTAAACTTATAAAGAGAACAACTTTTTGAAGAGAATAAGTAATAGAAATTGAGTCTTCAAGTCAAGTATTTCGATTTTTTTATTGCATCGACATCTTCGAAAAGTTAACTTCATCGATCCCTATATTTTCCCCCTAATATACTGCATGCAAGATAATCATCACACAAATAATTAAACATATTTAAGATAACAAATAGAAAGATGATAATATAAATAAATCCATCATTTTATTTGGAATTTTCAAAAAACTTACAAATGGACGAAGAGTATTTAATTTCATTTCATATGCTTTTAAGAAATATTTTAACCCAGTCTTTCTATTCGGTCAGACATCAAATGATGTATCATATAAATGAATGGAACACAAATTTGTGTTCATTATTTTATGCATTCAGAAGTTTTTCTAATTCACTCAGCCTTCATTGAGCTCCGCCTTCATTGAGACATACTATTCGGAGGAAACACATACTACAAGACCGAGCCTTTTAGATTGCAGAATAAATATAGAAATAAAAACAAATGCTATCCGCGATATTCCTGCAAGGGTCTCTTTGTTGAGCTTCGAATCCTACCATCGCCTTGCCAATTTGTTTACGAATATGTAAATTTAGTTGAGGGTGGAAACTTTAGGGTGCTTACTTAAGGGTGGAAAAATATTTTCATGCTATACAGATATAATCACAATACACATCGTGGGAATAAAATCCATCATCAGTCACTTCAAATCAGATTCCTACCACTATCTGGTGTTTGGGGAGCTCAGAAAATGATCTTAATGTTTTACGAGCTTTATAACAAACAATATTCCTTACACTTAGTTCAATACTTGATTTAGTCTTTTAAAAAGTCACATAAATTTACGGAGGTTGCTTCAGTCGAATCAAGTTTTTTTGCTGTATCAGGAAAAAAATCAATATAATATCAATATAAACTGGTACATTTGCAATTAATGTTCACCCCGAAGCAATAATGAATATATTTTTAGGACATTTATGATTAACATTATGATCAACAACGCAATTCGTAATCGAGTGCCAGAGGATTAATTAGTGGGCCCAAAGACAAATATCTCAATTAATTAATTATAGTGCATCGACATCGAGGGGTAGATATATTTTGCAATTACAATATCAAATTGAAAAACATCCATGATCAAAAGTGTCACAACAAAACAAACAAAATTAATATAGTAAGTAGTTTCTCTAAATGCTATTATAAATATTGATTTCTGTAACGAAAAATTGAAAAACATATCCATGATCAAAAGTCTGAAAACAAAACAAACAAAATGAATACAGTAAGTAGTTTCTCTAATGCTATTATAAATATTGATTTCTGTAACGAAAAATTATAAAAGTTAAAACAAAACAAACAAAATAATAAGTAAGTAGTTTCTCTAAATGCTATTATAAATATTGATTTCTGTAACGAAAAATTGAAAAAATATCCACGATCAAAAGTCTGAAAACAAAACAAACAAAATGAATATAGTAAGTAGTTTCTTCTCTTCTTCTTCTTCTTCTTCTTCTTCTTCTTCTTCTTCTTCTTCTTCTTCTTCTTCTTCTTCTTACTTCACGGATTAGGAAATTCCCTGTTCCGGCTTCGTTGTAGTTTCTCTAAATAGTATTATAAATATTGATTTCTGTAACGAAATCAATAATTTTCATCTTAATCGTTAGAATTAAGAATCCTATGGTGTCTGTCCTCTAATTGGTATTTTTACCCGGTGCTTTTGTGTAGTAGGCGGTAAAATAGTGTGTCTTTTACGTTTAGAAAATTTTTACAAAGCTCTCATTTGGGAAGGTTTTTTCCAGTGATTATATGAGTATGAGTTAATTTCGATTGTTCCATTCTCAATCTTGTAATGAGAAACGTATCTTTTTCGTGAGACTTTTTTAAAATAATTTTAATAATGGAGTGTTGAGGACTTTTTTGTGCGTTGCCTTTATCAATTTTCATCGTTTGTACCAGATATTTATCATTCGGTTAAATATATGACCATATTAATAACCATCGTGTAACCACAAAATTTGGAAAGAATCCAAATGCTTCAGATTGTCTCGTCTTAATGTAAACATACAAAATGTGCACATATTATTGCACAATCTTTTTGACGTTTACAGATAGTTCATTCAATGCAAATTTTAAACAGTTATGAATTCTAATGTGTGCATGACAGTTTTCTTTTAAAACAAGTTAATTTTCATTCTTCAAAGCAGTGAAAAGTGCCTTATTTTGCCCAAAATGTTGATTGATATTATCTGCTTTCGAAACCTGCGTTAATATAAATTCAGCCTATCAAAACAATCACCACACCATTTGGCACATTCTGTTTTTGATTTGTTTGAATATTCCACAAAATCTAAAAGTTTGATTTCTATGCCTCTCTCTATAGTAAATTATTGGATACAAATTGAAAAACTGTTCCTATTTTTTGATTCGATTCATCTAATCGTAAAGTGAATAGTATTGTTTTCTCTTGGATTGGTTTAAACAAAAAAATTGCCTAACTGTCTGGCTTAAATTATCTAAAAACAATAACAATCTGAGTGAAGTAGGGTACCTATCCCTTCCCTGGATTTCAGAAGTAATCTCCACAAATAAAACTCATCACTCAATTAAAGATAAATAATATTCTTATGGAATGGTTGAATAATTCCCAGCCTGTTAAATAACTAGGTGAACTCCTGGATACTAAACTCAAATGAAATCAACCTTTGGAATTCACAATCAACAAACCTTAAGCAAAAATGGTGCTAATTTACTCACTAATCAATAAAAAATCTAAGTTAAATGTGGATATTAGAAAATTACTTTATAGTTCTAGTACACAATCAATCCTTACCTATGCCTGTTTAATTTGGAGAAATACTTTAAAATCTAACATGAATAATTTACAAATTGTACAAAATAAAATCTTACGAAAAAGAGTGAAATGTTTCATTTCAAACACTCAAATACATCATGAATTGCAAACTATCCTAATCCTCTCCACAACTTTATTTAATATTTGTTACATTTCTTGTAGCACTTTGCTTTAAAATCGCGTGCAATGTTCCCCTACTTATTTTTTGTCAGTTTGTTGCTCCATTAGTAATTTTATTTTATATAATAGAAATATACTTTCTCATACATTCGTTGAGCACTTATTTCTCTGACGACGAAAATTTCGCAAATCTCTGGTCTTTACCCATTACGAATGATTTCTCTTACCCATTACGAATGATTAATAAAAATAACCTCTTTGCACCAGAGTATAAAGCAGAATAAGAACGAAGAAGGTTGGTTATGGTTCCTGGCTAGTTCACCAGGGACCAGCATTGCCAACCAACTCTCGGAAACATTTATTTATAAGTTATACTTCACCAAATAGTATAAAAATACTCTGTAATACTGTATAGTATTTGACTTCATTAAGCATTGCTTGAAAGAGGGTGGTAAAACAACGAAAAACAAGGCACGATTTAAAACGCGTCCTAAAATTAAGCATGACTTCACTAAGTCATACTTTAAAAGTTTTTGGTGAAACCGACCTTTAGCAGATGCAACACGTGGGAGGTGTCGTGCTGCCAGTGCGACTACATACGAGATCAGGACGGATTTAAGGGGATTGTTTGCCTTTAAGGTGAATGAAAGTCAATATGCAATAATAGTACATTGAAATTTAATGCTTGCATAAATCCAACGTCTGTATTAGTGAGACGTAAACCGGAGGGTTAATGAAAGTTTATAAAGTGTATGCTCGTCTTTCTTGAAATTAACTTTACTTACATTGAAAAAAAGGATACCATAAATCCAGTGGCGGCTCGTGGGTATTCGCACGTTCGCATGTGCACACCCAAATTAATTTGGTGCCATTTCTTTTAAACATCTCTTAACAAGAGGAGAATACAAGTCCTCTCAGAGCATTCCCGAAACATGTTATTTCAAAACACGCGCCATTCGGAAGCTGCGATTGCCGGTCCGTCCGCCTTTCTTTCGTGAAAGCCTGCGGGAGCACACTCGGGAGAATGCGACCGAGGAAACGGCGTCCTAGGCTGTCGCGGGGCTGCAGGGGAAGGAGGGGAACAACGGTCGCTTATGGAGGACTGGAGCAAACCCGGCGCGGTGCTCCATCTACGGCGCAGGCGCAGTGGCGATCTCGGGAAAAGCCTTGACGTGTCTAGAAGATATAACACTCGAGAAGCACAAGTTTTTAACAGAAGTATGACATTGAACGAAGAAAGTGTGAGATATCTCTCCACTTAAATGAGCTTTCGCACTAGCGCGCGAAACGCGAACGCATTGCTGTGCACTGTTGCATTCATAAAAATGTTAATAGTATATAATATGTGTATTCTCTTGTGTTTTAAAGTGAGTTGCAATTACAGAACCATTCCGAAGTATTCAAACCCCTAGTGTATTTTGTAAACGTAAGTATTAGACTACGTTTCAATGTGTTTTGAGAAACCGAAATCAGAGAGTTCTTTTTCTATCAAGGGTGTTTGTGCAACTAACAATGAATAGCGTTGAAAATATGAAACGTAAGAAATCAATGATTTCAATGAAAAAGCCACAGAAAAAAATTGCCGAAAAGAAACAATGGAATGGAATTGTTCGGCATGCTATCAGACGTCATAAGATGATTTGTGTTTAATTGTCATTATTAATGTTAATGTGTGTCAATGCATGCATGTAATGTATATGTGTGTGCGTGAGAGAGAGACAGAGGGAGAGAGTGTGGGAAAAAGAAGAAAAACGTTGCACACCCTAATGGCATGACCGCGAGCCGCCACTGCATAAATCCCAACAAGGTTTCAATAGTTACACAAAACCTTCGTATGCGAAACAGAGACCTTGTTGCTTTACTCCCTTTCCTGGTTACAACAGCCTCTAAGATTGCTGATCTTGATGGACCAACCGGCCTGAGATTTCTGAGAGGTTGAAGTTGCTTCGTAAACGGACCTTTCGGCCTCATCAAGCCTTGTCAGATTAATTATTGAAGAAAATATACATTGAAAAACATTGAACATCTGTTAAACACACACATGTCACATTATTTCAATTACATAATAGAAGCATGATGCGATAATGATGACTTTATCAAGCAAAGAAAACATATCTGTCATTCTTGCTCAAAACGGGAACGAAGTTTGAGATAAACTTTAATAATATTATTTTCCGTCAGCGTTGTTACACATATAAATATAAATACCGAAAGACAGACTAATTGCGTTATATATTTATCAGCTACCAGTCCCAAGGCCTTCGGCGGGCTCTTGGAAGTGCGTGGGAGGGGGGACAGGAAGTTGCGCGCGCGGGCGCCCAAGCTTGCTGCAACCTGCCCGCAACGCAATATTATCCGTTCATCCTAAGAAAAATCCTGATTTAAAGAAGTACAAATGTAGGTTCACTACATAAGAACTAATTTGAGCCATCTGTTGTTAAATTAACCTTGCATCAAAACTACGTACTGCAAACGAAGGAGACCGGTGCGAACTGCATGCGTGTTGCTGGGCGATAAGGACCTGATATCAGCCGAGGATTGCCCAGGAAGCGCGTGACGCGACTCTTTTGGACCGCAGCGTCGCGCCGCCGATCGGCCTGCGAGAACATACTATTCAGTTCATTTTGGAAGGGCTAAGAGAGTGACTAGCCCTTCAGAAAAAATTCTTCGAAGTGGCGAAAAGCGCATCGTTGTGAAAGTTTTCAATTAGTTATTGTAGAAAAATACGTCGTTGGCGAAGCAAATCGCTAAACTTACTAAGAGTTCAGTGGTAAGTACAGTATTGAAACTTATCGTGCTGCATCAGTGTGAATTATACTCTAAAGGTTATTGGTGGATATTTTTATTAGGGGCCAGACTACAGAGTCTAAATTACCTCTTTGAAGTGAAAATCTTATTTCATTGGGAGTAAACGGGCGAATGAAGTTCGAAAGAAAATGATACCTTCATTTACATCGCCCATTTGAAATCAAGCAAGAATTGTCAACCAAGACTAAAAGATGATGGTGGAATGGAATTGCAACATTTCGGTACGTATATATTTTTATCATTCGTTGTAATAATAGAAAGGCATACATTAGTTATGTGCATTTCTATTGGAAATAACTTACAAAACCTGGCCATTAATCCAGCTCAAAGTTATTTTAATGTAAATTGTAAAATTCCTCTAAAAGTTTATGTCGAACAAGATAATCAATTATTTCGTTTTACAACATCAGTTTGAATCCTTTCATTTCAAATTCTAATGTTGTTAAGTTGATATAGAAAGCTTGGCTTTCAAACTCATTATTTTGCAATCATTTGTGCTTTTTTTAATAGTCAAAATAGTACCTATTAAAAAAAAGTTGAAGTTATTTGATTAGTTTTTAATACTCAATTAAGCGTTGCAAATTCGTATTAAAATTTAAAAAAATAATATTTAGTATGTTGCCTATTCATTGAAATAATTTTAATATAGTCTTAAAGTGTCATTAATGGCAATTAGAAATTGTAGAATTAATTGTAGTGTAGTATGTTATAAGTACCATATGTTATAAGTGTACAGAATTTTGATTACTGTATTTAAATTGACACTAAACCCTATCATGTTCTGTAAATAATTGAACAAAATAATAATGCAAATAATGCATTCCAAAAAAAAAAACTGCTGTAAAACACTTTCTATTTTTTATTTTTCAATAATTCTCACTTATTTTCAAATACTATTGTATTAATTTTAATTTTCAGGTAGTTTTTGGCACAGATGACGGAAATTGGTCATTGAAACAGGTTATGGTTCATTGACGCAGATATTCACGGATATTCTTAATTCTAAATGGCTATTGCATTCTATGACAAGATCATGAACAAGGAAGCGATACAGATGAACAAGGAATGAAGCGAAGCAGATGAACAAGGGAGCGAGTTTGAAGGTGATGCCAATATACATTTTGCTAATTTTGCAAGCATCATGGACGTTTGTGATTTCATTCGTATTTAACATTCACAAAATGTGTATACATTAATCGGTCAATTTTTTTAGTGTGTATCATTTTTGACCAGGCAAGTTATTTAAAAATTCTCATTAGGTAATATAACTTGTGTTATAATTCTGTTAGAGTTTCAGTGTGTACTATGTAGTAGTGCTTTCAGAAGACTACAAATGAGTATGAGTAATATACAAAATTCACATTCCCACTAGAAAAGTGTCATTAACTTCCAAATGCTGGTTCTTCAGGACATTGTTCTACAACTAGCGTTCTGAATCGAGTTCATAGAGTGTGACAATTTGAAATTTTCTTTTAAAAGAATATAAATTTTTACTTTGGTTTCCAAGGAAGAAATGTTTCAAGTTTTTCATAATTTAGGGTTCTCACAGTGTGCTGTTTCATATAGTATGGCTAACACTGCATTCTCAAATATGCAATGATTTTGTCTATTATTCATCTTCAAAATTACCAGAGAAAAATATCTAAGATTGTGTTAATGATTCTTGGGCAAAGAAATGTCATTACTGTTGTAATAGTGTTGACCTTCATAATTTTCTGAAGCTTTTCCCTTGTCAAGTGAACAAAATACTTTCCTCTTGAAATAAAACAATTCAATATTACTTGACATGATTCTCGTGCCCTTGAAGATGCTAAAACCTGCATACATATGCCAGATACAATTTGACAAAATATGCACAATCAAATTTTAGCTTGTTTTTTTCATTGTCTTTTGAAACAGGAACACTAAACAATTTTTCAAACTTTTAATCAGTCAAATTCATTCTTTTGTGAGAAATGAATCTTTTTAAACATTCTACTACATCACCAGATGTAATTGGAGCATATTTGTAAGATGAAATCTGAATTGGAATGATTGAAGGCGTTGTCATTGTCAACAATAGTATTTATTTCACAAATAGCAGCTTTCGATGGCTTAGCCATCATCATCAGTTTTCTGCTGTCTGGGAGCCACAAAACCGGACTGCATTTTGTGAATGCTATTTGTGAAATAAATACTATTGTTGACAATGACAACGCCTTCAATCATTCCAATTATGTAAATGTCAACTACACCTCACCACTGAATCAATATCAAGATGAAATCTGAGCCAATGTGAGGTCATATTCTGCATTTTCTGCTTTTGAATCACAATTTTTTTAAATTTAAATTTCATAGGTTTTAAATCGAATTTTAATTTATTGGTTTATATAATTTTTCCTTGGTAGTCACACTTGCATGTACAAACACTAATTTCAAAGACATTGTAATATCTTCAACAATATTTAATGACTTCAATAGAGGTAATCCTGCTGTTTTCAATTTCCGAATTGGTATAGGCAATTTTACAAAATTTAATTAAATATGCATTTTTATTTTATTTTTTTATATACATGGTTTTATAACATATTTTATTTTATTTTTTTGCATGCAAGCAGACTAAGCGTCTGCATCTAATTATTTTCCCCTCCCTTGTATCACTGTCAGTTCCCAGTAATACTGAGTAGTGGTCTATGTGTGTGTGAAATTATCAATAGTATTCGAAGAATATAATCCTAAATTTTGAAGCAATCCAGAAAAAAAATGCATTTAACAAAGTAACTTGCAAATAAAATGAAGGCGAATCATTTCGTCCCACGCTAAAGTGATGAGTCTTCTCCCACCTTATATGTCTATACAACAGCCAGACTGCGGAATTTAAAGGCTTTTGAGGTTTATTGTGAAATTTAATTATAACTAAATGCGTAAATTTTTATGCAATTATTTCCGTTTTTACGGTGTCTGGTTGTGTAGGTAAATATACAGATCTATTGTTGGATCAAAAATAAATAATGAATATTCTAGTAATAGCAAGTACTACGCATAAACCAACCTATACCTGTCAACGATTAGTACTTGTAACACCAACAAGAAATGATTAAATAAGGCTACACCTACGGCTGATCCTTCAACCAGTATAGCTGTGCAAGCCGAAACGGAAGGCCGGATCCTGTCAGTTTCGTCCGGATGATTCATGACGGTAGGCTGGATCAGATCATCCAGCCTGTGTTGCTCACTTACGCCGAGTAGATAGCCAACAAGGTTGCTTGGGCTCGACAGCTTCTATCCGTGCACTTCTGACAAGGTGAATTCAGTGGAGTGCAACAAGGGACTCTTTACGATGCAACTTTTCGTTCCAACTATCTCCGTCACGAAACAGCAACAGTGAACCTGGTTGGGCCCATATTATCATGCGTTCCCTTGCTACAGTATCATGGATCAGGTATACCGCAACTGTTCTTTTTTCTCCGTGTACAGTTTGTCTTACTGCAAGCACCAAACAGCTAAAATTAAGCCACTCTTCAAAAATGGGACAAAAATGAAATTCAAAATTATAGGCCCATTTCTCTTCTATCAGTTTTTTTTTTTTTTTTCAAAAACATTAGAGAGACTTTTTTACGTTCGAATGGAAACCTTTCTCAGTAAACACGACGCGCTTTTAGATTGCCAACACGGATTTAGAAAATCGAAATCAACGGAAACAGCTATATTTTCTTTTCTTAAAGATGTCGCCTCATCATTGGATCAAAACGAGGCACCTACTGGATTATTTTTAGATCTCTCAAAAGCTTTTGACCTAATTGATCATGACATTTTATACTTTCAAAATTACCTTCATATGGAATCAGTGGTATTGCTTTAGATTGGTTATGTTCGTACCTTAAACAACGGTCACAGAGAGTGGAAATACCTTACTGAAATGATGGAACATTACGTACGCACCTTTTCGACTCCTTGCCCATTGCACGTGGAGTTCCTCAAGGATCGATTTTAGGCCCTATTCTGTTCCTACTTTACGTAAACGATATGCCCTCGACGATTCGAAACGGAAGAACAGTTCTCTCTGCGGATGATATGAACATCCTTTGCAATAAAGAAACCGCCTGCCGTGAAATTTGAGCTTATCACTCGTTATATGCCGCCGTTCTCCGGTACTGCAATTGTGGTAAGAAAAGTAGAGGCACTTTCAGATTTTCCACTCGCCTTCTCAACTAGATCTTGTTGATATGGCAACTTCAAAGTGGGTTCTTTGCAAGCACTCTCTCACAATAATTCGCTTTTCTTTCTCGTTCAGATTCTTTTTCTTACCATTTATCTTGGAATTTTTTAATTCTCTTCTATAATTAAATAATTCACTAGACTTTGAACAGTGAAATGTTTTTTTTTTCACGAATATTCCCATTTTTCAGAAAGAATATTCTATCGCGACTAAATTCACAATAACCTTCTTGATGTTCTCACTAGGTTCCTTCGTCTTAGGTATTTTCACCTTTATTGTCTCGAATGTTGCACCAAATATAACTATTACTTTCCTAAGATTCCATTACTGCTCTACTGGTGAATGTAATGAGTTTACGGTTGGGTGGGCAACTCACACCAAAATTCACACTACGTGGTTCAAGTGTACGAATAAGAAGATAGATCTCAAGCTCAAGAGATTTTCATTTCTACAATTATTTATACGCTTTCTTTTTACTTTCTCGTATACGTACGTATATACGGAGTAATATACGTAGTATAAAGAAAGTTATGCAATGCTGCGAGTCAAAACGGCGGATTTTCGGCAGAAAACATTTATTGCCGGGCTCTGGTGGTGAAAAAGTGCATAAAACTAGTTGCTAAATTAAGAGAAAAAAATCCTCTATCACGTCGTGTAGCCAGAATTCCTTTTTTGTGGGTCCCTGATCCCGAAAAGCCAATTGGAAGCAAAACATCCATCCGTCCGTCTGTGAACACTACTAGCGCCTAAACAACTAGTACGATCTTTTCCAAATCCCCAGAATCCCCAGTCGATCTGACTTTAGCAGAAGCTGAAATTTTGAGAAATATGATTCAAAATTTGGGGTACTTTACATGAAGCCTCCCGGACATTTTGAAAATTTTCTCAAAAACGGCTCCAACTTTTTCTTTAATGTTTTCGTAGGGTTAGTGCCAAACGAACTCTATACTTTGGCAGAAACGCCATATTGCTATATTCTTTTGTTTTTTTTTAAAAAAAGTGTAATTTTTTCGACTTGTCTCTCACGTCGGCAATATTTACAGTAAAGGCAATTTCTTCACATTATTATATTACTGAGCACATGTGCTTTAAATAATGTCAAATAAAGTTTCTCTAAAACTAGTTTTCTGTACAAATGAGTTCAAAATTCCGCATTTTCCGAAACGCTTAAACGCCATTTTCTCAAAAAGTCCCCAAATTTTTTCTTGAATTTTTTCTAATAGATAGTGCTATGTGCGCTGTTTAAATGACGAAAATTCAGTCATTCATTCATTCAAATTCGTTCATTTAGAAGTAGTCATTTGTTTTTGAAAAAAATATACATACGTAATTTTTTGAAATACCTCTTACTCTGTTAATATGGACATTTTCATCAATTTGTGTGCATTATTACAATTGTGAGTGAATGTGCTTCAAATCACTTTAATTGAACTTTTCCGAAAACTCAATAGATTCCTGTGAAAAATTTTTTTTTTTTTTTTAATTCAAAATTTAATAAATTTATATATAGGACGACTTTTTACTCTTCTTTAATATTCGTGAAGTATTATTTCGGTTCTACTACTAGGAAAGCAGTTGAGAAAATGTCAAAAAAATTTACTTTGGGCAACGATAGAGGCAGATGGCCAGAGAATGGAGCAAAATCTTTAAGTCAGACCACACGAAAGAAATTAGACAACTTTACTTCGAGAAAGTCTGTGCCATTCTAAAGCACCTGCAGTTCGAATTACAGATAATACATTATATTATAGGTTTTCCTTGAATACACAAGTGCAAATCATTCCATTGTAGCAATAAGAAAGACAATAGAATATTTCTTTTTCATAATGAATTGTGCTGCATGTCTACAATTATGAACCAATGGAACACCCAGTGGGTCTATAATTATTACCCAAGGTGGGTATAAAATTCTTCCGGTGTCAGTATTGTGGGGGATGTATTTGGAGGGCAAGCTCTTTAAATGAAACATAGGCTTTCATCAATAAAGTTTCATTAACAACCTGTTACAGGAATATGATTATAATACAAAGCAAACCCGGTCGCCCCCCTCAATCCCACAACCCCCACATTCATAAGTCTTTCCCTTTCCTCGCCACTTTGTACACGATGCAGTCCTTGCGATCACTCAAACAATACAGGCGTTGTGTTCTACTCGGCACATCTCGTCTGACTTTCGCACGGCACCTCCCTTCGCGGCCGCCGACCTTCAAACACTCACTGTTTCCCTCCACGCCGCACCTGCCGGCCAGCGCCACCAAAAAATCGTGCAGCAACTTCGGCGGAAGATATGCGCAATCCCACAGTATTGTGGCCAAACACATAGTACCAGTTGACATGCGGCTGTCACCACGCGATTCAAATGCCCGCGCGATGGCCGCCTAGATGCAGACAGCGCTACCTGGGAGAGTCAGTGCCGAACTGACCCAAGCTAGTGAGCACGGATGAAACGGAATCCACCTAGGGTTGGGGCATAGACTAAAGAGGTATCTTTACTCTATGGTCGGGGTGGCTGATGCGCGCGTGAAGTGATAGGCCTTCTCAAAGAGTGTAAAGAGTATATGGGCATTCTGTCTAGTGGTGTGTTTGGTTACGGATGGCAGTGTGTGACAGGGGTAGAGAAGGAATTAACCCTGGTTAGTACTACACGGCCGGACCCAAACAGTGCCTTGATAAAAGAATTAGTTTTTGGAGAGCCGAACTCGATAAAATGTATAACTGCTGATGAGTTTACGTTGCGCCAGTTGTTCCACAACTAAAGTAAGTGCCCAACAGAATTTTTATAGAAACTACATTGAGAGATATTTAAGCGACTAACAAGAACGTGTTTTGGTTATGTTAGAAAAAGGAAGATTACTGCAAACTCCATATAGTCATTCCTCTTTAACAAAACAGCATAATAATGTTTATGTTTGTTGCTATTACATAGAAAGGAAGTCTAATTATTTTCATTTACTACAATCGAATTTGTTTTTGTTTTTTTCTCTTATTCCTGGTTTGTGTGAATGTATTTTGTCTCTTAGAGTACCCTGATTACTAATGGTTAGGCCATTTGGGGTAGGTCTGAATGTGTGTGGGAGGATTACAGGTTTATGTTACATGTATACAACCAATGTTCATATTTTGTTCAGAATTATACTTAGTATTATGAGACTAGACATGAAGTTTTATCATTGTCTTTTATAAAAATTTCGTACAAGAATCTCCGAACTCGTGAAATTTCCCTCTTGATGCTTACCTTCCCTGCTTTGTTTTTCATACGTTCCAGAAGACATAATCCCACAGATCAAGAATGTTCTCAGTATGAATAGGTCACTACAAAAAACATGTAACTTAGCGAGGTTTGCTCCGCAAACAAGGTTTGACAACTAAAAGCCTCGTGTTGATTTCTCAAACAAAATTTTTTAATCAAAAGTTACGTTTATGTATCGATCGTACTGGATCGTACTGTAGCATATTAATAAATTGAATCATTAATAAATCGCAAACACATGATTTTGCATCAGATTTCCATCCAACCTTTGCTGTATACAAGGAGGTTAGAATTATGAATAATGAAGAAGACATTCTCATTGCTGAAAATTAAGACAGCCTCTTGTCTTTTGTTTCTTGTATTTGGAAAAATTTTATAAAGAAATGGAAATGAGAGATGATTGAGTTAATCTAATTATAAATTTAATTACAATTTTTTTGGACAGAATTATTAATGACGTTTTCTTAATGGATCTCAGAAGAAGAAATTCTCAGACAAGAATAATATGAAAACTGTTCTGTACATGGTTGTGGTGGTAGTCACCAACAAAATTAAAAAAGGCTAAAAGTGAGGTTAAAACTCGAGCAAATTAATCATTGCAGTGTTATTTAGGGATTCTGCTTAAAGGAAATTTTCTATAAAAATATTTCAAACATTGCATTGAAGAAATGTCTTTAACATGTGCTCTCCTACCACATTAATAATTGTAAAAAATTCAGTCAAAACATGCCACCAAGAGCAGCTTCATAAAAATTGATGCCAAGTGAAGACAAAATTTGGTGGAAAAAATAAGAGAATGTGAATGCTGATCCATCTTAATTTTCAATGTCACTGGGATCAAAATATACTTTACATTAAATAACTGATATATATTTTAAAAATATTATTGTGAAATTATTGTAGTAACTTGCCACAGAGAATTAAAGAAAAGAAACCTGTTAAGTATAACTCTCCACCTAAAGCCACATCAATCTGTACATATTTTTTTAAAATTAATGATATTTTTCTAATATCTCATCAATATTTCTTTAAACCAACGAAAATATATAACTAATATAAACATGTATTACAGGTTTAAGGAGCGTGAAATTCAAAGATGGGACACATTTGAAATTATTTTGTGATTTGAAATATTTTAAATTAGAAAACAAGTAATAAAAACTATATTTTGAATGAACTAATCTTTCATTTCAGTTTTTAAACTTTTGATTTACTATTAGGTACCCATAATGCAAAATAAATTTACAACTTTTACTTTTGTTTACCCCTATATGCAGCAGCGGATTTACCATTTTCGAAGTACCAAAGTAAAATATTTTGGTGTCTCCCTTTTTAAGTAAAAAATAACGTTTTCGAAATTGGACATTTTGCCTGTTTTATTGAAAATTAAACAAATAAAACATGCTTCAAATAATAATTATTTGAATTCAAATACTTACTTATACTTATGTATATTCAAATACGTACTTTCAATATTGATAACAATTGTCTATAAAGTCATATAAATTCTAGATGTCAAAATAGCTGCAATAGGCAATAATCAGCACTATAACTGACAAAAATTTATTAAAAATGCAGTTTACGGGATATTTTGCTCATAAAATCAGAAAGAAAATTCTTAGAAAATAAACCCCAGAGCTTACAGTTTCCATTGAATGTTATTGTTAGGGAATTGATTTTGTGCTGTCACAGTTGCTTGACTCTTCTTTTTAACACTTTTGACTTAACTAAATCAGGACACACTTATGTGGACTGAATTTTCTGCCACATTTTATTATTTTCAAATGTTTGTACTTAAATAAGACAGACCTTACGTGTATGAAAACATACCATTTGAGGCAGCTACTGTAACGGATTTTCGCATGTCGGATTTTGTCCTACACTCGACTAGTTCAAACTGAAATAGATGAGAATGAATACAACGGTCATAGAATAAATCTGTTTTCAGCTCCAATAGCCTGTTTATCAAATTTATTTAATTTTTATTTATGCACTGCAAACTAATTTTGTATATTATAACTATTATTATTATTATTATTATTATTATTTTTTTTTTTTTGTTATAATTTTTATATTTTCAATTTTTTTAGCGAATTTGCAATTTTCTTTAATGATTTTTTTAGGCCTCAAGCTCTAGCTTATTTAGCTTAATGCTAAATCAGCCTCTATGGTAAAAACTCGAATTATGCCACAAAATCCTTAGAACGTCAGTGCTGCAAGTGATGAATACCGTCAAAATGTAGTACTCGTATGTTAATTATGACTAAATATTATGCTCTAAAAACTGAATGAAAATATCGCCATTACATTACGTTCCGGGTACGGGTATTCCGGGTACCGGGTACGGGGGTTCCGGGTACGGGTATCGTTCATTGGAACGAAATCCGATTTATATTAAATTAGGGCCTACATGTGAAGGAAAGTAATATGTACTAAAAAATCACATGTTTGAGAGAAATGGTCTAATTTTGATTATACTGGTTGTATTGAATAAAAAATTAATATTAAATGTTAATATAAAACGTTTATTTCTAAGAATACAAATAAATAACCCAAAACACAATTTGCACTGGCTATAAAGTAATAAGCTGACCATGAGAGAGTACACGAAAGTACACTTTCGAGCCGGATTAATTGAGATGTTGTGGTCAACAAAACATGCGGCGCGTCAAAAGGCTTCGCTTTCGGAAGACAATGTCATCTCCATGGAGGTATGTATATAAGGAGATGCCCCTTATCAACTTCTTCCATGTTCAGCAAGAGAAGCCAGTTCACCATTATGGTGGATCCAAACCACGTCTGTCAAACCAGTAGTTACAGCCTAACAATAGTCATTAGCTGCTTGAGACGTGGGAGTATGTAGACCGACTTCGATGGAATTGCGAATTCCCGGAAACGTACACACGATAAAGAAGTCCAAAGATGGCGTCATTTTTTCATTGTTTTATGTTAATCACACAAAATACCCCTGAAAATGATTTCCTGATGAAAATGCAATATTACTTCTATTTTCTAACATTATTTCACTTGTTTGCAACCAGGACATTGTCTTGTCTTTCGGAAATTTGATCGTCGCCGTGCTCTTCCGTTACGGGCAGGTTTAACCATTTACGGCTAAATACATGCAGTATTACTTCCTTAATGTTAATTGCAATTTATTCTGAGGTCCACCTCCCTTCCCTTCGTTCCCCCACGTTTTCGGGATCCCGGGTAGCATTGTAAGGCAACTGTTAATTTGCGCTGTTTATTCTCTTGGGCAAGTTTATCTCTTCAGAAGTTTAATCTTCATTCCATTGGCCGTAACCATTGAGATGCCCCAAAGTAACTCTGGTTCGTACGTTTCATCTGGTAGAATCCGGAAATTCCAAATAACTTTACTGAGAATGGTCTTCAGAGACATCATCGCAAATTTTCTTCCTGTGAAAAGAAAACGAAAAATATATAACTTATTTAGAATCGCATAAAAAACCTGTTTATTAGCGAAATTAAACATATTGCACATTCTCTGATTACAGCGTCAATACTAATTTACAAAGACTATATTAAAAGTATTTTTTGTATACCATCATTATAAACGACCCTTTTCGATACCCCGAATCGTGCATAATCCAGTATTTTATCGCACGCTACATGACGTCATCGCCATTATTAAACGCGACATGACGTCATCACACATTCAGCCAATAGTAGCGAGAAAATCGTGGGGAGGTAGAAGAAGACGGAACAGCCGACCACCGTTTTCTCGCACGGATGTCAACAATGCCATCTTGAATTTGATTTCCAGAGGCGTTGGATGTCAAGCACCCGAGACGTCAGAAGAAAGTTGTTTCGCGAAATTAAGTTTGATTCTCTTATAAATTTATAATGCTGTTATACAAAAAAATGGCGTATGCAACTCGTTTATAATGTTGCTTTATTGCATTCGTACAAATTTGAAAACTCGCTCCTAACGTCGCTCGTTTTCAAAACATGTACTCATGCAATAAAGCTTAACATTATAAACTAATTGCATAAACTACTATTTAACAACGTTCTCTTTCTAATATTAAATCAATATATTCGGAAGGCTCAATTTAATATAATAGTAGGTTTAAATGGCAGTAAGAATGCTGATAGCTTTGCAAAAGTTGATTATGTGATTTTCCTCTATCAAGGAAAGTAGAAATATATCATGTTTGAATCTAAATAATAGATGTTCACACGGGAATCTTCTTTAAAGACATACTGATAATTTCATTTTACCTCGTTATAGTTAAAGTTCACACAAATCTCTCTTTTGATATGTTTAATGACCAAGACCCAACTAAAAACCCTACCTGTTGAGTCTGATTCTACATCCTTGGTGCCCGATTTTTTTTATTTGTTACGTTTTTCTATTAATCTTTAACTTTAAGACATGCAGAAAAAATAATTAAAATCAATTTTTTAAGAAGGTAAAATTTCTTAACTATTGTATGAAACAAATCTGAACTGATGTGCCAGGTGAGCTACAGCATTTTAATAAACACTTTTGATTTTATTTCTCCAGAATTTTCAAGGTCTGAGAATGAATTAATCAAGTGGAAATAAACTTTTTAAAATTTCAAAACTTTCTCAAAACTGGCTCAAAATATTTTGATTAAATTTACTTTGTCCTGGAATTGCGTAAAGGACGCATACGAGAATGGTGCAAGAATAATTTTTGTTGAAATGCCAACTTTTTCAAAAATTACACAAGTGAATAGTGCAAAATTGCAAAAGTCTTCCTACAACTATAATATTGAAGAGAGAGTTTTCCTTTATAAAATCTGTTTAAAATAATTGAGTAGTGCTCGGGTAATTTTCGGGCGAAATGAATGCGGTTAATTTTTTTCAACAATTTTTTCTCAAAACCGCTCCAATTTTTTCCCTCATATGTACTCCTTTTTTGAAAATTATAAAATATTAACATTTCAAAACTACAAACTTAAAGATAGAGATGTTTGCCTCAGACCATGTATTATATAAAAGCAGTTCTTTCGAAGAGGTAATGTACAATTTTATTGAAATAAAAAGTAGTTTTCACATGATTTGATTTTGAAATTTTCGCAATTTCTTAAAAATGATCCCAAAACCACTTCAAATTAATTTAATTTTTTTTAAGAAGGGGATGCTTATAATAATTATTTAATATTTTTTTTAAGAAAGGAATGCTTATAATAATAGCGTGGGTCTATTATTTACAGAACTTAGACGACCCGTGCCTTATTTTTTAAACTGAAAATCTCGTACTTTTTACACTTTTTGGCTTAAAAACGTGTTTCCAGGGAAAATTCTTGTTGATAAAGCTCATATTCGTTTTAAGCGAAAACATAGAAACCAAATATCAAAACTACACCCAAACTTTCCGATATTAGTCCTTTTTAAGTACAATTTGACTAGTGTAAAAGGGTTCTGGAGTTCTATTGTAGAAACACACATATATAGAACCTCAGAATAACAATAGACAAAAATCATTTTTGGAAATTTCATTTCAAAGAGGAATCAACAAATCCTATGCTAAAATTTGAACATTTTACCTACTCAAAAACTAACACTCAACGGTTAATATCAAATGACAGATTCTGCTATAAAAATATATTATCCTACCCTATATATTCTTGCCGGTGGCTCAAACGCAGCTCATGCCACCAAATAAAACTACTGGTACTACTTTACTCCATAAATTCTCCCATTATTTCTATATTTGCAATTTTCGGACATTCAGATATTTCAACGAAAAAGAGAACCGCGCAGTTCTTCCACGCAAACCTTCTATCCGTGGAAAAATAAAGAAAACATTTCGAGTGATGTTGAGAAAAAAAGTGTTGAAAAAACTTAAATTTCCTATATTTCGCAAATTACACAAGTACTTTTATTCTAGAAAAATTGACCATGAGCGTATTTAAACATCCGTCTTTAAGGAATAGTTTTCACTAAGGAAAAAATCTCCATCTCAATAGTACAGTTGTAGGGAAAAAAACAAAAATAATTTACTTCTGCGATTTAAAAAAAAAGGGATTTCAACGAACATGAAACCTGGGCTATTTACTACAGTGTTCTTTATGCTGAGGACATCTTTGATCAAAACATTTGGTACCGTATTTGAGAAAATTATGGAAATGTTTCTGAGGCTTCACGTAATATATCATCAAAAATCAATATATCGGTTTGAAACTCCCAAAGTCCTGAGTTTATTCAGATAGATCGGGAATAGTAATTTTGAAGAAAATCGGCTGCATTGTTTAGACGCTAGCGTTGACGGACACACGTATGTTTCGCCGTCAATCAATTTTTCGGGATTAAAAAGCCTCAAAACATGAATTCTAGCTACATCACTTTTAGAGGATTTTTGTCTACATTTTGCAACAGGATTTATCCTTTTATTCGTTACCACGACCCGGCATTAATAGTTTTTATAATTAAAATTCCCTGCTTTTCGTCGCACGATAATGTAACTTTCTCTTCTTGCAAAGAACCTTCGTATAGGCGAGGAAATGAAAATTAGCAAATAATTTATATTCTCCCCTTCATCTCATTTCATTCGTAAGTTGCATCTACAACAAACCTCAAACGTTTTATCAAATCAAGATTCCCGAAGATTTTCTCAAATCTCCCTAAACTAATATATCCGTGTAGAATCTCCTGTTTTCTTCTCGAACAGGTCATCCTTTCTCTCGAACGGATTCAACAGGTCATACTCAGTTTATTCCCAAGACTCAAAATTAAAATTCAATATTACCTAAAATAAAGAATTTAATCAATTAATCTAAAGAAATTTAATGTCAATTTTTCAAGAAATGCTCAAATACAAAACTTTTGGCTTGTTAAAGTGAAAATGTTCCAATTCGAATATATTTAATTGGGCTCTGTTGCTAGACCCCCAGCACGAATCCGAAAAAAGTCTTTTCATTTATTGAATTGTGCGAAATATGGGTGTCTGGCGAAACTGAACTTAACATTTGTCATCATTTGTGTTAATAATTGTCATAGAAAGTCATACATAGCGCATTCACTTTACTACCATACACAGCCACACAAATCTTTCAGTTACTGTAGCAATATGTGGTGCTGTAAATTTGGATGATTACATTTGTGTTGAGACACCTCACGCTGTTTCTGATACACTGAGAGTATTTTTCTTTATTTTTTTTCTTTGGCCAAACCCAGGTAGACGAATTACACCCACTAAAAACATAAGGTAAAAGTATACCTTGAGGGGGAATTTTCATGATTTTGATGAATAGGACCACCCCCGCTCTTCTTGAAATGTATGCTCTGATGAGAAGTTTATGCTGTCAGCAATTCTAGTACATTCACGACTTTACGTATTATGGTAACACTTTCAAATATATTGCAATTAGAATTATATATTTATATATAATTATATAAAGTTTTTGATTCCGCGACATTTCTGACCTGCATCCTGAACTGCAAATTCATACCAACTATCCATTTTGGATCCAAAAATTTTACCCATTTTTATCCAAATGGATATATCGATCCATTTTGTCACAGATTTGTTGTTGATTGTGGAATATTGAAGATATTCCTTTTGTTTTTACACCAATCCTATCATCTGTCAAAATATTGTGGCATTTAAAACTGTTCGTCTGATGAAATAATATTTCATCAAATACTTTCAACAAAATCCACACGAATGAATTTAAATTACATGTACATACCAATGCAAGCACGATTTCCTGCAGCAAACGCAATGAAGGCGAGTGGGTGACGTTCAGCAGAGTTCTCAGGAGAAAATCTTTCTGGGTCAAACACTTGAGGATCAGGGTACAATTTAGGGTCCATATGCACAGTCCTCGGAGATATGAGCACAGTTGCACCAGCAGGAACAACGAGATCGGCTGCAAAGGAAAGAAATAATGACTCTTAGGTTTATAAGTTACGTTACAATGGAACGTCCGATTTTATCAATAATGCCTTTGAAAAAGTCCCATAAAAATCAAATGTACTGTTATTTAAGCAATGCGTATGTAATAATGGAAATTTTATTAATACGTTACAGATATCGCAAAACGTTAACAAACATGCTGGTGAGGTAATGCATGAGAGCAGTGGGATTATGATAGAAATATTCATTACAGTGCGATAACACTACCTGTGATAACCTTAATCGGCGGACCAGGCAATTTAAAAACATGGCATGCCAATCTTGCAGACTGCTTGCTCACAATGACATGTGTGTGTGTATATATTTATATATATATATATATATATATATATATATATATATATATATATATATATATAATAACACGCCCACCTACTACCTTCCAGCCGGTGGCGATGAAGCGTGAAACTATGAATGCTCGTGAAGCGAGCTTTGAATTCTCAGGAAGCAGGATCTTTCGGGTATGAGAAAGGTCTGAACCCTTGACACTATGAATTATGTAAAATTCTGGTAAAATGAGCATATATTCAGTAACACAAATTACAAAGTGGCACAAATATACAATAAAGAATGCACTTTGCGTAGATGGTCACTGCAAAGAAAACAGAAACAAAAAGAACAGAAAGAACACAACCATAAGAGAATGTATAGGCGTCACCTTGACTGCCTGAATACTTCAATAAGCACTATTCACTATACTTTTGCTTCTACCTCTTTCTCAATTATTTCGTGTACCTCATTTAGCTTTTGTTAATCTTAAGTTTTCTCCGTGCACGGCCCTTTAAGTGATTCTCTACAATTATTCTATTATAGACTTCACAGAGGTCAGCCTTAAGCTGCGCATTTATTACAATGCTGTAAACTCTAACACAATAAACGTGACACACACGTTACTAAATCGTACCCTTTACAAAATTAGAACTGATTATCCCTGACATCATACAATGGACAATACTTTGATTATTTTTACATTACATGAAAATTATAATTTACTTTAGAAAAGTTGTACAAGGTATGGCATTCAAACGAATTTACTGGTGCGTACAGCGAATGAAATCTAAACTGCCGCTCATACGTTCGAAATATTTCTCCCAGTAATTATTTGGAACTTTCATCTATTTTAGGACGCTTCGCCTGGTGTTTAAAGCTGCACGGTTTCCCAACAAATTGCCGCATAGAAGTTGCCAGTTCTTTACCTCGACATTTCCTTCCCGCTCGCCGTCAGTTAACCTTGGGGTGTTCGGTCGCTCGCAGTCCTCGCCACGTCACTTGACTGGTTCGATGTCCCGCGGTTACACACTTCCTTCGCTCGATCCAGAACCCGCCACACGTCCAAACTCCAAACCTTTCTCTCGTCTCGGGCTCGTACCATCCACGTATATCGTCCAAGTCCTTCTCGCCTACGCTTGAGTGTTCACTGGAGTCGTCCTTCTGCCGCCTGCCGCGTCGTTGCTCGCGCTACCAGCTTTGAATAACTAACGTACTTGACTTGAATATTTCTAGCACTCGGCCGACATAGCACACTTTGAGCGTGCGTGGTCGTGGCGTACAAAATTAAATACTGGATTTCGTTTAAGAGTCCTTCTGCGCGAATTTATTGCAATTATGAAACTATTTCAGGTTCAAGCAGTCACATCGCTTGCGTACTCGCGTAATGTTAGTGCTAACACTGTACATGCACTTCACTTCTGAATTCTATCACTTATTAACGCGTTTCTTAAATCAGATTTAACTAAGCAAGTAAAATTATACTTCTGCACTAACCAATGACGATCGCCGAAGAATTAAGTTGAGTCGCCGTCGCTGTCGAAGTTGTAAGAGCTCTTCCGAAGTGCGTCGCGGTATTTATGCGTCTCCGCCTGGGGAAATTTCTGGAGGGGTGAATTTTCTCCTCCTTCGCGCCCTCTCAAGAAAATATTATCCGCTAACTTTGGACATCGGAGTGCGAAAACCTGCGGGTAGATGTCGCTTTCTCGGACCATCGCTCCGCCGCGTACCCTATTTCTCTGTTTTCTGGTCTTTTCTTGTGGCTTATGGTGGCGTTACGGGTTCGTATAATCCCGTGACGTCACAATATATATATATATATATATATATATATATATATATATAGTATGACAAGAAAGCAAAATTCAACATGGCAAATAACAAAGAAAAAAATTAAGTACATTCTCTGATGAATGAAATGGGTTGCGTTTGCATCGTACTTGTTTTGATTAGAATAGATTGAATCAAAAAGATGTTCATTTAAATCGTAGTCAATAATGGCATAACACTTAATGCATTTGCACGTGAAGTGATCTGAAATAAAAGTACAAGGGAATAAAACAAAAAGTATACAATATACTTGGTGTTGACTGTAGTGACGCGTAGATGGCGCCACAGGTCGAGTGCTACGTAGACCAGCTTTGAGGTAACAGTTGCAACCTGCGCCGGATGTCGCCGCGTGGCGTAATAACATGGCTAGGCAACACTGGGAAGTTGCGCAATAACTTGTCGCAGTGATCAGAAAGTGGGAAGTACTGATATTAAGACGAGCACAATTGGAGTTATAATTAGCGGCACTGCACGAGTATCTGGCAGCACACACACTAATATTGTTACAGTTGGAAAATAGTGCAATGCTTCTTCAAAGACTAATACGAACCCTATTTAAGAGCCGATACGGTGTAAGTTTCACATCGTTCGTGCCGGTGGCGTCATTTGTGACTGGATATACAATTCGTTACAATAAAAGGAAATTCACAGGTGATTGTTACAGTTCGTTTAAAGCATGTAGCGTGAAGTATACCAATTAAGAAATGACGATGTATGTGTCCGCGTAATGTAGGCATTAGAGAGACACTTTTCATAGTAGCTGACAGCATTGCACATAATTAAACTTGTGCAATACCACATTAAATGAGTTTACAAATAATTAACACAAACTGGTTGAGTGATGCAGATTGATGAAATGTAAGGCCCTACTTAACAACGTATGCCATGTCAATGCCCCAAATCAAGTGCTTAAATTATAATTAACGAAATTAAAGAACCCTGCGGAACAGCGTCTGACGCATCGAGCGTAGAAGGCGACTGCATTTTCCCTTGTCGCGCGCGTCATGAGGGAACAGCTTGCGCGCCAAGAGTCTGTTTTGGACCAATGGGATTGAGCCTTTTAGTTTCGAGATGTTAAGAAATACATCTAAATTAAGATTGTAAATTACGTACATTGCAGGGTTGAATGTGAATTTAAAGTTTATAAAGTACGATGCACCATAACAAATACATTCAATGTCACGAATCCTGACAACTTTCTCACCTACATTAAAGGGGTGGTAATTTGAGAATTCTTTGGACCCATGATGACTCAAAAAACAATGCGATCTTATTGGTTCCTAACGCGTCAGGTACAAAACTAATTAGTCCAGTAAGTATAGTGCAATTTATTTCCCGAGAGGTGTATCGTTGGGAGCTGACGATTGCAAGGATGAGGGAATGCCGTCGGTGTTATTGGAAGCTCCCCAGAACCCACCTAGGTCGTAACTATTAGATATCCCAAGTACATTGATCCAAAAGTCCATAGTGTAGCGTCGTGTCGCTAAAACCAGCGTGGGCACGCGGCGCGGTGTGCACCGGATGCGTAGACAAAGGCAGAAGCGATGACGCACGGGGTTTTTCTGACAGGGCGCATCGCTAGGGCGGAGGCAATGGAGGCGGCGGGGGCTCTTTAAGGGTCGTGAGAACAATAGCTCTTCCTTCTTGGTCTTGGCAGCAGCGGCAGCGTAGGTCGTCCGTGAGAGGTGCGAACGTGGACGCAAGGAGCCGGCAGTTATTTTCGTGACTAGTGAGACATGTAGTCGGTCTCAGGACAGGCTGTACTACGCACGGCGAAACATTAGGTAGTATGTTGCGGTGTGGTAGCCGTTGTAAATATCTCTCCTAGCAGTGGGGTTTATTTACTTAGTTAATTGTATACAGTGCATTGGTTATTTGTGACTACGGTCTAAATTGTTAATAAACCTGCTGTTATTACAACCCACTCTCGTCTGTGTACTGATTACACCCGTAGGCAAAAATTAAATCTGCAAACGAAAATTAGTAAAACAAATAAGTCTAAGACACCCCGCTCCCCGCACGCAAACAAGTCAGCTCCCGACTAAAGGTATTCCTCTCATACTGCAACACGAGATCCGAGCGTCCGAGGTTAAAGGCTCCCACAGACCGACGCGGAAGATCTGCAGCCTACGCGGATTGGCCGCAGCGGAAGTTTCGCGTCACGTGTTGCCTTATGAGTACGTTCAGACCTGCGCGGCAGGCGAGCGTCGCGGCAACAGATTGGCAGCATTTAATCGGCAACGTAATTTGTAACGCAGTAAGACGCGTTACTTGAGCGGCAGCTCGAGTTTCGTGGAAGTTCGCCCGTGTTAGAGATTTCTTCGCTCCCCTCTGGGTCGAGCGACCTTGCTAACAGTCAGCATAGGCTATCTTATAATTGACGTTCCGGTGTGAACGGTCCGACGAACTCCACGGCCGCGTCTATCGCGGAACTTTCCGCGCTGCACCCGCTTCGGATCTTCCGCGCCGGTGTGTGGGAGTCTTAAGAATGAAGTGCGGTCTGTTATGGTAACAGTGATGCCAAGTGTGACACGTCTCTGCTATTTGGTGTAAACTAAAAGTTACGCGCTCGATGAGGCGAAAGAATACCGCAAAGGGACGGAGCGCTAGTTAAGCGCTAAATTACTTTGTCCCAAACGTTTCCAATTGTATGAAAACGTATTTTCTTTCTTTTCTCAAATATAAAACTATTCTTCTGAGACTCCGTAACATGCGGAACATTTTTGTTGAGCTGATGTCACATGTGCTTCGAAATGTGCCATAAGAAAACCCATGAGAAATATTAATTTTAAAGTTACTATTTCAACAATGTCTAATTTTCAATCACACTAAATCCCTACAAAAATTGCAGAAATCCCTATGCTCTTGTTCTCTTTTATCAGTAGAGAAACAATAAGTTTTGATTAAAGAACAAATTTTTGAAAATTCCTTCAACGTCAAAAGAAGTCGGGTCCCGTGGATTTGCCTCCCGTCAGGAGAGCGGAACAAGTTTTCTAAATTTATTTTGTGAACAAAAAGAGATTAAACTTTAAAAAGTATATTATGAATTTACTACAGCCTAAAAACAAAAATGAACAGTAATGCAATTACATTTTACTTCGTGACTAAATCATAAATCTCGAAAGCAACACAAGAAAACGCGCGAACCCAAGTAGTAAACAGCTTTAGTATCTGTAGCATCAGGGTCAATGACCCCCATCTCGATCAATTTCTCTGATCCTTGGAGCAAATGCTGAGATGGCCCCTTCGTTTGCTTCTGGACATAAATGTAACTTCATTATCTGTGCACGTCTTCTAAAATTCAGTGGAAAATATAGTTATTTAAATTATCGTTCTCCATGATGTTGCAGGAAGTATTATTACTTGACGAAGGACATGATGAGGGATAAGAGCTGAAAATAATTGCTGATTTACCCTTGAAATAGATTTTATTACATTGTAGCGAATATTTTTATTAACAATCCTTCCAAAGAAACCCTTTTCTTTTCTTTCTGTATTCAAAATTCAAGTGGTATATGGCTTAGGGTATGGAACATAGAATTTTGAAAACATGCAAAGAATTCACTTCTCCTCATAGCAAGTCACACACAGTTTTTAACTGTTTTTGACGTAAAATAAATAAACAAATAAACAACTAGAACGCGTACTTTCTGAGACCTGTATGATAGGCAACCGAAACACGTGCAGCCGATGGCATCGTGGCCGAGGCCGATGCAACAGCTGAACGTGTCCCATCCAATAAAAAATAATTCTAAATACGTTCGCCACAATATACTGTAAATAAATAATGTACTCCATTTATAATTTTACTAATATACTTATCTTGGGAAATTTTACTTTTGTAACAGAACAATTAAAGATTGGAACTGTTTACTCGCGGCCATTTTCAAAGCTTTTCCTCTAAGTGTCCGAAGTTTTGGAAATAAGTTAGAACAAGATGAGAGTAATAGATATTAAATGGGTAAGTGCTGTGAAGTGGTCTGTGTAATTCAAAGCAAAAACAGTGTAGTGTAGTGCAGTGCAGTGAAGTGCAGTGAACGCGATCAATGAATTAAAAAATCTAATTTAGTCAATATTTATGTAGCTTGTATTAAATTTTAGCATCACCAACATATAATTAATGGATATCATTTCAGAGTTGAAATAATTGTTATAATAATTAATATTAGTGATAGTGTGATTATTTTTTTTATTATTATTATTATTATTATTATTATTATTTTTATAGTAAATATTGTTATTTAACTGCCACCGAGTCACACCAAATTGCAGTTCAAATAAATGTATGTATGATTGTTGTTATAAAGAATCATGTTAATGGGGTTTTAAAACAGTTCCCAAATCTTAAAAGGGGGGGATGTTTCTCTAACAGAAAAGCACGTTATGCTCTGTACGTCATTCGTACTGAGCTATCGCAGCCGGTTCACTAAAGCGATTACTTCAAAACGTTTCGAATGAAATGGGTGGGATGATGCTCACTCAACGTGAAACGAAGGACAATTGAGGCAAACGTTTTGGGCTGCTTTGTGCAGGGTGTGGAGTTTCTGGAAATGAGTGGCCAAATCAGGCGGACGAGTTTGTTACAGAATATTTTCTTCAACTGTTTAAACAATGTCTTGAAGCAAGATTCGTATAAAATCTTAGCGTAGTTTACATACTCACAGGAAACAAGAGGAGTGTCAACGCCGGCTTTTTTCATGTAGAAGAAGATAGGAGGGTGCAATCGCAGGGTCTCCTTTATAATCATCTCCACGTACTGCATGTGCTGCAACGAATCCGCAGTCACTTCCGTAGGACCAGCAGCGCCGAATATATTCTGAAGTTCTCTCAACGCCTTTTCCTGAAAAATATCAAATGTAAACTGAGGAAAGAATGTCCTTACATTGTAAAGGACTGACCTGCGTTCGGTCGTCTGTCTACCCGTCACTCACGGTCAGGCCCCTTCCGGTGCACCAATGCAGACAAACGAGACAAAACACGGTCGACGTGTCTCGATCTCATAGTAGGGAACTGATAATTGTTTGCGGATCAATTCTCAAGATTCTAGGAAACTTCTCTAAAACGTTTGTTTTGAATTGAATTTGCCTTATTTTACGTGGCGAGACTCAGGCCATGAGGCCTGCTCTTCCGTCTGACCACGCAAATTTCGTTACACTCCTTTCACCAATTATGGGAGAAAGAAGGTATTACTTGGGCGACGAAACAGGCGATTTGAATTTAGCTCAGAGGCGTCATTTAGGCTTGAGGATCTTTTACATGCAGTAAATGTACTGGGGATAGCCGGCTTTACTTCCCTTCCGAAGGAAGGCGTACGAAGGATTTTTTCACCCTTAAAAATCCACGGCTTCGATCGGGTTTGAACCCGCAAACTTGGGTATAGCAGTTCGATACGCTAACCGCTACACCATAGCCGCCGCCGCCGTTTTGGGAGTTTTAGGCATCTAAAATGCGTTTGGAATGTCTTACGTCTTCTACAAGGGTGATCAATAGCTCTCTCGAATCCCCCGACAAGACGAACCAATTGGCTGATTCCCTTTAGGATGCCCTAGGAGAATTCTAGAAACAATACGTGTTTTTGATGGTTTTTTGGTGTCAAGTAGGGAATTGTGGTGGGATTCATTTTGCCATAGAATTGTGTTTAGTATGTAGTCAGGGAGAGGCAAACAAATAAGATATTTATTTTATGAATGAATAAAGTTATGCTGAAGAGTAAAATTGTATGATGTCAGTCAAAATAATAAATACAGATGTTAAAATGATAATGAAACAAGAGTTAATTCATCGATGTTGAGGAGTTACTCTAAGAAGGGACCAATCTGTTTCACCTGTCGGGAAACAATTGAACGTCATGCAGGGCGATGATATTGCAAGAGATAGTGATGAATCCACTTACAAATGAACTAGCAGTAAACAAACGCACTGGAGAAATGTGTAAACATGGACATAACCTGCAATTAGGTTGCCAATAGTGACAAAGCAGGAGCTGTCAAAGTGGTCCCTTCTTATACTAATGTCTGTACCAAAAAGTAGTTAGAACTAACGTCGTCGAGCCCCTGACCGAAGGGATACGCCTGCGACGTGACGAGACTTGACTAGAGATTATTGTAATGGAGGATTACTCCAGAAACAAAGCACATTAATGGAGGATTACTTCCCAGTGCAAAGCGCTCAACGCCCCTTAAGGGGCTTGGAGACGCGTTGCGTCAAGGTGTAGATGCAACAAATTAAATAAAAAGTTGCATTCAGCACGTTCATCAAGATAAGTATACATTATATATAAAGTTTCAATGCAATACTGAGTAAAGTAGTGAAACGCTGTGAGTTACTCTTCCCGGCATTGAGTTTAGTTCATTCAATTGACGGAAATTAATCTAAGTTTGTAATGAAACGAAAAATACTTTTCATTGGCACTTTTTCATGTAACTTTCTATTCCAGAAAATGCATGCGCCTGGCAACTCTAAGATGTTCAAAATTATGAACTTGCAAAGTTGTTGTTATTTTATTCTTCGATTAAAACAGTGTCTCACCTCTGGGGTTTTTAATTTCCGAAGAAAACTTCCTGGTCAATTATGAATCAATCACGAATGACCTGCATCATCAAGTGATTGCCGGTTGTGAAGTAATATCCACAGTCGAATGTATGCATAAACTAGAAGGATTCGTCTCTCGAATTCGAAAATTAAAGAAACACTGTTGTACCCATTTAGACAGGAATTCGCCATGTATTTCTCTAAATAGAAGTGGTTTGTAATAAATTCTTTAATTGAAAATGGCAAAACTTCAGAATTAACTATGAGTGAATCTACAAAAAAAATGCTGAAATTAAAACAATACACATATGGAAAAGTAATAACATCGGTCGAGAATCTAATTAACACCTCTTTTTTAAAAAAAATTCTAAATGGTAGATTACTAATTGATACACAAAAGATATGAGGCTATGAGCGGCAGTGTAGACCAACCCACTTTTTCGGAGAAAATGGGAGAGAAGTGGGTTTGATTATTTCATGAAACTTCTGTTGCATTTATTTTTTAATATTGCCATCTCAAGTCACTGTGACGTGTTAGTGACCAAGCTGAGTGTAACTGAATGTACATATAAGTGTCAACACATCACATTAACTAAGATGTACTTTTCAGTCCACTTTGTTCGTTTAGGATTTTGGTTTTATTTTGGTCCAGTAAGTAGAATAAATACTATATCTTTAATACATTTTTTTGAACAAACGTTGTGAACATAATTATAGAATGTACAGTTAAATAAGTTTTATCTCTAAAACTAATGTTTAAACAACTTCCCCCTGCAGTAAGTCATCGGTTAGTAGCTCACCACCGGGGGCCAGTGGCAATGATCGAATGTTGTAAAAATCCTGACATACTGTGGGAATAAAAGTCAGTTGTTGAATCAGAACATTTTTTGGCTTTACGTTGTTGCTACTGTGTTATTTCCAGTGGCATATAGGATTGACAGTGCGTTTTCTATTGTAAGTGGATTTATTTCACGTATTAACCATTTTATGAATTTAATATTTATATTGAATTTTATTAGAACTTTCTTTTCTAAATTGCAGGCCTTGGATTTTCAATCACTTTACATTATCTTTTGATTCTGTTTCCTGTTTCGTTCGAGTATCTTTGTAGAAACGAAGTCGGATTGGGTCATTTGAATCACTGAGAACAGATTATTTTTCCTAGCATTACTTACGCTTTACTCTTTACTCTTTTGAAAATGTTGAATTCACAAACTGCACTCCAACACGGCGCAACCGACACGCTGGATTTTCCAGCAAATATTGTCGCGTAGTATTGTTATCAGCAAAGTGCACCAAATGCGAGGTGGCAAAAGCAGAAATATGGTACCATCTAGTGATCAACTGCAAAAGGTTGCTTGGTCCACTGTAGAGTTAATAGGCGTACCTTTAGAATCTGTACTTCCGGAAAAACAACGTTAATAAAAATTTTGTGAATTAGTCCATCTTGCCGCTCGTGACTTACTTTCAGTGATTTAAATGGTGGGATTGGCATTTACTGTATCATTATGTTGGAAGATATAGGAATTGTAATGAATAATTTAAAGATTTAGGTAAACATTTTAACTATAACAAAAACTAACTTTAAACGTATTGAAACAAATTAAAAATCCTTATGCCCATTAACTAACAATGAAAAATTGCAGAAATGTTTAATACAGTTCTTACCTATCTCAAGCCTCACTTTTAGTAATATATACGTATACGAGGGTCGCTACGAATGTTTTGAGATACACAAAAACTGAGATACTTAAAATAATTTTGATTACTATATTTTCTCAAAATACTCGCCACAACATTCTATACATTTGTGCATTCTCGTGAACCAATTTTCAAAACATTTTTTCCACTCATTTTCCTCGAGTGCTAAAAGTTCACTTTTGTAGGCTTGAACAACTTCTTCAAGACTTGAGAACCTCCTTCCTCACATGCGATTTTTGACTGTAGGGAACAGAAAATAATCACATGTAGCCAGGTTAGAACTATAAGGTGGGTGAGTCATTAGTTTAACCTCTGTTGATTCCAGGAACTGAATTGTGAGGTTGGCCGTGTGCGCTGACGCATTGTCATTGTGCAGGACGATTCCCTGCAGTCCTGTCTTCGGTCGTCGTTTTTGAACCTTGGCGAAAACGTTAGGTAGACATATTGTTGGGTACCACAGAGCAGTAACAGTTCTTTGTTCTTCCAGTGGAACAGTTGCGACATGACCGCTTTTGGAAAATAATGTTGCAACCATTTTCTTTCCGACGCTTCGTGGCCGCTTAACTTTTGTTGGAGGATGTTCGACGGGAAAAACCCTTACAGTGGAGTGGCGCTTATTTTCAGGATCGAACTGATAAATCCACGTTTCGTCACCAGTAACTATGTCGGAAGCGTGTCTAGAGTTGCCTCTTTCAAATCTTTTCAGCATTTCTTCGCACCATTCCACACGGATGCGCTTCTGTGATTCTGTCAAAGATCCATCGAGATGCAACTTTTCTGACTCGAAGATATTGGTGCAGGATTTTGGAAACTGCCGGCGATCCAATTTGTAGGGAACCTTCAATATCCTTAAATGTCATACGATTGTTTTCGCGCACTAATTTTTCCACAGCGACAATGTTTTCTTCAGTCACTGTAGTCGCCGGACGCCCGTTTCTCTCTTCGTCTATCAACAAATTTCTGCCTCTTCTGAATTCTTGAAAACACCAAAAAATTGTCGCACGGAATAGCGCAAGGTCCGCTGCAAAGGCCCGCCGCAAACGATCAAGGATTTCAGATTCGTTTAAACCACTTTTAAAGTCATACAGAATCATTGCACGAAAGTGCTCTCTTGTCGACTCCATTCTGACAAATAATGCCCCGTCAACAAAAATAAAGTTAGATTTTTTAGCAACAGCGATACGCCGAGCAAGTTTCTACTTGCACGCAATACTCAGAAAGGACACTGCTAACGACTCACATTCTTGGAAAGTTTTTAGAGAGAGAGAGAGAGAGAAAATTGTCTTTCAAGGGTATGAAAAATTACATTAACATCATACAGAATATGTGGAGAAATTAAATAGCAGCATCTAAACGAATTATTGATTTGTAGACTTTTTTAAATTTTTGAGAGTCATAATGATCTTAAAAGGGAACTATGTTTATAAATAATACATGATTCATGAAAAGTTTTACAATAAATGATTGAAACTGTGAGAAGAGACAACTAAGGAGGATGTAAAAGATCTTTAGGATAACGTGATTTAATTCCCGGGAGTGGATTAACTGTTTTTCCTAATTGAAAAGATGTATAAGCAGGAGAAGAAGAAAGAGAAGCATAAAACTTATCTTTAGTGGAAGAATATGGAGTTCACGTAAGATTTGACCGTTTCTTATGAACCAGGGTGAGTTTAATGCTTTCCTTAAATAATTATTTTGTATAACCTCTAATTTTTAATATGAGTTTTTGCTGCACCTCCCCAAATGGAGCACGAAGGGCGAATTATATATTTAAATATAGGTAATGCAGCATCTACAGAGAGGTGCGAATTTTTATTCAGAAGTGGATATAATTTTAAAAGCTTAAGATTAGTTTTATGTATTATAGATAAAATATGTGTTTTCCATGTTAATTTAGTATCTAGTTGTAATCCGAGATATGTAATTGAAATATTGGAAGGAATCCAAGGAATTGCTTTATAATTAATAATAAGAGGTAAGCAGGAGAGATTCGTTTTAAAGAAAATATTTTTTCTTGTGACTTTTGATTATTTACTTTATTTTCCAATTGTTAAACCTTCTTGGAAAGGTAAGGACCGCAACACAGTATATCTGAAAACTTTCGTAGCGACCTCCGTATTGATTGTTGATGTTTTTTTACATGAATCAGGCATTTATCTTTTGGTGATTCTGCCCGAGACAGATCCATAGAGCTCTTATGTGAAGCGGTGGTACGAGCGCCAACAAGTTTACTCTGAGGAACTCCATACGACAACTACAGCAAGACGTAGACATAATAACAAACTGGACAAAAGAAAACAACCTGAGACTAAACCCGACCAAATGCACTGCTATCTTATACTCTGATAAAAAAATTAAGTCTCATAATAGTGTCAAAGCATATATTGTATACATTAATTCTCACAAATCACACACAAAGTGCCCTCCTTCATAGGAAGTGCTCTTCTTCAATAGAATCAACCCTGGCCCGACCCCACCCCCTCTCACAATAGACAACACGAATTAACTGGACCCACGACACACAATACCTTGCCATCATTATTGACAGAAGACTGACCTGGAACAAACACGTAGACTCCATCACCCAAAACGCCAACAGACGGATAAACGCTCTGACTCCAGTACTGACTCACCCATCCACACACGGACAAAGACAAAACTTTATATATACAAGACGTACATTAAACCCATCTGGACCTACAACTGCGGAACCTGGGTAACAACGACAAAAACAAACCACACGAAACTAATAAAGACGGAGAACCGGTTCCTTAGAATATCATTCAGACCACCACCCATGACCAACTACGGATCAATCCGACAAAAACTAAAAATGACATCCATCGACAAAGACATACACGCCTTGGCAAGACAAGAAGTAGACGAAGCCCTACAAAAGACGCACTTTACTGACTTCCTACAGACGACACAACACCAGAACGTCCTACAAAACCCACCCAGAAATAAAAGAAACATCTCCATCCCTTCGACATCCTCCAAATCCTCGCCCTGACCATAAAAACAAACCTACCTACCGAACCCGGCCACATAATCCCCAACTGAATCCACTCACCCTTTAAACACTCTATCAGTCCCCCCTTCCAATCACTCCTCCCCGAACCCCGTCATGTACGGGGTAGCGGGAGGCTCCTTCCCCCTCCCCCCTTTTCGTTCCAACAAACAACGCTTCTCGCCACTCATCCCAACTGGGATGACCTGAACAGCAGGCCCAGAAATAACACCAACGAGGATACACACACACACACTCTGAGGAACTGAGATCTGGTCTCGAAGAGGAGAAAAGAATTGCTGGTTGAAATCACTTCATTCCTGGATCAAAATAAATCATCTTTCGGAATAGTTTTAGATCTCTTAAAAGAATTTTCACGACGTTGAATCTTAGAATATTACTTTAAATATTACCTTTGTATGAAATTCGTAGTATGACTCTGGTTCTTACCTTAAACAACGATTTCAGAGAATAGAAATACCGTACTGGAAAGACAGGCCAATATTTACTAACCTTTCCAGTCCATTACAAATTGCACAAAAGAACCCCGTAGGATTAGATTTTTTCGCCTATTTTCATATATGCCCTTGACTATTTAAAACGGAAGAAATTTTGCGGATGACAGGAATATTCTTTGCAATAAAGAAAAAACTAGTACAATATCAAATGTTCCGAACTATTTCGTAATATCAAATTAATAGTAAGCGAAGGGAAACTGTTTCAATGAAGTTTTCTATTTGAATTAAAAGATTCTACACTCCAGTGAAAATCAACGATGTGCCCGCAATTGACTGATGTTAAGGTGTCACAATTTTGTAATTTCTCAATTAAGTCAAACCTCAAATGGAACGTCGACTTAATGAATTGAACAGAAAATTGAGTTATTTATACTACGCGATCAGAATTCTTTCAGATTTAGTCAGCCTTCATTCTGCTGTATGTATGTCAATGTTCAATCCCGCCTGAAATATGGCGCAATATTCTTGGAAAACATATAGCTCCCAAACTTTTACATTACAAAAACGAATTACACCAAAAATATGCAAATCTCAACCACGTGATTCCTGTAAGCCTCTCTTTATTAAGCTAGAAATTCTACCATTTCCTTCTTCCGTGTTTTACGAATCAGTTTTTTTGGTCAAAAATGTCTTACCATTGGTTGGGAATATATTTTTTGGCAATAATGATGCATGGAACGAGAACACTCGATGTAGTAAACATACTCAACAGGTGTCAGTATAATCTACTTACTTGAACGCGGTAGAATGTAAGTTTTTGTAATGGCTTAAAGGCCTTCCGCCTAGCCACTTAACATCAAGTTTTCTAATTTGTATGTAATAATTACCTAATAATAACTAACTACAGAAATTCACATTCAATATATGTACATCAATTTACAACACATTGTCAGATGACATTCTATTCTGCTGCATAATTCATTTGTGTCATTAGAGATTATAACGAGAATCACAATGGAAGTAATATTTATTTTAATTATAGGTAATTAATTTATTATCATTTGGATTGTACAATTCTAAAAGACTGAATATGCAACAAGTAATGTTTCAGAACATTTTGGTGAATGACCCTCCATGTCGATCAGATTTTTCTGATACTTTGAGCAAGTGCAGAGGTGGCACCTTGTTTTGCATCTGGACTCGTTTCTTCACAATCTGTGCAAGGTTCATAGAGTTTAATGAGGAATATAATTATTCAAATTGACGTTTAAGTTCTCACGGAAGTAATTCAATTTTTCACAAATTATAAAGAATACAAATTAACGTAATTTAATGTAACCACCCTTTAAAATCCCGAATAACCCCCTCTGCATAGCTGACCCATGCGAGACCCACAGGAAGAGAGTCAATTAGCTTGTGGATGGCCTCAAGGAACGGACTACAGTCACGAACCCGCATTGTAAGCAACACTTTGTTTAGAAGCAGGATACTTCCCAGAACGCCGATCTGTGACGTCCATAGTGGGAAAGAACGAACACAGAACAAACAGGGATGTGGAGCCATGCCGACTCCAGTGCCATGGCCAGCTGTGGTAGGTTCCTTGGTTGTGGATCCATGGCTCGAACGGCCCAATCGAAAGGGTCCCACAGTTTACCGTTATGGTTTAAATTGGGGGGGGGGGATTGTGGCAGAGTAGCGCTGTAAATCAACATAGTGCTCATCGAACCACACACGTACACTGCGAGCTATATGACACGTTGCATTGTACTGCTGGTAGATGCTGAGTAAAAACCGTTTGCATATAGGGATTAATGTGAACCACGGCTGCATACTTCTGTTGATACTTTGTGCCTTCCAGATTAACGAGATCACCCAGAGAATTCCATGAAAACGTTCCCCACACTATCACGCTCCCGCTCTGGCCTGGATCCGTCCGGCAGGTGTTGCAGGGCGTTTGTGTGGAGACGTTCCGCACACTATATGCCCACGACCATCTCTCCGATGAACCACAAAACGTTATTATCTGAAACGGACAAAGAACAGCGGCAGTATATAAAACCGGGTGCCCCTCTGGATGTGTAAACGTTCGCTGAACGGTTGCTGAGGAGTCATTGTTGGTAGCCTCTGGGTTCATCTGGGCTGTCAGTTTCTCTAGGGCGTCACGCAACAGCCACCACCAGCGCCCCAGTCGACAATCACCGACGCCCCAGCCCCAAAAACAAATGTTTGTCAGTAACCAGCGAACTGTCTGGAAGGACCCTTCGTGAAAGACCTATTCGCCACTAAAGATTCTGCCGCAGAAGATGAAACTATGGGAAAAGAATATCCTATAGACCATGGTCGTCCAATGATGTAATTCGCTTATGTAATTGCGGTCCCTCTTAGATCCTAGGTTCGTGTCCCGAGGCGGCAGGATTTTCGACACTAGCTCTTAAGCTAGGTCGAATTCAGTCGCTTACGGAAGAATAATTCCAACGACCAACTGCTCTGAATGGTAATTTTCCGTGGCTTCTCCATCAACACCAGGTGAATGCTGAGTAGCACCCTAACAAACGGGACACGGACCGCGCGCGATATTTCCTTCTTCCGAACCCGAGACCGAACGGGAGTTTAGAGTTTGTCACGGCTGGGATGGTGCCCTGCTGCTGGGAGAGACCTGGTTGGGGAAAAAGTGGCTTGTCGACCGTAAGTCGGCTCCGGATATCTACATGCAGGGGAAGATAACTGGCCGATGAAAAACATGTACGGGATTAATTACATCTGTAGTTCACGCGCCCGATATTCAATTCGCAAACGTTCTTCCCTGTCATTTGTGGACTGTGGTGCGTCATAGTTGCCTCGGCGCCGGATTTGCATTTCGCCATTTTGTCATGCAGAGTATAATTTAACAGCACGCCTACACTTTACAAACTTATCCATTACGGAAATGCCTCCTCCGGAAAGTCAAGAATTATGCTCTTTTGAACGTCCGACAAATTGATCCGTTTCACTGGGAGCGGTAGCTCAGTGCATCAACAGATGTGCGCTGAAGCGCATCTGACCGGAAGGTCCTAGGTTCGAGTCCTGACGGCGGCAGGATTTTCGACAATGACTTTTCAGGTAGGTCGAAATCAGTCGCTGTCTGGAGGAGAATTCTAGCGGCCGGCTGCTCTGATCGGTAGTTTTCCGTGGTTTCTCCGATCAACACCAGGCGAATGCCAAAGCAGTACCCTACCAAACGGGCTACGGACCGCGTGCGATCTTTCCTTCCTCTTCCTTGTCCTCTCCTCTCCCCTTACACACACACTTACACTAACATGCACTACACTATCACATATTCCGGGAGACCGATCGGGAACTTAGATCTTCTCCGGGCTGGGGCGGTGCCCCGCTGGTAGGAGAGTGCTAGTTAGGGGGAAATCTCACCAGTCGACGGTAGGTTGGCGCTTCATCTCGCCATTCAACGGAGAAAGATCACCGTCATGTCTATGGGGGAAATCATGCACTACACAAAGGGGAATAATGACCAAAGCCGTTGACGTGCCCGGAAACGCGAAAAAATCAATCAAACAATCGATCCGCTTCTGCTATGCGACGTCTGCTTTGTTGACCGCTTCCATCTGATGCGCTTTATAGATTCTCCACTGTCAGTGCTGCCATCTGCTCTCTGTGAGGGGTAGTTGCACGTTTTCTTCGAATCGTCATATTAATGTGACTGGACTGCGTATTTTCTAATCAATTCAAAACCTGCTCTTGCCATCTGTTTTCATAATTCCACTTGTTTTTGGTTTAAAATAGAGATCCCAGAATTTAAGAAAAATCCCTTGAAATACACTTCACCCGATTGTACGACCCATACGAGTTTGACTTTAAATAAATAAAATAAAAAATACTGTTATTAACTTTGTGATTTAGGATTAAGAATATTGTTAAATCCAAAAAAGCAACTTACCTGAACTAGTGGGTTCTTGGCTAAAAAGTAAAATGCGAACTGAAGAGTGATGGCGGATGTATCAATACCCTGAAAAAAATATATTAAAAATTTGAAAGAAAATCGATTTATTCTTATTCTGGTTTTGTTAGTCAGTGTTGCCAAATGGTAAAATGGCCATGAGGAAAGGTAGGGGCGAAAATGCTTAATATTCTGCATGAACCCCACAGGGGGAGCTATTAACAGTGGATAGAGGGAGACATTATTAGCTATTAATTTCGAAACTAAGAATATTTACAATTGAAAAAGAAAGAATTCCTCGCATGAGAGTCAGGATGGAAAAGGATAATGATAAAAAGTACAATTGCTTAGAAAATCATGAAATAGAAAAGGACAATTGCTTATTCTTAATGTTCTGAGTCATAGCCATGGGTACGTGTTGAGATTTTTAGGCGGATAGGATTTTCTCCGCGCCGTGATTGGATCATTGGGTAGTAGGTGGAGTATCCCACTAATCATACACAGTGCGGATAAAATCTTTATCAAGGAAAAATTGCAGAATTTCTGGCTATCGGGGCTGAATGGGTATTGGACTTCAAGGCGAAAGAAAACCGGAAAATGCAAAATCTGGCAACTGATAGTCCACGAAGTATTACGTAAATTTACAGGTAAGACAGTTGCATATGGATATCATTCACAAAAATAGCAATACGAATGTAATATCATCGTTGTGGGAATGCTGGTGTTATGTACATTATTCATGTATTAATTAATGGACGTCACCTTTGCCAACTTGAATTTATTGTAGAGCTGGCTTTCGATGGCTTTGCCAACATCATTAAACATTGGATATCGAAAGTAGAGACTCCATTGCTAGAATTATATCAACAAAGACGTGGAAAGCCGGCTTTCAGATCAATTTAAATTGACGAAGATGTTCATTTTTTATTAATGATATCAAAAGCAGAAGTGATCAGTTTAATAGAAGGAAAGGATTGATGTTATCCAATTTCAATCGATTAGTTGAAGAAAACCTTCATTTGGAGAATTAACAAATGCAAGGAGACAGGTTAAAATTTAGTGAATTAAAAAAAATTGTAGTTTAAACATATGCGTTATCAGTAATTGGGTAACACACATTGAAGAGAATTAGTTCGCTTGTAATTCTGGTTATTGCTAGTAAGAGCATTTTGATCATTCTGTGTGTGCGTACGCATAGAAGAGGCTCTAATAATAAGATTTCGCGTTACTTTTTAGTGGGAAAAGGGTTATGAATATAAAATGACCGAATATTTCTTAAATTTTCGGATAACGATCATTCATTAAATGAAAATAAAAAAGGTTGTTATCAGTTTAGAATGAATTTCATTGTATTTTTTGCCGATGGAAAAGAACATCTCGTGTGATGATTGACAAGTGGAGTTTGACCGGGGTTGCAATGAAGATTAAGGAGAATATAATAATTGCAATAGCCCTCTCTTGCTCCGGATAGAGCACTTTAATTTATTGTAATTTAAAAATCGATTTATCCAGATGAAGATGTGTAGGAAGTTCACTTAATTTTCCACCAAGAATGTACACCATGCTTTTTTTTGGAACGAGTATTTCAAACTTTTTTGTCAGGAACTTACTGCCATTAAAAAACTCTGCATTTCATCCAATACGCTCTGATAGGAAATAGAACGTCCACTTTCCCGTAGCAGAGCATCTATGAATATATTGAGCTTCTTTTTGTTTCGACCTGCACCGGCTTCGCTGGCAGCATCATTTACATCTTCGGGCGTGTTCTCCTCCTCGAAATTCTCGTTCTTCCATTGTCTCTCAGCTCTTGCACGGAGTAACTCCTTCCGCTGCTTAACGAACTGCAAAAACATACGTTTGAAGAAATATCATGTAATGGTCTTTTTATTTATTTTTACGTCAAAAACAGTTAAAAACTGTGTGTGACGTGCTCCGGGGAAAAGAAAATTCTGTGCACGTTTCCATAATTCAGTTATAGCTACCCTAAGTCATATACTACTTGACTTTCAAATACAAAAAGAATAATCGTTTTTTGCAAGAATTGTTAACATAAATATTCGCATATTTATGCGATATTTGATGCATCGATATTTGTTAACAAAAATCTATTTTCAATGAGTAAATCAGCTTTAAATTTGGAATTCTTATCCCTCATCATGCTCTTCGTGAAGGAATAATATTTCCTACCGCGATATCATGAATAACGATAATTTGAATAACTACGAGTATATTTCCAACTGCATTCAAGAATACGTGCACAAATAATGAAGTTACATTTCGTTACAATTCTTTTTTGTGATCTAAAAGTCTGGGAAAAGTAAGATGTATTTCCCCAAAATATTATGCCATATCTCAGGGTGGAATGAACATTCGCAAAATATGCACAACGAGCAGTATAAAGACTCACTGAATTTGAAAGAATTCTGAAGACGTAGTATAATGAACTTAATTTTGCATTCAATTCAATTAAATGGACGTTCCATGTAAGGTTTGACTGAATTGAGAGACCTACAAATGTTGTTCCCTTACCATCAGTCAATAGCACACCGTACATATACAATGGAGAATAGAATTGTTTATTTGAGATGGAAAACTCCATTGAAACCGTTTTCTTTTCGTTTACCATTAATTTATTGTTACGGAACCAATATGAAACATCTGGTTTCTTACTATTTACGGTTTCTTTATTACTAGGTATATTTGTATCATCTACGAAGAGAACTGTTCTTCCGTGTCGAATCGCCGAGGGTATATATCGTTTACGTATAGCAGGAAGAGAATAGGGCCTAAAATTGATCCCTGCTGGACTCTACGCGCAATTGACAAAGAGTCGGAAAGGTGTCTACATAATGTTCCATCATTTCAGTAAGGTACTGGAATGCTGCTGTCTGAGATCGTTATTTAGGGTACAAACATCTAGAGCAATACCACGGATTCCACATGAAGGTAATTTTGAAAGTAAAAATCGTATGATCAATGAGGTCAAAATCTTTTGAAAGCCTAAATATATTCAATACGTACTTCGTTTTTATTCAGTGATGAGGTTACATCTTCAGGGAGAGGATATACATGTTTCCGTAGATTTTGATTTTCGAAATCTATATTGGCAATCTGAAAACGCTTCGTGTTTACTGAGAAAGGTTTCCATTCGTACTTAAAAAAAAGGTTAATATTTTTGCAAAATAAAACAGACAAAAAAGAAATTGGACGATCATTTTGAATTTCATGTTTGTTGCCTCTTTTGAAAAGCAGCGTAATCTTAACTGTTTTGAAAATATCAGGAAAAGTTCTGGTGCATACGAATGTCTTGTATGTGAGGTAACAAAACTCTTAACAATGTAATGAAATATTTATTCGTAAATGAAGTAAATATTTATCATGCTTTTTAATTTTTAATAATAGATCTCATTTTTTACATTTACAAACGGAGAAGACCTAAATATCTTAGACGGAGAAGACATAAATATTATCCGTTTGTTGAGATTTTTGTTCGTTCATCTTCGTTCGAGTGTAATTGATTCGGAGAATGGTAAAAGTTATGTAAGTAGCTTTTCTTCTCTTACATTTAAATCCATTTAATTAGCCAAACTTTGATTTTATTCTAGTAGAACTTAAAGGTTTCTCCACGCAATATAAGGACATCTTCGTGAAAAATAATCGCATCAGACGTCGATTCTTGTTGGTTAATTTTCAGCAGACAGGTTTTATCTTGTATGGAAATGTTTATTAATCTCTCTTATTGAATTCCCGCAAGGAACTATTTCTTAATTGGAAGAATGTCCATTCTGTACCATGGTTGTGTTTTAGTGAATTTATTTCACTTCATACCTATAAAAGAACTCGTTGTTGCAAAACATATTTACCGTATCTTGGAAACTTCGAAAATATTTTAGAACTTCTAACGCTGTGTGTCCTGCAGGAGATATATTATAAATTCTGTTATTATATAGCCATGGACATTTCACGCGATGGGACATCGCATTCTGCCCTCTGTAAAATAAACGTTTAGGATTAGAATGCATTTTTCCACTACACATTCGCGCCTTTTCCACTTCAAGGCGTGCACATATACATATGCGGACTCACATGTAGTAGGAAAGAGATATTGGGAAGGATGCCATTTTTTCCACAATGTACCATAATAACTTTCTTTAAAGTAACATTAATGAATTCTGCAAATGATTAGTGGACTTATAGGATTAAAATTAATATTAATAATGAACTCTATAGCGGTAGCACAGTCATTTTCTTAACCAGCTAAAATAATTCAGTGAATAATCACGTACAATTATAAGGATTGTGAATTTTATTCCACTTTGATAGATAAGTAATAAGTTTAGATACAGTTCATGACTTGATATAATCTCAAAAAAGAGTAGTTTTACATTGGAAACTGTTAAACGTCTGTGATCCCTACCCAAAGCCATATACTACTTGAATTTTGCATACAGAAAGAAAATGAGGGTTTTTTTGCAGGAATTGTTAATAAAAATATTCGCTCCAATGTAATAAAATCTATTTTCAAGCGTAAATCAGCAATTATTTTGAGCTCTTATCCCTCATCATGTCCTTCGTTAAGGAATAATACTTCCTGCAACGACGTCATGGAGAACGATAATTTGAATAACTATACTTCCCACTGAATTCTAGAAGTACAGAGATAATGAAGTTTCATTTATGTCCAGAAGCCAAACAATGGGCCATCTCAACATTTGCTCAAAGATCAGGGAAAAGACGAAAAACATGATCGAGATGGGGGGTCATTGACCTGGAGGCTGCGGTAGAATACCTGTTACAGGTTGTTTACATTTGTACAGACGAAATGGTAAATAATGCATTAAATATCACTGTTAAATTTAATGTTACTTTTCTTGTGATGCGCTCAGTATAGTTTCTTATTGTAGAGAAACAGTTATGCAGCAGAAACGACTTTTCTTGAGATTTTAACTTTTCTATTGAATTGAATCGTTTAATGTCATCTGGCAGTTTATTGTAAAATAATGTACATATATTGTTCGTGAATATTTGGTAATGAGCTAGTGGTACTATCACCTGATGAATGTTATTACTACGTCGAGTGTTATAGTTATAGACATCGGCGTTTTATGAAAATATATTACCGCCCTTAAGCAAGTTGTTTTTGACAAAAACTACTGATTCGTAAATCAAGAGACAAGGTAATGGTAATATTCCTAGATTAATAAAGAGAGACTTACAAGAATCACGTGGGTGAGATTTGGTTATCATTATTACATTTCTTTTTTGTAATCTGAAAGTCTGGGAGCTATAAGATGTATTTCCCCAGAATATCATGCCATATCTCAGGCGGTAATGAATATTCGCGAAATGTACACCGCAAGCAGTATGAAGGCTGACTGAATTTGAAAGAATTCTGAACGAGTAGCATAATGAGCTTAATTTTGTCTTCAATATATGTAAATGTTCAATCGCTATTTTCCATTTGAGGTTTGACTGAATTCACAAACCTAAAAATTCTGTTGCCTCAATGGTTCACCTTCATTTTCAATGGAATACAGACTTGTTTATTGAAATGGAAAACTGCATTAAAACCGTTTTCTTTTCATTTACTATTAATTTGTTATTTCGAAAACAATTTGAAACATAAGATATTGTATTATTTACTGTGTCTTTATTGCAAACAATGTTCGTTTTATCCGCAAAGAGAACTGTTCCGTTTTGAATCGTCGAGGGCAGATCGTTTACGTATAGTAGGATGAGATTAGGGCGTTTTGAGAAATAATTTTTTTTATAATTTTTTATAATTGCAAAAATTGCATGCAATATTGAGCGAAAACTATTGAACCTTTTAAAAAACGTACATGACCTTAATAAAAGAGCTGATTTTGGCAACAAATATCATTCGGAGGAAAAATCGCTATTTTCAATTTTGTAGTTGTAGGACGTCGCCGAAAAAACTCCAAATTTTACAATTTTCAAAATTTCTGTTAACTGTGAAAATCGGACATATGCCACCTTTGTAAGTATATTAGCAAAATATCCGACATTGCCTGGAGTTTCTTCATATTCAGTCCTCGCGAATGAGGGGAAAAATCAATTTGATATATACTACGCCGTTTAAGATTATTTTTAACGTAATTGTTTCAAATTTTAATAAAATACTATAATTTTCTTTCATTTTATTTTACAACTCATTGCCATCAGATGATTTTTTGTTATCTTATGCTCCGCTAATGGCCTCTAGCGAATAAATTAGGTACCAGTTTTGCTGCAGCACTACTGGGCTGGGCTCTGGAGGAATATTTTAGAAACCATGTGCTTACGAGAGGCGTAAATGGTCGGGGTGCATCTACAGACATCTATTTATTTTAAAATACAAGTTATTTATTTTCTGCATTTGGGTTGAGTTAATTTTTATCAAACTTTGCAAGGACACTGCGACGAAGAAGAGCCAGTAAATATTTCATATCTATTCATACGCTAGTTTTCGTGGTATGGATGTCGGTTACACGTCGTTGAATTCACTTTTATTTGTATAGATTTTAGTCTATTTCACAAGAACTTTAACCCATTAAGCACTAACGTTACCGTATCGTCACGAGTACAATAACGTCTAAATGTGTTATAAAAAGCTATAAATAATGTCTTCCAGTTAGGGAACGCTACACTCATATCTTGAATATCATCTTGAATTATCTATTCTATCTCGTTGTTGGATGTGTACCCATGGGTCTTATACCGGTTGTTGTTAGCAGAGAAATCCATATCTTCAGAAATCAGCATATTGGGACCAGTAAGGATTTTTATTTTCGTTTTAATCTCTTGTTTAATAAGTTATATGTTTTAAAGTACAGTTAAATGGTATAACTAATGTAAAAATAAAACAAAAATAGGTTCCGTCATGGTCTGTGACACGACTGTGATGGCGTGACCATATGGTTACGCTAGGCCTTTGGATACATACAATTTTATAGTGGGAATACTAAAAAATGGGACAATGAGAGGATACAGGATTCCAAAAGATTGCCGTCAATTACATAAAAAAGAAAGGATTCGGTATACAACATATTACTCTTTACCTGTTGCATGTGGACATGTAATTCTATACAGAATCATTATTACTGGAAGTTCTATTGATTGTTTAGATATCTATGATCAATTTTTAGATTGATGGCAATTTCTATAAATTTTTCAACAATAAATATTAAGTATTTATTCTTATAATCTACATATTACAATTCTATTAATTTTATGTGAATTACTTTTAACTATAAAACATTAAAACACCGTACGGGTTTGACTGTAGTTCGTAAGCTTACTAAAATGTCTTGATCGTTGGCTTCTCGGCTGAGTAGCAGAATGTTGTCTATGGAATCCTTGGTGTAACAATTCTCGCGTTCTTCCTTAATTAAAACAAATGTTTCACAATGTTCTTAACGATTGCTATTAATATGACTTAATAATCTCACAAAATTAATACGCGGTCGCGACTTTTCCTCTCTCTGTTTCGTATGTAACACCTAATCGCGACTATCTGCTACTTATTAAACAAATCCATCCATCTACGGAGCTACCTTAATATGCATCTCCTCGAAACATGGAGTCTAGTTAATTCCAACTTCCAACTATTACATTAATAAAATTCCCAATTTCAATTTACACAAGAGCAAGCTCTCAAACGTCAAACTAAGCATAAATTCCCGGCTTACTATCTTCTACATAATACCCAGTCTATGCTGAAAATCCGATCACACCCACCAACCGCTTACGTGTGTTTGGTTCAAAAATCTTCCAGAGAATTATCCCATGTGTCCTTTCTAAAAGATCACGGCCCTCCAATGCCCTCTTGCACATAATATGTTCGGGACCATGCCTATCTGCACGGCGTTATGGCACCAAGCATGGATCGCATTTGTTGATCGGTTGTTCTAATAAAGTGTAATCTTTGACATCCGAGTCTGAAAATAATGCCATTATTCCAACGCTGTATGGTGATTTTATTATTTAAACTAATCCAAGGGTTCTTGGATTATCATAGCATCTACTGAAAAAAATGTTTATTCGCCCACTTATTGTTATTAGTATTATTTTAATTATTATTAATTTTATTGTAAATTTTTAATACAGAGGGACTTTTTTTTGCATTCTCTTATAAAATGAAAAAAGTGGTAAGTTTTTGAATATGCCATCAATGTGTATGAATTAATTTATCAATAAAAAACTTTATGTCCAACATTCATCCAACTTTCATCGCAGTACATTATGTTCATTTTCTCATTTCTTTACTGTCGCATTTCTCGTAGATATGAACATTGACACATTATTGTATTTCTTCTATTTCTTTCTATGATTTTTTTTCTATCATTTTTTGCACGCTTTTCACATTCAAATCCCATTTCTATCAATGAGTGATAAAGTGTAGAATATTTGAAATTTGGTAAATGTTTAACATTAACATCTTTAATCACATTCACGATCGTTGCTAAACATTTTAAAATTGAAACGTTTGGAAATTGAGACGTTCCATGCGTAAAAAATTCGTGGAATTTCATTTCTCTACTGATTTTACACTCAGTCCAATTAACTGTGTTTTTCTCGGGGTCATTTTCCTTTCTCCATCTCACATATTGTGCTAGAATATTCTGCGCAACGGCGGTGGTTCAGATTTATTTGAACTATTTTCATGGTCTGTCCAATATTTTCCTTAGCGCTCTTTGGTAATGACACCCCTTACACCCGGTAGCATACTTGCTGTCTTTCCCATTTTGTACGGCACAGCAGGCAATTTGGATCTTTCGTGCATGTCTTAGCGAAGTGATCATCACCGCAATTCATGCACAACTTCGATCTGTCGCACGGGTTCTTACATGATCAACGTATATGCCCAAAATCTAAGCATTTAAAGCTTCTCAGGGGGGTTTCCTCTCACGCACTCTTACCCATCCTATTCTAACATTACCAGAAGCTAATATGGCATTGGCCACAGTGGCTGGCAGACTGACTACTGCTACCGGTGTTCCCCTATAGGCTGCTCTTAGGAATTTCACCACTGATGCCGGTGAATCCTTCGGTTCCGGGAATTGATCAACCAATCAAAGTATTGTGGACTTCTTCTTTGGTTGTAACTTCATCCAGGGCCTTCACCTGAATGGTCACTTCATGGGTGAGTTTTCTCACATCAGCACGCTACCCGAACACTTTCTTTACTTTGGATTAGAACTCGTGTTTTTACCGAACTGCGGGTCTGCGAAGTTGTAGGAGGAAATCGCCGGATGCTATCTTGCGGATCTGAGTGACATTTGAACCCAGATTCTTAAGCTCTGCATCACCTTTCACTTTTATTAGATATTTAGATATTTATTTAGTCACAAACAGTAAAAAAAATTCTATGTGACATATGGAGGAGAAAATCATCTGCACACGCTTTCTTGAGTTTCAGAATCACTTCCCAATTATTTAGCTATTAATAGTTGAAAGATAAAAATTATAGTAAAAGTAAATAATAATAATAATAATAATAATAATAATAATAATAATAATAATAATAATAATGTACGAAGGTGTCCCATTGCAGAAACGACCTCGTATACCTAAGATCATTGGGAGTGCGAAGTTTTACGCTGCTTGCAAAGAAATGAATTCCATAGTTGAAAATACATTATCTCATATGATTTCGTTGGAAGAGCTGTCTGACGCAGTTCACTGTGCCGCTTTGGCAGTTTGCTCTGTTTTGGGCAGAAAAATTAGACAGGAAAACGTCAGAACATTCAAAGATTCCAGCTCTAAAAATGAATTCGTACCTACTTGGAAGAAAATAATCATTTCCAAAATTAATAAATCCAGGGAGGAAATCAATCATCTAGCAGCGTACTTCGCAGGGAAAGGAAAAGCATGTCAAATGTAAGTTTTTTGAAATTCTTCTCACGCCGTTAATATGCACATTTTCATCAATTTGTATACATTATTACATTTGTTAGTGGAAGATTTCCAAAGTAGTGCAAATGCTTTTTTCCAAAACTTAATAGATTTCTATGAAAAGAACTTCAAATTTCGCATTTACAGTAATGCTTAATTGCTCCAAATGTTTCAATGAAAATTGCTATTTAGGACATTGCTATTTAGGACATTGCTATTTAGGACATTGCTATTTAGGTTTTAGCCTTCTCTACTATTCTTTAAATAATATTTCAGTTCTACTATTTGAGAACTGAAAAGGTGAAATTTCGAAAAAATTGACTTTGGTCAGCGATAGATGGCAGCAAGGAAGAAGGAAAGGCAGGACAGAACAATTCCAGTCCACATCAAGAAATTATAAACCTTATATATGTAACAAGTCACATCCTATCGTTAGCGTCTTCTGCAATTTTTGAACAGTTGAAGTTATTGCAATGCAATTTTCACGGAAGTGCATGAGGGCATAGGTCTAGTTTGAATATATATTCATTTCCATTTTATCGCTGTTATTTTACGAGGTATTAAGGTCACTTTGTTGTTGTTTTTTCAAATGGAACTATACATATTATTCTAGAGTATCATAACGAGCGTCAAAAGACGAATTTAATGATCTGAATATTGTTGAATGTTAGATAAGCATTTTTTAAAATAATTTTCATTTTTGCAACTCATGTTTAACGAATAGTGAAACTCCTCGAGCGCGTGTTATCAAGTTGAGCTCTATGTGACTTAGGTTGGTGGATAGTTACATATAATATGTTAAATAAGAGTTTCATAAAAATCAAAATTACCCAAGAAATGTCTTTTTACGCTCGTCATGATAGTCTAAAAAATACGTCAAGTTCCATTCGAAAAACAGTTACCGCAAATCTCCTGAAATACAAGTGATAAAATGGAATTGCATACAGAAATCAATTAGCCCTATTCCTTCACCCACTTCCGTGAAAACTGCTTTGAATTAACTTCAACCATTCAAAAACTATAGGAGGTGCTAAAATTAGTTACTCATCCTGTATATAGAAAATAGAATAGATTGAAAGGAGAACTTACCGTAAAATGTGCTCGAACATCTCTTTATCTGGGTTGGTTTGTTGGTTTGAAGGGACACCGAAAAGAGTTTCTGTAGAGAAACAAAATTATTTGTAATCATTGTATTAGTCAGCACTTAGGTGAAATTTGCTGCAGAAATGTGTACTTACCAACTAATATATCAACCCCAAGAGTTTCTGTCAGGAGCTGTATATCAAAAGCACAGCCATTTGCATGTTTACTTAGATTCTCAATAAATATATCGGACTGTCGGTCATACTCTGCCACATACGTTTTGAGGAGATTGTGATGAAAGGATGGCTGTATAATTTTGTGGTGTTTGTTCCATTCGCTTCCTTCAAAACATTTTAGATTCAGACATTATAGCATAGATATCACAGAAGCAAAATAAAGCAATCGAAATTAACGATAAAATGAATATGTAAATATAGTCGACTCCACTTACAGTGAACTCGAATAAAGCGAACTTAAGTCACTGGTCCCGTTTCACTTACATTACAAAAAAAGCATATGAAGATATTGTATCGTCGTGAGTAGGGATTACACCACAAAGAAACAGACACGAGTATTTACAATTTATTTACAATAAATTATGTACGCTATTTACAGACCTCACTCTAAGGTGTTTGTCGGAGCACCTTGCGGCCGCGCCTGCGATTAGCCAACTCGACCGAGTCGCAACTTGGCACCTGGTGTGCCTCGGCAGACAATCTGCCCCGAAGTATCGAGCATACTTCACAGTGCTCGAGACTCGGACCTACACGTGCCTACAACACTTCCGCGCCAGACTTGGCCGGACAAGTTTTGCGGTGTTTTGCCGCGAGGAAACCAGAAACGTTACCCAACCCAGGGCTTCTGCGACAGCCCTTTTATATGCTCGAGTCACATGACTTCCTGCGTCATCTTTCCTCCATGCACTCGACTTGAGGCGTCTGCATCTCCCGTTGCAATTTGCACCCGGCACCTACAAGCCCTCTCCCCTTTTGGACTTTCCCTGAAGGGTTGGCCTTTGTTCGGAGCCTATTTTTGGCTCCCTAATTCCCATACCTTGCAACTTGTCTCTCTGGAGCAGGGAGTCAAGTCTATGACGCTACAATATAGTTAACCAGAACCTCAGCTAAAGTGAACGTAAGAAATACGTCCTGGATAACAATTCCATTCTGAAAAATAATATATCGCCTCAGTACCACAAATTCTAACATCAGGCAGCTTCGAAAAAAGTATTTGATCAAAAATCATAATCGAAGAAGTCTCCCCTGTGGTGATGGTAGCGGACCTGGAATGGGAACCATTTGCCACTGTTTCACTGCGAAAAAAAGGACGTGTCCTGCGTGGGCTACAACTGGCGGCAGCGACGTGCGATTGCTTGCTTCAGTTCCAAGCTTGGTGTAATTTTCATATTCCGCTGGTCATGGCGCGTTGTACGTACGCGACAGGAAGAGTGCAACTGCCACAGTACCAGAGCCTAGGGACACCCTCCGCGTGGCGGGGAAAAGCGATCAGTTTCATTAGCCACTTGCGCCATGCGGCTACCGAAACGACCTGTATTGTATTTGCCGAGAAAAAAAAGTGTCTTCGGAGGTTGGGACGCCATTCCAGCAGTGCAAAAGGCATCGGAGGGTTTCAAGACTGCAGTACTGCAACTTGGAGAAAGTGGACAATGCAAAATCAAGTACGGAGAGAGTACGAACTCTGAACAGGGATCTGGAAAAATTACTCATGAAAAATGTACGAAGAAAACAACTGAAAAAATGTTTTTAAGAACAACTAAAGATATTGAAATTTTCAGTTCGCGTTGGTAATGTATTTTGCTGTATCTCTGTTATAAAATCAAACATTGGGGAACATTTCTATTTCATTTTGACATCGTATATAGAGAACCAAAACAGTTAGTCTTCTGAAATTCACTGTACCGGAGACAACTGTATGTATATAAAAGTAATATTGATTTGTATTTTATTAGTTCGCTCGTCACAAAATAACTAATATATTAATTCCGTGCTGTTCAAAACAATTTCTATTACACGAAAAAGGATTGCGTAAGTTTTTCCGCGCAAATTGAAACATATTCTTTTCTACTTTCTCGCTTAACTTCAACAGAAGATAAAGTATTGTAATCTTGCGGAGTAAAAAGGCGATTTTCCCAAAGAAAACTCGTTATAGCCGGATCCTGGTTACAAAAAAGTTGATAAATCATGCTCCTTTAGGTAGAAATTACTCACTAACACGTTGTGCAATAGCAATCCAGATTTTGCAAAACATCTGTCTGTCATTTGGTCTGTGTGTCCATCCGTCTGTGAACAACACTAGCGTCTGAACTGTTCGTACGATTTTCTCTAAAATGAATATTCCCCAGTCGATCTGCCCAACTCAAACCTCTGCAAATTTGAAAAAGAATCCTCAAATTTCAAATAAATACTGTTTTTATTGGTAGGAAAGGATGTCTTTAGTGGTGAGAAGGGAAACTTCCCAGCAAGTCAATGTATAGAGGGGGCGCCCGATCACCCCTGCCAGTAGGAAAAGAACTCGGCCACTCCCCGCGATATAATACAGCAGCGGAAAAATTAATCCCAACAGGGAATCATCGTAATATTTTCATTATTTCGTAAGACTGGTACGCAGCTGTCATGTGAAATTCAATAGACTTATTGTTGGGCTATCTAAATCTTCATTGTTGGTGGTGAATGATGAAAACTGCTCAATATATTAAAATATTGGGGAGAACTACCATCGGGCACCATCTGCCCAATTGTAGAATAAGTTACTATCTAACCACCGTGCCACTAGTTGGAAAAAACAATTCGTTGATCTTCCAACCGGTCCTCGCACCGTGTCTCACGTCAAAGAATGTTTTAATTGTTTGTTTGTTTATTTGGTTTTCAAAAAGAGTAATATTCAAGTTTTCCAGTGTCCACGAAACTCCCCTGATCTAAATTCAATCGCAAATCTATGGTCTATAGTCACGGAAATCTGTAGGTACGCTAAAATGATATGTATTACAAAAATAATTGATCTCAAGTCACTTGTCAGTGTCTGGTTTCGTGACAAAAAAACGTGTTTAATTTTAGTAAAGTCAACGTCTAAGATAAATTAATTTATTAGCATTAAAGTTGGGTATATAAATTATTAGCACATGAAAACTTCATGTTCTGTCCGTCTGTCTGTCTGTCCGTCTGCCTGTCGTCCGTCTGTCTGTCTGTCCGTCTGTCTGTCTGTCTGTCTGTCCGTCGTCCGTCCGTCTGTCCGTCCGTCCGTCTGTCTGTCCGTCCGTCTGTCTGTCCGTCGTCTGTCTGTCCGTCGTCTGTCTGTCCGTCCGTCTGTCTGTCCGTCCGTCTGTCTGTCCGTCCGTCTGTCTGTCCGTCCGTCTGTCTGTCCGTCCGTCTGTCTGTCCGTCGTCCATCTGTCTGTCCGTCTGTCTGTCCATCCATCTGTCCTGTCCGTCTGTCCGTTCTGTCTGTCCGTCCGTCTGTCTGTCTGTCCTTCTGTCTGTCCGTCTTCTGTCCTGTCTCTGTCCGTCTGTCTGTCCGTCTGTCTGTCCGTCGTCTGTCGTCCGTCTGTCTGTCCGTCTGTCTGTCACTGTCCCTGTCTTCTGTCCGTCGTCTGTCTGTCCGTCTGTCTGTCTGTCTGTCTGTCTTTCTGTCTGTCCGTCTTTCTGTCTGTCCGTCTGTCTGTCTTTCTGCCCGTCTGTCGGTCTGTCCATCTGCCTCTTTGTTTGTATGTCCGTCTGTCTTTTTCTCTCTCTTTGTTGGTTGGTCTGTGTGTCTCTTTGTTGGTCGGTCTGTGTGTCTCTTTGTTGGTCGGTCTGTGTGTCTCTTTGTTGGTGGTCTGTGTCTCTTTGTTGGTCGGTCTGTGTGTCTCTTTGTTGGTCTCTGTTGTCTCTTGGGCCTTTTCTTTATTGTCTCTGTCTTCTTGGTCTGTATGGTCGTCCATTTGTCAGATCGTGAACACTACAAGCGCTTAAACCATGCGTAGGATTTTTTCAAAATTTCAGAAAACCCTGTCTATCTTGGTCTAGTTGAAGCTTTAAAAGTTTGAAAAACCTTTTTAAAATCTGGGGGTACTTTACATAGAGGCCCCCCGGAATATTTTGAAAATTTTCTCTGAAAAGCTTCAAATTTTTTCTTTAAATTTCCTATAAAAATAGAGTATAATACACTTAAAAGGTGGCATAAGTCCGATTTTTATTTGCAAGTGTTAATGCTGCGAATATAGCATGAGTATTTTGGGACAGCTTCTGCAGATACTTCATGTCGAAACAAAATCGTTGTCTTTTAATCCTGTGACACAAGGGAAAGGTTCATAAAACCAAGTACGTAAGTTTAAGTATAAGTTTACCTCAGCCCAAGAATTACTGAGTATTGAAGTTGACAATGTTACCTGTCTGGTCGAAAAGGAAATCGTTGTCTTCCGTATTTTTGTAATTCGTGAGAGTGTTATTACACAGGCATCGTGCGCCAACGTGATGTGTCAAGGAGTCTGCATGCTGTTAGCTAGACACACTACCAACGTAAAAATATAACCGTTAATGCAGCCAAGACGCGTATTGCTTAGCTTTTTACACGAGTGAGGCGAGTCGCCACGAAACTACGCCACTTCTTGACCTTCAAACATGCGCTCCCATCGCGTCCTATGTGGAAAAGGGGCGGATTCCGCAAAATTGCGACAATGTGCAATGTTGACTATTCTGGTCGTTCATTGTGTCTGGCTCTCACGGCCTTCTTGGAAAGCAGTTAAAAATTTCAAAGCAGTTCAATCCTTCCATAGTGTTTCATATGAAAGATGAATTCCCTTTCTCTCTGAAAGTCAGCCCGCTGTTTTTAGAGAAATAGAACGGGGAAGACGCGATGTTTGAAATGTATATACTTTGTTGTTAATTAGTGCCAAAAAAATGTAAATGAATGAATTCCAAGTACGACGACAAATTTGAATTAATTTGTCTTTGGGTCAACACTAAGAAATGATTACAGGACTCAGATACGTTAAAAGAGTACTGATACTAATTTTGATACTACTAATTTTGTTTCAAAATCAGTTGTTTAAAGGTATATGTTTTATAAAGCTTTTAATTACGTTTCCTGTGTTGTAAATTGATTCTTAATAGAACGTTTTCAAAAACTAGCGGGAAACCACCTGGGTTGACATCTTACCATTTATTGTAACCAATCCGCTGCCAAGGCCATAAGAGACAAAATCTATCATCAGATTTGGTTTTGACTGATTCTTGGGATTCATTAGGAAACTCTGAAAAGAAATATTCACATTGTGAAATCTCATTTATATTAAGCATTTTAAATGTAAATGTATGTTACCTCTACCCGTCTTCGGAGGTGTTAGAGCAGGCTTGCTCTAACACTTGAGTCAAGCTCTTGCGTTGGCTCGCTGCTTGGCACATGAGCTGAGAGGGGGGTTATCAGTCAATTTGTTTTTAAAAACGTGGAAGTTCCTTCGATTTTTAAGGCAGACATTCACAATATAATCCCATTTTTTAATGAATCTTTTACATTTTTGTAGACCAACGTTTCGAAGGTCTTTGGCTTTCTTCTTCAGGGTATAATGAATATTAAATGCATGAATAAATTAATTTGAATATTGTTTTTTATAATATGTATTATAAATTATAAAAAATTGAAATATTATAATTAATATTATTCTTCATTTAAATTGAAGATTTATAATTTAAGACACCTTTTTAAATTTAATTTTTTGTTTGGGATAAAGGTTTCACAACATATTCTTAAATCCAAAAAGTTGGAACTAGAAAAGTACAAATTAATATCGTTATAAATTAGATAAATAAAAATTATATGAAGGCCAATGACCTTCGAAACGTTGGTCTATTAAAAGTGTGAAAAATTTATTCTATATATATTTATATAAAAAATGTATCCTTTAACCTAAATCAATGTCCAGTACCATATAATGTCCACTGTAATCAAAGCAAGCAATCGTAGGAATAATAAAGTTTGTTGACAAAACCCCTTTCCGAACACCTCCAATGCATTTTATTTCCATTGTTACTATGGAAATGGAAGTTATATGTGCATCCGTAACACAAGAATTTCCTTCTGCGAAAAATTATATTGCCATTGCAAATTACCTCAAAAATAGATTTTAATTTCTACATCGCCACATTTCTGTTATTAACAGGAATTTATAGGGCTTAAATGTTATAAGAATGAAGTAATAAATGTCATCAACCGAACATGACATCACTCATTTTGTACATTCCTGCTAGTTTAACATTTCCCTATGTAGATACTATTCAGTGAACTTCATTATGGATATTTTTGCTTAGAACATCCCGCTTATGGACATTATGCTGTGTATATTACGGTATGGACATTTTTTCTCGGGTAATTTTAGCTGTGAGTATTACGTTAATTATACCTTTATGCAACGACATTATAGTGTGAAAATTTTTGCTGTGGACTTTGAGTTAATTGAACATTGTACAGCGGACCGATTGACCTGAAAGCTAGTGGGGTATTATAGCGGGGAGAGGGCCGCTAGTAATAGCGAGGCAAAAGGAAAATGTAGGGTGGACATGTCAAAGTCGTGGAAAAGATAACAGGCTTACTAGAAGTCGCGGGTCCTCCGGCTAGAGAAATTGGCGCGAGATTTAAAAGTAAGGGTTGTAGAAATTCCTCCGGTACGTCACTGGACTCCTGGCTCTTGAAAGTCCTTGTTCTAAGGTACATGACAGTTAATGCCACAAATGTATCTATAATAATTCCCATTTTCTCTTTAAGGCAAAGAAATGATTCATAAAATGTAGTAATACATCAATACTATTTCGGATTTTTAATTGAGAGTAAAATTTAAAAAAAAGTAATCAAAATAATCTAAATTGTTATAAATAATAAATAATCAAAATAATCTTAACGAAGGGATACTACGGGTAGGCTGTGGCATGATAGGTAGGACTGCACAGAATGCCTCAACATGTAGGCAATCGAACCCAAGATCTTCGGAACCAATGCACTTGTGCCTTAGCGACTCCGGCCGCCGGCCTTCCTATTTGAAGAGTTTATTACCTTAAGATCGTTTACATCGCTTAGCAAAATGAATCGCAGCGGTCCGATCATTAATTGTCCTGCAGGATAACGGGGCATCACATCGTCCAACGCCCATTTGAACAGGTTCAAAGCTGGAATAAAACATTGATTGCAGTCAGTGTGATTGATTTGGATGAAAACTTCAGATGTCAAAAACTACCCAACAAAATTTCAAAATGTGTTTCAAGAAAACAGCATATTTTAGCTTGAAAATTGAACATGAGATAGCATTAGAACGAGAGTAGTGAAAATATTTAGTACTAAAACAAAGAGAAGGAATTTCATGTACATACCGGCTTTTCAAGAAACAACATTTAATAAAATATTTCGGAGTTTGCAAAGATATTGTGAATGAATTGGATCCATTTTTATTTTATACATTTTTATATTTTATATATTTATATATTTTACCATTTTTTACTATTGCATATTTCACGCATTATTTAAAAAAAAACCATTTTCATTCATATTAAGGTGCATTAAAATATATTAAACTTGTGAAACAGAACATTTAGATGCCACTTGGCAATATATGTAACTAGAATCAACTTTCTTAAAATGCAATGTAATGCTACCACACTTTTAAGACTGCGAACTTTTGGCATGCATTGACAAACATACACCCCCTGCTTCTTGAATCGAAAAATAACTAATATTACTTTCTCACTCCCGAGAACAGAAAGTTACGTAATAATGCGCGAAAAAACGGCAACCTTTCTGAAAAAAACTCTTACGTTATGGTATGGAAAAAGACACCCTGGTAACTAATGACGGCAGAAGTCGCGTCGGTCGTCTGTATCTTCGTATATCTGTTCGTTTGTCCGTTCATCTGTCTGTTCGTCCGTCCGTTCATCTGTCTGTTCGTCCGTCCGTTCGTCCGTCCGTTCGTCGCCGTCGTTCTCCGTCTGTTCGTCCGTCTGTTCGTCCGTCTGTTCGTCCGTCTGTTCGTCCGTCTGTTCGTCCGTCTGTTCGTCCGTCTGTTCGTCCGTCTGTTCGTCCGTCTGTTCGTCCGTCTGTTCGTCCGTCTGTCTGTCTTTTTGTCCTTTTTGTTTGTCTGTCCTTTTTGTTTGTCTGTCTGTCCTTTTTGTTTGTCTGTCTGTCCTTTTTGTGTGTCTGTCTGTCGTTTTTGTGTCTTCTGTTTTTTGTGTCTGCTGCTTTGTTGTCGTCTGTCTTTTGTGTGTCTTCGTTTTGTGTGTCTGTCGTTTTTGTGTGTCTGTCGTTTTTGTGTGTCTGTCGTTTTTGTGTGTCTGTCGTTTTTGTGTGTCTCTGTCGTTTTTGTGTGTCTGCCTGTGGTTTTTGTGTGTCTGCCTGTCGTTTTTGTGTGTCTGCCTGTCGTTTTTGTGTGTCTGCCTGTCGTTTTTGTGTGTCTGCCTGTCGTTTTGTGTTCTGCCTGTCGTTTTGTGGTCTGCCTGTCGTTTTTGTGTGTCTGCCTGTCGTTTTTGTGTGTCTGCCTGTCGTTTTTGTGTGTCTGCCTGTCGTTTTTGTGTGTCTGCCTGTCGTTTTTGTGTGTCTGCCTGTCGTTTTTCTGTCCTTTTTGTTTGTATGTTTGTCTGTCTGTCCTTTTTTGTTTGTCTGTCCTTTGTATGTTTGTCTTCTGTCCTTGTTTGTCTGTTCGCATTGTTTGTGTTTGTCTGTCTGTCCTTTGTTTGTTTGTTTGTCTGTCTGTCCTTTTGTTTGTTGTTTCTGTCGTTTGTTGTTGTCTTTGTTTGTCTGTCTCATCTCTTTGTTTGTATTGTTTCGTCTGTTCCTTTTTGTTTGTCGCCTTCGTCTTCTGTCATGTTTTCTTCTATCTGTCTCTGTTTGTTTGTCTGTCTCTCTTCGTTGTTTGTTCTCGTCTTCTGTCCGTCTCTCTGTCGTCGTCGTCTGTCGTCCGTCGTCTCTGTGTCTCTGTCCTTTCTCATGCTGTCTTTTCCGTCTGTTCGTCGTCGTCTGTCGTCGTTCGTCTGTCGTCGTCCGTCTCGTCTGTCCGTGTCTCCGTTCGTCTCGTCCGTCGTTCGTCTGTCCGTCCGTTCGTCTGTCCGTCCGTTCGTCTGTCCGTCTCGTTCGTCTCTCCGTCCGTTCGTCTGTCCGTCCGTTCGTTGTCGTCGTCGTCTCCGTTCTGTCGTCGTCTCGTCGTCTCGTCCGTTCATCTGCCGTCGTTCGTCTGCTCGTTCCGTTCCGTCCATTCGTCGTCCGTCCGTTCATCTGTTCCGTTCGTCTGTCCGTCGTTCGTCTGCCGTCCGTTCGTCTGTCGCGTCTCGTCATTCGTCCGTCCGTCGTTCCATCTGCTCGTCCGTTCGTCCATCTGCCGTCTCGTCTCGTCCCGTCATCTGCCGTCCGTTCGTCCATCTGCTCGTCCGTTCGTTCCATCTGCCGTCTGTGTCCCTCCGTCCGTCCGTTCGTCTGTGTCCCTCCGTCCGTCCGTTCGTCTGTGTCCCTCCGTCCGTCCGTTCGTCTGTGTCCCTCCGTCCGTCCGTTCGTCGGTCTGTCTGTCCGTCCGCTGTTCGTGTATGTGTCTGTCTCTATCTCTCTCTCTCATTCCGTGTCTCTGTCTGTCCCTCCGTCCGTCTCTTTGTCTGTCTGTCTGTCCGTTTGTGTTTAACGGTAGCGGCGAAGTTGTTCAGCCAATCTTGTAAATTCATATTTCCCATTCAATTTTGTTGTTGTTGCGTCCCTTTGAATTTGAAACAGATATTTTTGACCCCTTAAATTTGAAACCCGAATTTGGAGTTAATTTTCATGAAGGCCCTGGGATATTTTCAGTTATTTCAAAAATTGGCATAATTTTTTTTATTACTTTTTGTTGTTGGGTAGTGTGCAAAACGTTTAGAACTATGGTGCAGGGCTCATTTTCGTCGAAACTGATATTTTGAAAATTTTTATAAAAACCTTATTTTTTCCAAATAAAAGTATCCTAAGTTTTATGACAATCATTTATTTCAGCAATTGCACAACGTTTCGTAACTCGTTTTGTTACATCATCTGGTAATTCAATGGGATAGCGTTCCCTCACTAAGTTTAGCACCTGATGATGTGACAAAACGAGTTACGAAACGATGTGCAATTGCTGAAATAAATGATTGTCATAAAAAACTTTGAATACTTTTATTTGTAAACATATATTGACAATCAAGAAGAAATATTGAGTTACTAAGTTCGACGCAATATCCGTCAGCGTCATGCCCCCATCAAGGTCATCGCCATCGCAGTCGTCACAAGGAGAGGGAGAGGACGCCCTTCATTTTCTCAAGTCACAACCTGTCTGTGCTAGGGATTATTTTAAGAAATGGATGTCGTTAAGTACGAAATACAAAATCAATGAGACACACACCATTTTTCTAAGTAATTGTCGCCGACTAGGTTTACTACCTCCCTTTATTTCTAAAGCTAAATTCAATGTTCATTTTAATAATATTAAGATTTTCAGGTCATATCAAAGGAGAAGGAAGTTGTTAGATTTCCAAACCTTGAATTTATGTATTAAAGAAAAATACTGGTATTTAAATCGTCTTGCCAAACAGTTGAGGCATTGTGAACTTAACTTACAATTTTTCGTAAACAAAGAGATATTAGATAAATTCTATCAAATCAATGTCTTCGTCTTAATAGGATATTTAAGAATAATATCAATATAAAGTATAACAAATTTATGAGATTGAAATCTCAACAATATAGTGGCTAAGAGTGCTTAATGTTTCGTCATGCAGTAAGAAAGTTTTCTGGAATTTATCATCGAAGGAAATACCTGATGTAGTAGTGAACACATTAATATTGGGAAAAAACTTTAATTCCCCACTTAAGAACAATGGTAAAATTAAGGTAGTGGTAAATACCATCAAAGAAGTAGAGTCATCCTCATTTAATATGAGCGAGCCGGATAAATGTGACATGAGACTATCTGTGGTAGATGCTCTTAATTCATACATAACTTCTCCTAAAAACTTTAATAACGAAGATAAACTATTGTTATCACATTTACATGAGACAAAACAGTTCATAAAAGACAACCCGCAAGTATTATTTATTAGATCAGATAAAGGAGGAGGAATTGTTGCTATTGACTATTTTGATTATTTAGTAAAAGTTAAATATGTAATAACTGACGCTAATAAGTATTTAGCACTTAAGAAAAGTAAACTTCCTACGTTCATGAAATCACTTCAAGAAATTATCAAGAGATGGAAATCCAAGAAATTAATTACACAAAAAACTTTAATACTATTTATCCGGCAACTGGGAGAATTTCGAGGGCGTATGGTTTAATAAAAGTGCATAAAGATAACTTTCCAATTAGACTTGTACTATCATCAATAGGCAAACCTCAATACAATCTTTGCCAAAATTTTTAAATTTTTTAAATTCATTAATGAAACCATTGTTAAAAATTGAAGTATCGCATGTTCAAGAATAGTTTTGATTTAACAGAATTGTTGCAAATTTTCATGACTGTTCCCCAAGATCATGAGATATTTTCAATAGATGTTGTTGCTATGTTTCCAAGTATTCCACATTCTCTGATAATGGAAGCTATACGAGAATTTATTTTAAGACTCCCTGATTTCACGTTTCCTTTAGAAGAGATTTTAATAATTACTAAGTGTTTACTGAATAACATAGAATTCATTTTTGACAATGTTATATATAGACAATTAACAGGTACACCAATTGGAGGCTCTATGAGTTCTATATTTTCGGAACTTGTCATGAGAAAAAGGGAGGAGACAATTATACCGCGTCATAACTCGTTTTTTATGAGATACGTAGATGATATATTAATCATAATAAATAAGGATAACATGGAGGGCCTTTTAAGAGATTACAATTCATATGATCCAGCAATCCGGTTCACGGTGGAAAAATCAGTAAATAACTTTTTAAATTCCCTTGATATTACCATTATATTGAAGGGGGATAAGATAATTACCAATTGGTATAGGAAGGATTGCTCTTCGATAGAACTTTAAACTTTTTATCTGCCCATCTATTCAGCATAAGAAATCTATAGTTTATGGGTTAGTCGATAGGGTCATAAGTTATCAGATAAAGTTTTTCACCATTCTAATTTGAACAAGGTCAGGAAAATTATAGAAGAGAACAATTATCTTAAGTTATTTGTGAGACGCTGCATCAACAAAAAATTAAATAGATTGAATGTATTGAATGGCGTATCAAGAGCTGATAGAGTTGCAGCAGATACAGAACGTTCAGGTAATGAACAGACCATAATTATGCCATACGTACCCAAAATACAGAATAAGTTCAAGAAAAAATGTCTCCGTTCAAATATTAAACTGCACATATACAACACATTAATTGACAAACAGAATTTGATAAGGAATGTCAAAGACCAAGTTCCATTTATGGAACGTGAGAACGTAGTATATAGTTTACCTTGCCAACATTGCAATCTAACATACGTAGGACAAACTAAGCGCCCAATTAAACAAAGAATGAAAGAACATTCTAGAAATATTACAGAATCTTCTCCACGACTTAATTCTTTATCTAGACACAGACTAAATTTGTCACATGAATTTGACTTTGAGAACCCGCTTATTTTAGACACCGAGGTCAGGAGATTCCCACGACTCATTTCAGAAACACTTCAGATTAAGTTAAATCAGACTCTTAATACCAATGTTGAAATGAATGTTTTTACCAATGCCTATGACAATGTGTTTTATAAAATTAAAATTAAAGATCCGGACAATGTAGAACCAGTATAGTGGTTAAGTTGGCAAACTGCATATTCATACGCCGTGTTGTAACCTTACTACATATTCAAACGCCCGTTGGTGTCATTCCAACTTGCATGAGGATGCATGAGGAGTAGCTTTCTAGTAGTGGCGACTGATACTTCTATCACTTCATTCTACTCCTTCCTTACATTATAATATAACTCCTTTCTTTTAAATATTCATTTGCAAACAATGATTATCTTCTGCCCCTTTGAACACACCGTGGAAGTTTGCAAACATTATTTGGGCATGTGAAGAAACAGAAGATACTCACCGTTTGGAACGAAGCCGTTGCCAAACAAGTTGGTGAAGATTAGGTCTGGGAGGGGCCCAGGAAAGCGACTGGCCAGTTTCCAGAAATGCAGCCAATCACGGACAAACGCCAGTAGCGCCTGCGGTAGACTTACTACCAGGGTGAGAATGTTCTCCAACAGAAGCAACAGCCGCGAAATCATTCTGGAAAAGATTGTAATGAACTTAGTCTTACTGTCGTCTCTCGCTACTCTCTACCATCTCTCTCTGTCATTCTCTCTCTCTCTCTCTCTCTCTCTCTCTCTCTCTCTCTCTCTCTCTCTCTCTCTCTGCGTCTATCTCTGTCTTTTTCTCTCTGTCGCTGTCTCAGTCGTTCTCTCCGTTACTTTGCGCTAATACGTTGTTTTAGGCTACTTAATCGTCAGGTTCGTCTATAAACACAGTAAAAATCAATCTTCAGTCATATCTACGCAAAATCGACAGCTGGACAGCCAAAAACAAAATTAAAATCAATCCCTAAAAACAGCGAAAGTATGTTCCTTAAGAGATTATACCTCTCACCCTCTTATCATTCCTCTACAATCGCACGCTCAGAACAAATCCATAATGTACTTAGGCCGTTACTTAGTCACCTATCTCAATTGGAAAAGTTGCATTGATAATAAAGTTATACGAACAAAAATTTAATTCCACCAACACAAACCTGTAATCATCAGATCTGATAAATTACTATACTATACCGCTTTACTACTTTATAAAACCATCATTTGACCACTACTTTTAAATGCATGCACAAGCGCATCATCATTGCCAAATCAAATACCAAAAACGTTCATGTACTTAAAAATCAGTTACTCACAACCATGAAGAACGTTCCAACCATGAAGGACGAAAATTTCCAGTTTGAACCGATAACCAATATTATGACCTTAACCGTCGTTTCAGGGGGAGGTGAAGTTATTCACCTGGTGAAATGCCCGCACAGTCGGACGACAGTTGATTATATTAAAAAAAACAGGGATCATGATCATGGAAGCTCTCTGCTCGGATGTTAACGAAATCACTAAAAGTTTAATCTTACAACTAATACACTTTTGCTATTTACAGGATGGTGGCTTACTAGCAATCTGCCAGCAAAGTCCTATATTCTTTATAACATGTGACAATAACAAGAAGCACACATAATGAGTTTTAGAAGATAAACATTTATTGCACCTGAACATATAAAAGTTCTTCCATCATAGAATATTGTGGTACATTCTGGAACAGTTAGAATTTATTTCTTAACTGATGACATGACTTGTTTCGTATGTAAACAAACTGGACACCTCGCCAATCAGTGTCCTAGTAACCCCACACTGAATACAGAAATGGAAAGTAAGAAAACACAAGATCAACTAGAAATGGAAATAACTGAAAAAACTAGAAGTATTTGATGAACAAACCGTAATTGAAAAGCTTAGAGTAGATAATACTAACTTCCTAACAATACTAAAATACCCTTCCCATCTGATTCATCATTAATAATAGAACTAGACAAAAATAAAATGGAAAATCTAATACTGAAGCAGGAAGACAACCAAAAAGAAAAAGTCACAGGAAATATTTGAAGAAAATGGTACCCAAAAGAAAGTCTTGTAATAAATCAATAGAAGACCTTCTTACTCCAATAAAAGGAAAAATTGAAAGTAACACACACACATATCCCCAACTGAAAAACTTCATAGACAAGGCAACTGGTTCAAGCAACCCAACTGTAATAGCAAAAGATTTCACAAATGATATAAATCTGTTATTCATATGATGTCACACCCACACTCAAAGCTTACAGAAAAATCAATAAAAAGCCGATTGACGAGAATTGTGAATAAGTTAGAGAATCACTTCAACAGAATGAGGAAACTGATTCTGAGTTCTCTGAATAAACCGTCTCAAAGTAAATTATTCAATCCAGTTGTTCTGCGTTCTACGCCGGATTACCTTATTTAAAATTAATAGTAAATAACAATCAACCACAATAATTATGTTTGCAGAAAACAAATTTCAAAGGAAACCTTTCTGGAAAACTTCCAGGATATAAGTCTTTACAGGATATATATATCTTTACCGCCGGCGGCACTAGCTGAATGCGTTTACTACGCTCCGTGAAATCACGAAGGTTAAGCGCATTCGAGACTCGCCGGTTCCTGGTTGGGTGACCGGCCAGGAACCCCGGGATCTAACTGCGTCGAGCCCCTGGCCGAAGGGATAAAAGGCACTGACTGACTGCGCCGTGACGAGACTTGAAAAATATTAAAAGTAAAAGCACATTAATGGAGGATTACTCCCAGTGCAAAGCGCTCAACGCCCCTTAAGGGGCTTGGAGACGCGTTGCGTCAAGGTGTAGACGCAACAAATTAAAAAAAAAATCAACTCCCAAATCTCTAGATGAATCCAATAAAAGCAAAGTATGAAGATGATTCAAACGGTAACCCACTCACTTATAACCAATTGAAAAATTTCATTGAAAGAGGTTCAGGATCGGAAAGCCCAACAGTATTAGCCAATGAATTTTCACTTGACAATCCATGTATTATTCTTATAATTACTTAATTCTATCCATTACTTACAGGAAGGCCAATAAAGAATAGATTTACAAGTATTAATAACAAGCACAAGAACAAATGGAGGAAGCTGCTAGACATGCATCTGAATAATAAGAGGAAAAGAATAACATACAATGGACCCGTCGAGGTGGGTTGGTCCACGTCCTGACGGGGGGATACAGAGAGGGCTCTCAAGTATTCCTTTCCTTCACTAGTCGTTTTTCTTTTCCCCATTTTACATTATCATTCTTCTATACCATCCTGTCTCTTTTCTTCTCCCACTTCTATTTCACTGGCCCCCTCTGTATGCTGAACGCCCACCCATGTGTTTGCCGTGCATGGCGACCCGTGTAGAAGGGAATGTGTGTCCTGGCGGTTGAGGAGTCTGTTTGTTTCCCCACTACTTACCTTCTGCTACATTCTGCTTTGCACTTAGGGATACGTTGTTTACGTATTTTGGGGAACATTGGGGTAGGCTTCAACATGCTTGCTTTGGCCTCGGGCTATTCTAGACGGGCGGTCGGGAGCTAACCCACTCCCGATCAATCGGCTTGGACTAGGTCTTGTACTGAACTCCAAGGTGAGCGGGGGGATACACGGTGGTGCAGCGCTGTGCTATTCCCCCACTATATCTCCGTGGCAACCCTGGCACTCCGATGGAGTGTCCCCTTGTTGGGCTCCGTGGTGGGTGGGGACCACGGGGATGAACTCAATATCTGAGATTCTGAGATGTGAGCCTAAATGGATCCTGGAACAAGCTAAATGGCAACAATTCCAACATTTCATTAAGTCCAATTTTGCAGCTCTAAATCAACCAATCAACCTGAACTCTCAAGAGGTTAACAGACTGGTACAATACTTCATTTATTCTAGAAGCAGCAAGAACTTCGGTTCCCCAAGCTTCGAGTATAACTAGAAAATACCAAGTCCCACGGTGGAATGAGCAATGTAATATAGCCATTAAAAATAAAAAAGCCATATAGGAAATTTAAGAAAAACAAAGCCATGGTTATTGGTATTGCTTACAGTAAAGCAAGTTTTGCAAGACACTCTCACATCCACAATGATCAAATCAATGCAAAAGTTCATCTCTTCTATCACGCATCAATCTCCTGTATCAGAGATATGGAATAAAGTGAAAGTTATTAGTGGAAGAAATATTCCCACTTTTCTTAGATGTATTGACAGTACTGTTCTAAACCGTGTTGGATCTCAACACGTGTGTAACTTTTAGCAAACACTTTTGCTCCAAATTCAGATAGCAATAATTTAGACCAAAAATTCCTATCTACGAGACCCTCAAGGAGAAATTTAGATCATCAAAACATTAAGCTGAGGAGAATAACGAATACTACAACAAGCTATTCCTTAAAGAAGAACTTCTTGATGTATTAGATCTGAGCAAAAATTCTGCACCTGGAGCCGATAAGGTCCCCAACACTTTTTTGAAGAATCTTCCTGAAGTTGGACACCAGTATTTACTCAATATTTGTAATTACATCTGGACTTAACATCATTTTCCCGACCAATGGAGAGATGCTATTGTTATCCTCATATCCAAACCTAATAAAGATCATACTCTACCCACGAATTACCGCCTAATTTTCCTAACAAATGACATCTGCAAGATATTAGACAAGATGGTTTGTCGCCACCTGAAGTGGTTATTGGAAAATCTCAACTTAATCACGCCATACCAAAGCGCCATTAGATGCTGTAGATCAACAAATGAACTCCTGGTAAATGTCGATACTATAGTATGTGATGCCCTAGTTGTACATGTAGTTGTACATGTACTGGCGGTTTCAATGGACATTGAAAAAGCATATGAAATGGTCTATAAACAGAGATTTATATCTATTCTTTCTAAATCACATATATTTGGAAATATGTTAGCATTTATTATCAATGTCCGTGAGAACAGGTACCTTAGAGTCAAACTTCTAGAGTGTTTGTCCCATCTTACTGAGGAGGAATGGTTTACCATACGATCTGTCGTTATTGTTGTATTATTCCTTCTAGTTATTAATGAAGCAAGCAGTATAATAGAAGACCCAGAGAAAATATTTCTTTTTTGAGATATTACCTTGATATGTAGTGGTAAAAACCTTAAGGTTACGAAAAGTTTTATGCAAGTATCGGTAGAAGGAATAACCAACTGGTCAGCCAATGCAGGAACAGGTTATCTCGAAGAATAAATCAGAGTTTATAGTGTTCGCAAGAAGACGAAATTAGGATAATGAAGTTCTTCTTAAACTGGGCATTGAAAAGAACTTGTGTGTGTAAAATTCTGGGTATACTATTCGATTACGAACTTTCTTCGAAACAGCATATATTGTCTCGTAAAGTTGAGTGTAATAAAACTAATATTATCAAGAAGTTATCTTACATCAAGTGGTGAGACCACGTCAAAGCTTGCTCAACGTATAAAAGGCTCTGATTCAATCTAAACTAGATTGCGGGGCAATAGTCTACAGCTCAGCTTCGAAAAAAGGTTCTGAATACCCTAAACCTTGTGATCAACAATCATGCCGTCTAAGTCTTGGAACCTTCAGAACCAGTCCATGCAACAGTCTACTTGTAGAAGTAGGACAACTGTCAATGGAATTGAGAAGAAACGTTCAGTGCATAACCTATGTCTACTCTACATTTAGCATTCTCTCCAACACTACAAATTAATTTAACTTTAACCACCTCACACCTAGAATATATGAATCCAGCTCACAGCTCCCATTACCGCTCAGAGAGAAACTCCCTAAATATTTAGAAAAATTCAATATCGCCTAACCACTTTCTATTCCATGGCGCTATTATCCCATTCCACCCTGGCAGAAGTGTAATATCACAACTAACACCGACCTCGTAAAAACCCAGCGAACATCACTGAATCTATTGGTAGGTTACAAGAAAGATTATCACTACTCCAAGAATACAACTACTACTACTACCAAGCCTACACAGAGGGGTCTACCGTGACGGCATTGCAGGTAGTGCCATATACCAGCCATCAATTAATAAACTTGACTCTCACTACCTCCTGGGTTACTTCTCCATAGCTACCTGTTAGGCATGGGCAGTCCTTCAAGCCATTGTACTTAGTGTTAAGACTCCAAAAGAGACTCCCATTGCAATTTTTTCAGATTCTCTATCAACTGTGATAGGCTTTGAGAACAGATTCACTTCCAACCCAATTATCCAAAAAATCCAGGAGATCCTAGAAAATGAAGCTGTAAGTGGGACACATATAGAAATAATATGGATTCCCTCGCACAAAAAGATTATTGGCAACGAGAAAGCGGATGCAGCTGCTAAACTAGTCACATCATTTACATCCGCCGGCAACCAAATTTAAGGCATTTTCAAGACTTCAAAAAGTTTTACAATACTCCTGCCTCTGTTATTGGGGCTCTAACTTGAAGTTGAATGTTTCCAAATTTCATTTAGTTAAACAATCCATCCTTGATCCTGTTTTCCACGAAAAACACTTTATGAGAACAGATCAGGTTATAATGACAAGACATATATAAAGACAAGAAGATTGGCCATTACAATTTCAATTTCTGCCATTTATTCAAGAGGTGTAATCTAGAACCCTATCCAAAGTCCGATGCAGCAGTTTCCACCTCCCACCTCATTCTTGAATGCCCTGCTGCAAAGAATATTAGAACATTTCTGAAAATGGAAGGAACCCTAAAATCAATACTCAGTTCCACAGACGGATGTACCAAAGTAATAAAACCGTTTATAAATTACAAAACTGAAAAGCCACGTATAATTAAAAATATTGTAACACCGTGGATTGAATATTGTTTTTTTTTTTGTAATTTTTATAAACGGTCATGACACTTTTCTAGAATGTCTATAAAAGTTAATGTAATTGAGAAAACTTCATCAAAATTATTGTTCGGAAAAGTTGATTTTGGTGAAAATCCTGCATGCGATTTAGGCGTTAGCGTTTTCCACATACGAATTGGCTGAAACTGATTTTTAGGTAACAAGGACCCTGGAGAAAAAACATTTCACTTTTCTAGAATAACTCACAAAAACGAGTTTTTCGAGTAAAATTTTCGGCATTTTCCTTGCAGAAGTACTGCGAAATAGTACTATGAGAGAGTAAAAACAGAATCTCATTTCTAAATCAAGCAATAATGATAAAGCGCAATAGTCTGGCTGACTGTTGTTTCAGTCAATACATTGCACAAAAATCAAAGTGTATATACACACTGAATAAAAAATAGTGTTCTTATGTGAAAATAAAAAAACGCATTGTGGCCAATACTTTAATTTGTGCATATTTCTATCGTTTCTTCAACTCTAAGCAAAACCTCAATAAGATTTATTATTTTCCTCGATATGGATACATTGTTTGATTGATTTTTTTTCGTGTTTCCGGGCGCGTCAACTGCTTTGCTCATTAGTTCCATTAGTGTAGTCCATGTTTTTTCTCGGGAGATGGCAGTGATCTTGGAGTGATGGATGGCGAGATCCAGCGCCGACCTACCGTCGGCTAGTGGGGTTTCCCCTTAACCAGGACTCTCCCACCAGCGGGGAACCGCCCCGGGACAGGTTCTAAGCTCCCGACCAGTCTCCTAGAATAAGTGGTAGTGTAGTGCATGTTAGTGTGTGTGTGTGTGTGTGAAAGGGGAGAGGGGAGGATAAGGAAGGGGAAGATCAGGTCGCGCGCGATCCGTGTCCCGTTTGTTTGGGTACTGCTCCAGCATTCGCCTGGTGTTGATCAGAGAAACCACGGAAAACTACCGAGCAGTCGGCCGCTAGAATTCTCTCGAGACAGCGACTGAATTCGACCTAGCTGAAAAGCTAGTGTCGAAAATCCTGCCGCCGTCAGGACTCGAACCTAGGACCTCCCGGTCAGAGGCGCTGCAGAGACATCAGTTGATGCACTGAGCTACCCCTCCCGGTTCGATATGGAGTTAATAACAAAGTCGATTAGAGATTTTGCAGCCTTGTATATTCTGTGGTTCTCCCACAATTTTATCCCATGACTAGTATGGTATAATATATTTTCTCTTTTCTTTTAATGAAACGTACACCCTTGAAGTCATTAGTACCCGAAGGAACATCTTTGCGCGACACAGTTTTCATAAAAAGACGTGATAGCGAATTCGAGAGAAACGAAAAATAAACCTTGGGTTAATTACTTTTCAGTTTACCATTAAGATATCTTTGTTATAAAATTACGAGCTTCAAAGTAACACGGTTGGGAAAGAAGGTAACACTACTACGAATAATAAAAATCAACTTCTTTGGCAACATTCATTTATAGATTCGATTATACTTATGATCTTACTTACTATATTCGATGCATAAGTTAAACAAGAGGTGCAACAGAGTGGCACAGATTTTCTCGTATTTATTTATTTATTTTACGTAAAAAAACAGTTAAAAACTGCGTATGACGTGCTATGGGGAAAAGTGAATTGTGTGCACATTTTCAAAATTCTGTGATCCCTACACTAAGTCATATACTACTTAAATTTAAACCCATGTAGTAAAATATATTTTCAAGGATAAATAAGCAATAAATTTTTTTTAAAGGGAAAAAACAATAAAACTCCCATGTAATAAAATCTATTTATCGTAGTAAGTTTACTAAGTTTCCATTACTGACTTTACGGTCTTTCCCCATGCTGTTGCCAGCTGCCACTATCACCACCAAATGTACATTTTTTTACAATTTTCTCAACTTTTCGGTTTCCTAATAGTAGAGCTAATATTACTTTAAATATATTAAAGAAGAGTTATACCTCGTTCTAAATGGCAATTTTCTTTTAAAAAGTGGGAAGGTTTTAAGATATAATAGCGTTTAACCGTTACTGTAAATAATTTTTCCCGTAATTTTGTACCTGTTTTATCCACTTCTTCATTATCAGGGCCCGACAATGAATTTCTTTCGCCAAAAATCCGCCGTTTTTTCACGCAGCATTGCATAACTTTCTCTGTACTACATATATTACTCCATATACTCTGCGTATATAAGAAAGTAATACTATGAATTTTTTAGAGATTTAATTAATTTTTTTAGTAAGGGCTTGTTTATGAGGATCCTATTAACTTCTAGGTCATGAGCGACCACATGATTAGTCCAAAAGATTAACAATTTTGAAGTAGTCGAATATTACAAAGTTATTCAAAAAACAAAAACAACATTTTATAAGTATAAGTGTTACAAAATGGTAAAAAATATGAACAATTCCATTTACATTAAAATGATAACAATCTGATGGTATAATACATTGTTTTTTGTTGTGATTGTTAGTAATTTGTTTCATATGAAAGAAAGAAATTAATAACACTTGCTAGGTAAACATCATGTTCTTGGGATATTTAATAGGTAATTTAATTCATATACAGCTTGTTTATATTTCGATATTCTTACTAATTTTTATATTTGTATAGGTTATGTTCTCATAACTGTCTCTTTTTTTTTAAATAGTTAAAATTAGTACAAGTTCTTATGGAAAAACGTCCGTGCACACAGGGTTGTATAAGTTGTTGAAAAAATTACACTGTGTGTGTACCTTTTTCTTTTATTTAATAAGTAGTAATTTTTTTCAGGAACAAGATGATATTAAATCCAACGTACCCCATTTAGCATTATGAATAATGATTGTTAAAAAAAACTGCGAAATTCATCGCAACTGGAAGTACTGCTTCTCGGCCTAGAAGTACAAATCGTAAAAATTGTGCTATTCTCAGCCCTGTTTCTCACGGGATACGAAAGAAAATCGCCCTAACTTAAAATTTTTAGCACACACACACACACACACACACACACACACACACACACACACAAAACTATTTGACGATAATTAATCTTCAATGTAAGGAATGTGTTCTAATATTCAACGCAGAAAGAATGAAAAGTGCGGGTCCAGAAGTCTACCTTACCGATTATTTGGTATATGAAAATTAAAAATAATGCGACAGAATAAATTTATTAGTAAACATGGTTTTTATAGAACAACTATTCAACACTTCTCTTCTAAGGATTCACAAAAAAATAATTAAATGTTCCGTACACTTTACAAACGGCTATTGTTAATCTATAGATGTAATAAATGGTTAACTGACTAGCGAGTGGCAGGAACATTCGACCTAAATGCAACTGATATACTGAACATTCTTTTGCACTGGCTGATGGGCATATTTATTTATTTAGTTCAATATATTAATTATTTTTTGTTGTTCAAAATGAATGAGTCTTCACATTTTATTTTATATCGAGTGATAGTAATGCATTGTAATTGAATTACTTCTTTTAACGTCATAAACCTGTTATTTATTTATTTTCTTAAAGTCTCATGTTCACTGTAACCGATGATGGAAAAAAATATTGTCTTTGAAGCTTCGCACAACAATGTTTCGGTTAATGAAAAATATAAACTTCTAAATTTATATTCTGTATTTCTGTGTTTTTATTTCTTACATTTTTTAATAACTGTCTGTTGAAAAAACTCTGTGGCCAATATCATCTAAGGGTAATTAAATAGTAAGTTTAGTATTACTACTTTGCGAATTGTTAATACAAAAGTGAGCCATCCGATGAAACACTAACCTTACAGCTGAAATACCGTTCGCAATTAACCCAGCGGCCGTTGCGATGGTGACTGCTTTGCAGAAAGGAAAACGGAACGGCAGTGACGGCTGAACGACTGCCGTTGTTTTCCTTTTTAAGCAAATAAAAAAAACAGTATGCATGATAATTAAAATCTCATTAGTTGAATACAAAGAATATATCTGTTTGTATGCAAAGAGTACAAAGGAGGGCAAGGTTCAATCTCACTGAATTATTTTATCAGTTCAATGAGGAATGTGTATATTTATTAAATAGTATTAGTAGAATGTGTATATGTATTAAATAGTAATTATATAGTCCACAACGAAGCTCCTAATATCCAAAAGTGCATTCTATTGAGGCAACCCCAAACAAATTTAAAAATCGACCAAAAATATTACAATATGGAAAAACCTGTTATAAATATGCACGCATACATAGAAATATTTATTCCAAGGTACACATCTGTCTTTACATACAGTAATAGAAATTTACGTTGCATTTGGGGTACTGTACGTCCTTTTACTTTTTAAAATTAATATTTCCAAAAACTTATTCTGGGATCAAAAATATGCGCAAATAAAAAATCTGGTTGATTGTACAAAATGTCCTGTTTTTTTTCTTTATGCGATTAAAATATAAGTTTAAAAAATATAAGTTTTGTCAGGTAAATTTCGAATCTGAATTCGCAATAAAATATTCATTTATTACTTATTTTTTAAATTTTATATTTATGAACTATGCAAAATTATATAATTATTTAATTAAAGCAAATCCCTTCACATTTGAAAATGTAATTCACGAAAAGGATTCGCGCAAATCGCCATACTGCCTTTGTGCAAAGAGCCTACACGGGTGACTCACATTAAACCTAGTTTCCATAGTAGAAACGTAAAGGCTAGTTTGTTACACGTCGCGTAGCCAATCTAGCCAATAAGCAAGGTATAGAGCGATTTTCCTAAGGATGAGCCAAAGTGACAGCTAGGGCTGGCAACATAACTGAAGGGTCTGTGGTCGTTGAGCCTATTAGACTCCCTTGCCGCATTCGTTCGTTTGCAATTGGCGAACTTGTAAATGGCTTCGACACTTCCTTTTGTGGTGTCCTCGTCCGACAAAAATATAGTGCGCTGCGAGAAATAATTGATAATAGAAAATGCAGTGTAATGTGCTCTTCTGTAAAAATTCTTTTTTCCTTTATATATTATATTGAATTTACTTTTTGTGTGATAAATATTCTGTTTATTTTAAAACCGAGACTTGAATGCGAGATGCGTACCGGTGCACGTGTTTCCGACTTAAAATCATATTTCTTTCTATTTACAATCGTGGTAGTATTCTTTTACTGATTGTGAAAGCATGTTAAGAGATTTTCCACATACGTAATTAAATTTAAATACTTCCGGACTCGCGGACATGCATATTCCTCAGCGAAACTCTTAGACTTCTGCATAGGGGTGTTTTCACTGGAGCCATCAGCTCTTTACGAAGGGGCGTGACTGAACAGCTGTCGCGGTGGAGGGATACTTCTCTGAAATACATGTGATGTTCACTTGTTTTCGCGAACTGTCACTTTCGCTCATCCTTGGGAAAATCGTTCTATAGGTAGGTACGTTAAGTGTATGCATCTTTTCCCTCGCAAAATTCTCTCTTCCCAACCGCGCCGACAAACTTGGACACCCTGCGGGCAGGGGGAGGTGTGCGTTGACCAATCGCTTGCAGGTAGAACCATAGGGGTGAAGATGAGATTGGGAAACCGGCAACACACTGCCAGGCCACTTGGAGCGCTAGTTGAAGGAATATCAAGCAATGATTGGCTAGTGGTTTTCGCTTGTTTTTGTACGTCATGTCCAGCATGCACGCGATTTCCACATGGCGGACGAGTGAACCTTATTGCCGTTGGTTACGTTCATGCTGTCCTTTAATGTTCTGTGCGTTCATCTGTGTGATAGATAGATAGATTTATTAAAGTTCGCTTTGAGCTAATGCTCGGTGGCAAACATTATTTACAATTAGATATACAATTACAAAACTATTACGAATATTTACAAATATATTTACAATTAGAATTAGATATTAATATCCTAGGTTTAATTAATTTTAGTTATATATATATATATATATATATATATATATATATATATATATATTTATTATAACACGCCCACCTACTGCCTTCCAGCCGGTGGCGATGAAGCGTGAAATTATGAATGCTCGTGAAGCGAGCTTTGAATTATCAGGAAGCAGGATCTTTCGGGTATGAGAAAGGTCTGAACCCTTGACACAATGAATTATATAAAATTCTGGTAAAATGAGCATATATTCAGTAAACAAATTACACAGTGGCACAAATATACAATAAGTATGTATTTTACGTAGATGGTCACTGCAAAGAAAACAGAAACAAAAAGAACAGAAATAACAACCATAAGAGAATGTATAGGCGTCACCTTGACTGCCTGATTACTTCAATACCCACTATTTACAATACTTTTGCTTTGACCTCCTTCTCAATTATTTCGTGTACCTCATTTAACTGTGATTAATCTAAAGTTTTCTCCGTGCACGGCCCTTTAAGTGATTCTCTACAATTATTCTATTATAGACTTCATAGAGGTCAGCCTTGAGCTGCGCATTTATTACAATGCTGTTAACTCTAGCACAAGAATAAACGTGACACACACGTTACTAAATCGTACCCTTTACAAAATTACAGCAACTGATTATCCCTGATATCATACAATGGACACAATACTTTTTTCAATAAGATTACTTTTACATTACATGAACAATTATAATTTACTTTAGAAAAGTTGTACAAGGTATGGCATTCAACGAATTTACTGGTGCGTACAGCGAATGAAATCAAAACTGCCGCTCATACGTTCGAAATATTTCCCCAGTAACTATTTGTAACTTTCACATATTTTAGGACGCTACACCTGGTGTTTAACGCTACACAGTTTCCCAACAAATTGTCGCATAGAAGTTGCCAGTTCTTTACCTCGACATTTCCTTCCCGCTCGCCGTCAGTTAACCTTGGGGGTTCGGCCGCTCGCAGTCCTCGCCACGTCACTCGACTGGTTCGATGCCCCCACGGTCACCACTTCTTTCGCTCGATCTCAGGATGACGCCACACGTCCAAATTCCAAACCTTTCTCTCGTCCTCAGGCTCGTACCGTCCACGTATGTGGTCCAAGTCCTCGCCTACGCTTGAGTGTTGGAGTCGTCCTTCTGCCGGCTGCCGCGTACCCGTTGCTCGCGCTTCCAGTTTTAATTAACTAACGTGCTTGAATTGACTACTTCTAGCACTCGGCCGACATACCACACTTTGAGCGTGCGTGGTCGTGGCGTACAAAATTAAATACTGGATTTCGTTCAGAGTCCTTCTGCGCGAATTTACTTCGATGATGAAACTATTTCAAGTTCGAGCAGTCACAACGCTTGCTTACTCGCGTAATGTTAGTCCAAATGCTGTACATGCACTTTGCTTCTGAATTCTATCACTTATCACCGCGTTTCTTAAATCAGCTTTACTAAAGCAAGTAAAACTATACTCCTGCACTAACCAATTACTACCGCTGAAGAATTTAGTTGAGTCGCCGTCGCTGTCGAAGTCGTAAGAGAGCTCTACCAAAGTGCGTCGCGGTATTTATGCAACTCCGCCTGGGGAAAAATTTCTGGAGGGGTGAATTTTCTCCTCCTTCGCGCCCTCTCGAGAAAATATTATCCGCTAACTTTGGACATCGGAGTGCGAAAACCTGCGGGTAGATGTCGCCTTCTCGGACCATCGCTCCGCCGCGTACCCTATTTCTTAGTTCTCTCGTCTTTTCTAGTGGCTTATGGTGGCGTTACGGGTTCGTATAACCCCGTGACGTCACTTATATATATATATGTTGACTTATAGCTTTTCTAACACTTCACTCCACTTCACTTCACTTCATTTCACTGCGCTGCACTACACTCCCCTTCCCTCCCCTTCCGTGCCCCCACCACACTACACTTCACTTCACTTCACTTCACTGAATAAGAGACAAGACTATATTGTTAATAATACTACTAAGAATGAAACTAATAATAATAATAATAATAATAATAAAAATAATAAAAATAATAATAATGATAAAAGTCCCAGTGCTATTAATGATGACCTACATAGAATTAAGTATATTTTTAAATTTCACTACATTAGAAGGAAGAGTCTCTAGTCCTTTTGCAGGTAGTTTGTTCCAATATACTATAGTACGATTCACAAAGGAGAACTTGCCTACATCAGTTCTTTGCTTTCTACATTGTATTTTCCAGGGATGGTCTCCTCTACTTTTATAATCAGGTTTCTGTAATCTTTTACTGATGTCTGCCCATGCTGAGTCCCCTTTGTATGTCTTGTACATTACGCATAAACGCGCCCGGTCCCTTTTCTTAGATAAGGGTTCCCATTCATCTCGTCCATCAACGCGTCCATGATTTACAAACTTTCCGGCCCGTTTTTGAATTTTATCTAACGCCTCGATTTGCCCTTTTCTGTACGGGTCCCAGCAGGCCGCTCCGTACTCTAAAATAGGACGAACAAGTGAAGTATATACCAAGGATCGGGCATTCGAACTACTGTTTCTTAGAATGCGCATTACAAAGTACAGCGCCCTCCATGATTTTTTGACCGTATTGTTAATATGATCCGACCAACCCAAGTCGCTTCGCAGGACCAAACCCAAGTACTTACAGTTTTTTACACGCGGTATATCGTTAGTTCCTAACTTGTAATTCGAGTGTACATTCGAGCGAGATTTGGTAAAACAAATTAATTTACTCTTTTCCGGATTTAATTCAATCTTATTTCTGCACGCCCAGTTCCATAAACAGTTAAGATCGTTCTGTAAAACATTTTCATCCGAAGACGCGCCAATACTCCTATATATTATGCAATCATCAGTGAAAAGTCTAACTTTCGATTTTATTCCAGTTGCAATATCATTGATAAACGCTAAGAATAGCAATGGCCCTAACACACTCCCCTGGGGGACCCCAGAGGTTACATCGGCTTTCGATGAGTGTTTGTCACCTATTCTGACTGCTTGAGTTCGGCCCGTAAGAAATTCTTTTATCTACAAGATTATTCGATGATCTAATCCAGTTTTTGACAGTTTTTCAATTAAAAGACCATGTGGAACCAGATCAAATGCTTTAGAAAAGTCTAATATTACTGCATCTACCCTACTCCCTTCGTCTAATGAATCTGCTATGTCCTGACATAAAGAAATAGTCTGGCTGTCGCACGAATAGCTAGGACGAAAACCGTGTTGATTTTGAAAAAGCCAGTCGGTTTTATTCCAGACTCGTCTAATATATTCCGCAATCATGTGTTCCATCTTGCATACAACTGATGTAAAACTTATAGGCCTGTAATTATTAACAATCCTTTTGTCTCCTCCCTTGTGAATCGGCACTACAATTGCCTATTTCCAATTTTGAGGAATCGTATTATTATTTACAGTGACGTCCATTAACCGAGCAAGGTAAGGAATCATGGCTTCCCCCCCCCCAATTTCAATATTTCTCCTGGTATTCCGTCAGGACCTACAGATTTATTTCTCCTAATTTTTGCAATCCTTTTTCTAATAATTCCTGCATCGACTCTAAAGGTTTCTATAACGGGTGTTGATTTATTTACTGAAATCTGATCCTTCGGCTTGAAAACCGACGCGTAATGCCTATTTAAACAAGCCGCCTTTTCACTGTCATTTGTAATTAACGAACCGTCAGCTCCGCAGATCGCTGGAATATTTTCTTTGTTCCCTTTCTTATGTCTTACATACTTGAAGAAATTTTCCAACAGTTCAGTCGATCGTTTAGAATTGATTTTAGGTAATTTTCTTGGGTATGTAACTTTAATTCTAGTAAGTCTTTAGATAATTGTAGAAAATTATTTTTCTGCTCCTTGTTTATATTACGTTTACTATACGCTTTTCTAACCTTCCTTTTCAGTCGCCTCACTTCTTTGTTGAAATAGACCGGATCCGAATTGCACCGTAGTGTCTTGGTAGGCACGAATTTTTCTAAGCATTCTAAAATTATGTTCCTAAAGTTTGTCCATATCTGTTCTACTGTACATCCGCTAGAAGCCCAAGTTGAAAATTTGCGTTTCAAATATAATTGCATGTTTGTAACATCTGTTCTATAAAACTGGAAAATTTTTCTTTCTTTAACGGGATCGTTTCGCTTACCCTCTCTGCACATTTTTAGAAGGACTCCTTTGTGGTCGCTAATTCCAGGAATTATTTCGCAGGAAAAAAGTTTGTCCACCGGTCGAATAAGGAAAACGTCCAGTAAAGCATTATCGCGTGTCGGTTTAGTCACTACCTGCGTTAAGCTGTTGTCCCAAATCAACTCGTTAACAAGGCTTGTGCAAAATAAAGGCAATCATTGATTTGTGTATGTATTTCTTTGTTTATTTATTTTTATTCTTTCGTTTCTTCCATTACCATATTATTAGATGACTTCCCTCAGTTGTGATCTTACTCGAGTACAATACGAAAATTGATAATCTATTAAAATTTTAGTAAAATTATAGTAGCATATAGCATCTTAATATTAAGTAAGTAACTTTCACAATGCGTATAAGTGAAATTAATTTTCATACACTGTGGATAGCTTCGGAAGGCGGGCGGTTTATGAAGTTCTTTGCCAGGCCACTTGGAGCGCTGCGAGCGACTTTCGTTTCCGTCATTTAACATTGAGGGTACACTTCTATCCTTTAGTGCTCTGTGGGTAGAACCACAGTTGTTTCTGATTGGTGACATCCCAAGGAGTAGGAAGGACGCTGTCTCAGGTAGTTTACGTTTACGTACGAGGCGGAAATATCGTCAAAGTTTCCTGCCAAAGGAGAGATTTTGCCTGCACGTACTCAACGCCGAAAAAAATTTCTGAGTGGGTTTTTTCGTCCAGAATTACTGTCAATAAACCAGTAAATATTTCATATTTTAGCAACAATTGTTCTGTTAGCAGTCGATTTGTAACTCCTGTCAAACTGCTATTTTGAGATGTTCGTTTCAGGCACAATTTGCGGACCCTTCCCGGCCGTTCTAACGCATATTTTGTATTTGTTTATAAATTGTTGAAAATTGTTAAAAGGGCCCCCTTTATATACGCAAAAATTGAAAATTGTTTATAAATTTGCAAATGTTGCAAATTTTTATATTGTCTTCTTTGAATGACGTTTAAACTCGATGCAAAATTCCGAAATCCGATCGGTGCTATCGTATTTCGTTCTCGAGATGTATCTAATTGTTTATAAGAAATTAACATTTTAGAATGATCTCATTTGTTTTCACTTAGAACTGAAAAAAATGTTCACCAATGTCACGCTTTTGCCTGCTACGTTTAAAAGACACTTAGCTTATAAACAAATTCTGTTGCTATTTTTATTACGCTAAACATGTCTTTTTATGGGTAATATGAACATAAATTTTATTTTGATATTCTCTTCTAAGTCCTGCAAATTGCAAGTCGATATATATCAAATAGGAAGGAAATTGATTATAAACAAATTATTTTTCAAGGTGAATAACGTCGAATAGTTTCTGCTTTTCTATCAAAGGGTTGTTGGACAACCGAATAGATGTATTATTATTTTTTTTCATAAGTTCCTAAACCTAGAGTTAGAAACTATTTGTTCCTCTTGTTTAACCATCACCATTAAAAAATAGGGAAACATACTATTAGCTGTTTGCTGTAAACTGTATTGGATTGCATTATTGGAATGTTAAAGTTTTCAAATTAAGAAATATTTATTTTGTGTGTTGAAAGATAAACTTCAGTAGAAACACTCATCATAACATGTTACTTTATATACACAAGTATAGAAATTTCTAAATGAACGTATATAAACTTAATATTTTCAATTCAATTTTCATTCAATTTCAGGATCTTTTCTAAAACTCTTAATTTGATTTTTCATATTATAATATTCGAATCAAATATTTTAAAACATTTTTTTAATTGGCGAACATTTCAGTGAAATTTCATTAATTCCTAAATGCTTGAAAATAAATTCTTCTAAAATTCAATTATTGTAGCGTTTAAAATATAACGAAGACATGTACGTGGTAAAATGAGTTGTTACCACCAAAAAAATGTTATAACAATTCAAAGAGATTTAGCGTTTATGTTTACAGTTTAGTAAATATCAATGCCGTAGCATTTTCAAGTGAAAATAAGTAGAACGAACTTGGTGGTCAATTCATATTACTTTCCCAATACAGACTACCTTTCAATTTCAACCCCACAAATATCGTCAGAGTTCGAAAGTGGTTTGTTGGTCGGTATTGTCCATTCTACGAAACTACCAAAACCTTGAATTTTGCAAGACCATCTGTTCAGGAAGGACGTAGCGCTTTATCGAAATAAAACGGCCCAATCAAGGTATCTAATGTTCAATCGTTGTAAAGGTTTAACCATTATAAACTACCCCTAAGGAAAATATCAAATAATCAGTGTTAATGATCACCAGCTTAACATTGTCTTTACTATTTGAATGTTTTCAACATTTCAAAAACCTACTGAAAACGCAAGGTTTTTCCAGTTATTATGAAACCAGTTCAATAAATATAAGCATTTATTCATGTTATTATTTGTAAAACACCGAAACATCTATGAAATTATTTGATTCATGACTTCATCGGAGGTCTGAGATTAAAAAAAACTGATAAGGAGAGAAAATTAAAGTAATTGTAATTGATGAAGTTGAATGATTAAATGAAAAACAATGTTTCTTGCTTCATATAATGATACCTTGTTTAATAAATATATAATTACATGTGATAAGTATATTTAAACATGCAAAATAATGAAAATTTTCTAAAGCAAAATTATCAATAAAACTTTGTTTCGTCAGCAAGTATTATTTTAATAAATACCTTTTTGTGATTCATGTACTCCTGTGTGAATCACGTAGAATACGTGATTCGTATGATCCAGTTTCTAAGAATACTGCAAAATCTGCTAGACACATACACTAAAGATAATAGTCGTCAATTTATTTAATGAATATTGTGAGATACCTTATTACAATACGAAATTGGAGAATTATCAAAGAAGGCTCTTAAGGCGAAATTGTTAACCAATTGAATATCATAGAAAAACGTAATTTGTCAAAATGTATGTGAACTTAAATTTGACTCCTTGTCCTGCGAATGATGACATCTAACATTACTTATGTTAACAGTTCTTATGCCATGGGTTTGTTCTAATATTACTTGCAGTATGCAAATTATCATTTTTGGTATTAACAAAGCATAGGTATATAGACAGGGCTTGATTTCTGTCGGAACGCGACGGAACGGCGTTCCGGTACCTCGGGAATAATTATTAAATTATATTATGTATATATTACTATTGCTATTACATTAATAATTAATTTGAGGCGCGTTTCGGGACTTAAGATTTTAAAAATAAAGCACTGGATGTAGGTAATATAATTACTCTTTATTACGATATTGATCTCAGTTTCGTCAAGTTTGATTTTAGACAATCAAAGTGAATGGTCTAAGTTTACTCACCTAAATAAAGTTTGTGTTACTATACGTACTGTTTAGGCTGTCATTTATATTCAAAACAACGTGTTCTTTCAACAACATTAATTTTCGCGTCTTATTTGTAATGGCTACGCAATAAACAATATAAACTACGTGAACTTGCAAAAAAGAAAAAAACTTATTACAGCAGCAATTATTTTCCCGTCCTTGGAATTCAATCTCGGATCCTTCAAGGTAACACGCCTTACACGTTTCCCCTACACCACCAGCTACACAGCAAAACCTACTCTATCCCGACCTCAATAGAATGTGAAGCATTTGCATTTGCAGTTTTAAAAAATGCAGTGTGTTTCATTTACATTAATTCAAAATCTCGTTTTAAAAACATTATTCATGAGGGTAAATCTCTAGCGTTAATATTGTTTTTCGGCAATGTTAATATTTGTTTGAAATATTCGCAAATCAGATCTTTCGTCCAAAATTGAATGTACGCCATTTTTAAACATCTTCTGCTTCGAGGAATAGATTTACAGAACAAAATTGGAGCTCATTTTGAAAACATTTGGAAACTATAATGGGGTTGAAGTGTTAAGTACCTTCAAAATTAAAAGATTCGTTTCAAATTCGAAGATTCGTAATATTAGCCAGATAGTTCAGAGAATATCCATTCCATCAAAACCGAACTTCATTCCGATGTCATCGCTGAACATTTTTGCTACACTTATAAGCGATTCTAGTTTATCATGCGTTTCGGCGTAGAGCTTAAGGTCATCCATGTACAGTAAATGGGTTAGTCTTTTTGTGTTTTTCATGTTCAATCTATAGCCACATTTAGTGTTATTCAAAAGAGTTGATAGTGGGTTTAGAGCTAGGCAAAACCATAGTGCTGATAGGGAATCGCCCTGAAATATACCTTTTCGGACATCAGCTTTTCCCAAGATATTACCTTGGAATCGTACATTTGTACGCCATTTATTCATTAGATGTTGATTATTATTATTATTATTATTATTATTATTATTATTATTAATGTTGTTATTATTATTAATGTTATTATGATGATTTTTCATCTTTCAACTATTAATAGTTAAATTGTAGGGAAGGGATTGTGAAACTCAAGAAAGCGTGCGCAGATGATTTTCTCCCCCATATGTCACATACAGTTTTTTACTGTTTTTTACTAAATGATTAAATAAAAAGAGCTTATTTTTATTTAATCGTGAGTAGGTAAACAGAAAGAGAATAACTGCGAGATAAGTGATTTTTCTTCAAGTCAATAAATGTTTTTTTGATTCTAATGATTACTTGCTGCAAATGAATTCTGAATTTAGGACGGTGTCGAAACTCGTCTGCTGCAGTTAGTTTACCCTTTCCGTCACGTCTAGTAGTCTCACCTTGGACAGAGGCTACAAGGGTTGAGCGAACAAGAAGCGAAGCGCGTGCTAGCAATAATTACATAGTACTGATCTAAAAGTATTTTATAGGGCCACGTAGATTTCTGTGCATTCTTGTTGTCTCTTAGAGGTAATTTATTTAATATTTTAAGTTGCAGAAATGCGTAAAAGCAATGAGTTTGAAGAAAAAATTCGTAAGATTCTTAACCAAGTCTGTTCACGGAAATGCGTACGTCTGTATTGGTAGCGTAATCGCTTACGCGCGAGACTAGACAATAGACGCGTGAAGAAATACGGCAAGATGTAAGCGATTTTTTACTTCAGGCAATGAAAATCAATTCCATATAATGATGTCGTGAATGTTCTAAATATTCCTTTCATTTTCGCGACACAAATCCATTTGAATTACAACAGCGGAAAGTATTTGACGTACATTCGTTTACTGGTTAACTGGCCTTTTACCAGATTATTCACTACCTAATATTTCCGTTTCATGGGCCTATTTACCATCTCGTTTACATACGCACATACAGAGTAATATACATAGTATAGAGAAACTTATGCTAATGCTTCGGAAAATGGATTTTGAGATTTCAACGGAAATATACGTTTAGGGTTCCCATATACCGAAAAAGTGTTTGTTTTTTTTCAAAACGACAGTCCGTCCGTCCGCCTGTTCACAGTTCTAGCGCCTAAACTATACGTAGGATTTTTTCAAAATTGATAAGTCTCTGTCCGTCCGGCACTCATTGAAGCTTTGAAATTTTAAAAATTCTTTGCATTTTGAGGGTTCTTACACGAAGCCCCCGGACGTTTTCAAAATGTTCTCAAAATGTCTCCAAATTTTTTCTTTAAATTTCTTGTAATAAATAAGACATAAAGGTCGCATAGGTCCAATTTTCGAGTTTAATTATGAATTTTCGAAAATTGAAAAAGTTTGATTTTATTTCGGCGACTTCCTACAACTACAAAATTGCAGATAGAGATTTTTCCTTCAAATGAAATCTGTTCTTTCATTAAGATCATGTAGTTTTTTTTTAATTTTAGTACTTTTTGTGCAAAGCTGCCTGCAATATTTGCAATTTAAAAAAATAACAAACACGAGATTTTCTCAAAAACGGCGCCAAATTTTTTCTTAAAATTTTTCGTAGAGTCGGATCCAAACGAACCATATGCAATGACATAAACGTCATATTGCTCTATTCTTTTGTTTTTTTCCAAAATTACAAAAGTTAATTTTTTTATTTCTTTATGACGTCGGTAATATTTACATTTGAGGCGATATCTTCACGATATTGTTTTGTACAAAACGTGTACTTTGAATAATGTCAAATTAAGTTTTTAGAAAACTTAAGTTTTGTGTTAAAATGAACACAAAATTTCGTATTTTCAGAAACACTGAAACGGCATTTTCTGAAAAATTACACCAAATTTTTTCTTCAAGCTTTTGCACCGGTTAGTAGTAATGGCACTGTTTAAAATGACGTATGTTCATTTTAGTGTGTTTTGTTAACATAACACAAATGTACTTTTTTTAAATATCTCTTACGCCATTAACATGCACATTCAGTAATACTATAATGTGTAGTATATTGTGACGTCATGGAATTAGATAACCCCATAACGCAACCATCAGCTACGAGGAGAAGCCCACGAACAGAGAGGAGTAGGGTACGCGGCGAAGCGATGGCTTGTAAACGCGCCATCTACCCACAGCTTTTCGAACTCTGACGCCCGAACTAGCGAATAATATTTTCCCGGGAGGTCACGAAAAGAGTAGAATATTCACCCCTCCAAAAATTTCCCCAGGCGCGAGTACCATTAGTATCGCGGCGCGCCTCGGAGGAGCTCTCTATGATTGCAGCGGCGACGGCGACTAGACTGAGTTCTGAAGGCGATTGTAACTTAGTAGTTAAAAGTTAGCTTGAGAAGCGTATCAACGAAAGTGATGTAATTGAGAAGTGGAGTGCACGAACATTCTTCGCATTAACATTCATAATATTTGAGAGAGCAAGTGAAGTGATTGTTTGACATCGAAATAATTAAAAATTTGTAAAATTCGCGCAGAAGGACATTAACTAAATTCAGCATCTCAGATTGCACGCTGAGACCACACACGCACAGTGTGGTAGGTAGGTCGAGCATTTTAAGCATAAATTTAGCAACATTAATTATTCGAGGCTGGAAGCGCGAACAAACTTGTACGAGGCGCGGCAGAGGAGGGACGACCCAGGAAATTTGACTGAACGAGAATCGTACGATCCGGAGAACGGGAGAAGGGCGTGGAAATTGTAGGCGTAGCGGAGTCCAGAGTTCGAGGGAAGGAAACTGGTAACGTCGTGGGACAGCAAGCGGAGACGAGTGGCAACGCGAGGCTGTGAGCGGCAGAAAATCCCCAAGGTTACCTACTGGCGAGCGATGCGGAGCTGTTGAGGTAATAGAACTGGTAACTTTTATGCGGCGATCACTTGGGGTAAGAAAATAGCAGTAAATACGACAATTCGTGTTAAAAGTGGGTGAAAAGTCCAGAATAGGTGGGAGAGGTATTCCGAACGATGTGAGTGGCAGTTTCAAGTTCATTTACTACGCATGCTATTGAATGCATTCAAAGAGGCCATACCTTATACAAATTTACTTAAATAATTCATGATTTTCACATGTTGTACAGTTGATGTAATCTGGAAAAGTTATAGTTCGTTGTATAGAGGGCAGATTTAAGTAACGTGTATGTAACGTTTTATAGTTTTTTCTCTTTAAAGTTCACAGTGTTATAGTGAGTGCGAAGCGCAAGGCTAGCAAGTGTGAACGGGATACCTTAGAACAAGTGTAAAACTCCTTTTAAAAGCCATCCACGGAAAAACTAGAGAGTAGAAAGAGTAAAATAATGTAGTAGATAAAAAATTCAGAAAGAGGAAGGAGCAAATTGTGAATTGTAGTTGGTGAAAGTGTGTTCAGGCAGTCGAGGTGACGCCAATTTTTTTTGTTTTGCCTTGTTTTCTGTTTTTTTTTTCAGTGACCAACAATTTAAAGTGCATAATCGTATTATATAATTGTGCCACTGTGATTTTTCATTGACTATATGCTCATTTTATTCGTATTTTATTTGATTCATAGTGTCACGGGTTCAGACCTTTCTCATACCCAAAAGATGCTGCTTCCTGAGAATTTTAAGCTCGCTTCACGAGCATGTATACTATCACGCTCTCCCCACGTGTGGAAGGTGGTAGGTGGGCGTGTTAGAATATATATCCATAATGTATACATATGTGTGTACAATGTATGTAAATAATTTATACATTATTGAATATGCGAGTAGAAGTTCTTTAAATTATTTCATAGGAAGTTTTTCGAAAACTCTAATTCAAATTTCGCATTTACAGCAACACAACACTATTTTCTTAAAGAGGACTACAATTTTTTTAATGAAAATTGCTAATTAGGAGAAGGTTTTTTTAAAAATTAAAATTATATTTCGATTCTTCTTTTAGTGAACTAAAAAGTGAAAAGTTGAGAAAATTTCAGATTTTTAAAAATTTTTTTTTTCCCCTTTTTTATATATCTTTAAAAATCTTAAAATTATATTTCCCATCGCATCAAAGCCGCGGAAACGAGACCATAAGGTATGGCTGAGGAAAAAACCCCTGAAGGGGGAAACACCTGCCGTCAGAAGCCGAGTACAAGCTACTCTATCCGGTTTTTAAACTATTTATTTATTTGGCGCGGGCGTCAGGCATTCTCCTTCCAGTGTTTGGCCTCCACCGCACCTGAAAACAAACAGCACCACAGAAAATCGTCCGCACCAACGCCTCTGCCCTAACATTTCCGATTCCCACTTCCCTTCGCCCCCTAATGTGTTTTATTTTAACCGTTTCCTTTTGTTTTATTTTAATTTAATTTAATTTTAATTTATTTAACTTATTTAATTTAATTTGAATTTATTTAACTTAATTTAATTATTTTAAGTTAATATATTTATTTTTATTGACTTATTTATCTACTTATACTTAACAATTGATACAATTTATAACTTTTTTTGTACTGTTTACTAACCTAACATAACTTACTGACTAACTTAATTATTGTTAGTTTATTGATTTATTATTTATTTCTCTCCAGTCTAGGCTCTGCTCGTACTAACCAATGCTGTTTTCCCACTCCTTAATTTCAGTTTCTCTAGTGGTCCGAACCTTTCCGAGAAATGTTCCTAATTCTTTCATGAAGTTAGCTCTTTTATCACCTAGAATGTTTTGGGCGAGCGTTACGTTCCTATGTTGAAGTAGTAATTTCCCATTCCCATCCATTTTCCTCTCCAAGTTTCGGTCGCACTGCAAATTAAAATGATGTGGATCCAGTCTTCCCTATCACCGCAAAGCACACAGATGCCATTACCATTCGAATCCTTTAATATACCTTGCATCCACCCCCCGACCCTGAACCAAGCGTATCCCCCTCTTGCGTCCTTTTGCAGTGTGTTTACGTAACGTTCGCAACCCCATAACGGACTCGCGTGAATTTGCGCAACTAGCGAACGTTTTTCGGCCGTTGCTGCCAGGATCTCTTGCCTTTTAATATCCGCAAGTCTATCCGAAATTAACCGTTCTATGTCACGTATTCCCCTATCTCCCACCATTTCCGGAGAAACGTCTCCCGGACCTGAACGTTCCAGTAGCAGTTTAATTTTATACGACCAGTAGCGTTGGTTGCTTCCCTGTAACTGCACTCGAAAACATCTATTTATAAGTGTGTCAGCCTGTTCACCTGCTAATTTAATCCAAAGTTTAATGGGTTTCATTTTAAAATCTTTCCAAATTCCTACACTACCGACCTCTCTTAGGACTCCGGCATTTGCTGCGAATCTAGAGAATTAATTTGAAATAATCTGTTTCGACGCTTTCTAGTCGATCTATCCTATCCACTCCCCAAATTTCTGCCCCATAATTCATTGCTGGGAGAACTAGCGATTTAAACATTGTATCGCACAGCTTTAAAGGCAATTCCGGAACCCTGCGCACTGCGCAAACGATTTCTTTGAGCGCAATTCTTCCTTTACTGTGCGCCGCCACTATGTGATTATTCCATCCCCCATTCATGGAAAATTTTGCCCCAAGATATGTAACTGTTTTGACCCGGTCGATCTCCTCCTGAGCGTAAAACCATTTCTCCTTGTTACCCCAGATAAATCCATTCTTGAAGACAACTACTTTGGTTTTTGGAATATTTACTTTTAATCCCCATGTTTCACTATACGTTTCTAGGATATTTAAACTTTTCCGTAAGCCGTCAATAGTCTCCGAACATAAAATTTCAGAAAAATTTACTTTTCGCCGCGATAGATGGCAGCAGGCAGGAAGAAAAGACAATACTCTACAGAACCAGTCCGCACAAAGGAAATTATAAACCCCCTGCTATGAGGCGCCTAAATGGGCCGGTTGTATTTGGGGAAAAGTGGACTTCATTTTGGTGTCGGATGTTTTACACAAACTGGTCCGCTCCTTTCGACAGTTCAAATGACGGAAGTTTTCGATGAGGATCAGCTGTGAATAAATCATCAATTTCACCTTGCACAGTAGTTTAATGTCTCTTAAGTTGTCACAACATTTTCACAGGTACAGTTCTAACATGTAGTTTAAATCACACTTGAAATAGTTTTACATATGACGCTAAACGGAGTCAGCCGACCTTGCTTGTGACTCGTCGCACTTTAAATAGTTTACACAAAATTAACAGTTTACATATAATTAACAAATTACACAATGTTAGCATACTGAATACGATGCTCATCATGAGACATCCAATTTTTTTACGTGCTTTAACACGGAGCCCGGGCGCTAATACGTCTTGCCCGCTAGGCATTCATACTGCGACTGGCGTTTTCTAACAGCGCCAAGCATCGCGAGATTTTGATTTGGAATTACACGAGTGGGGGTAGGGCCCCAGCCAATCACTGATGAGAATTTGAGTTGTCCTGGAAGTTTCGAGAACCTCTGTTTGCGAGAGAGGCGTTAGGAAACGGTTGGCTTGAAAATCGCTGGGTTAGGTTTCAGGGAAACACGAGCGGATGCACACGTGCGCTGGGACGGAGGAACGCGGCTGTTACATCAGGCGGTTGGCGCTTGGAGCCGTTTTCAGATAAAATAAGATTTGGTCATTCTGCTCTGCTGTGGGCCCGAACAGCGCCATTCTGTAGCATCTCTAGTTACTTTCTCGTATACGTATATACTTTCGCGTACGTAATAAGACACCTAGTGTAGAGAAAATTATATAACGTTGCGAAAAAACTATTTCGAGATTTAGAAGGAAAAACAAGGTTTATTTATTTATTTATTTATTTATTTATTTATTTATTTTACGTCCAAAAAAACAGTTAAAAACTGCGTATGACGTGTTACGGGGAAAAGTTAATTGTGTGCACATTTTCAAAATTCTGTGATCCCTACACTAAGTCTCATATACTACTTAAATTTTGAATTTTGAAAGGGAGGGAAAAAAAAGAGAATAAAACTCCCATGTAATACTTCCGGGCGCGACAACATGGAAACGATAATTTGAATAACTGTATTTCCCACTGAATTCTAGAAGACGTGCACAGAAAATCAAGTTACATTTATGTCCAGAAGCAAAACAAGGGGCCTTCTCAGCATTTGCTCAATGGATTAGGGAAACTGGACGAAAAACATGATCGAGATGAGGGGTCATTGACCTGAAGGCTGTAATACAATACTTGTTACAGGTTGTTTATACACATTTATACAGTTCAAATGGTAAATAATGCATTATGTATCATTGTTAAAATTGTTACTTTCTTTGTTATGCTCAGTATGGTCTCTAATTGTATAGAAACAGTTATGCAGCAGAAACGATTTCACTTGGTATTTAAACTTTTCTATCGAATTTAATCGTTTAATGTCATCTAGCAAACTGTTGTAAAACTATGTACCTGTTTTGTATGCGATTTTTTTTTAAATGAGCTGTTGATAGTGTCACCTGATGAATATGATTTCAAAGTCGAGTATTATAGTAATAGACTTCGGCATTTTCTGAAAATATATTCCCGCCCTTAAGCAAGTCATTTTTGACAAAAACCACTGATTCGTAAATAAAACGACGCGGTAATGGTAAAATTCCTAGATTAATGAAGAGAGGCTTACATGAATCACGTGGGTGGGATTTGGTTATTATTCGCACAATTCGTTTTTGTAATCTAAAAATCTGGGAGCTATAAGATGTATTTCCTCTGAATATTATGCCATATCTCAGGCGGGAATGAACATTCGCGAAGTATGCTCAACGAGCAGTATGAAGGCTGACTGAATTTGCAAGAATTCTGAACGCGTAGATAATGAACTTAATTTTGTGTTCAATTCATTTAAATGACGTTCCATTTAAGGTTTGACTGAATTGAGAGACCTTTTTTGGGTCCCACTGTTTGGGTTCCAATGATACCGAAAAAGTGTTCTTTTCAAAAACGTCCGTCCAAAAGTCTTTCCGTCAATCTTTCCGTCTGTCTTTCCGTCTGTCTTTCCGTCTGTCTTTCCTGTCTGTCTTGTCTTTCCGTCTTTCCGTCTCTCTTTCCTTCTGTCTTTCCGTCTGTCTTTCCGTCTGTCTTTCCGTCTGTCTTTCCGTCTGTCTTTCCGTCTGTCTTTCCGTCTGTCTTTCCGTCTGTCTTTCCGTCTGTCTTTCCGTCTGTCTTTCCGTCTGTCTTTCCGTCTGTCTTTCCGTCTGTCTTTCCGTCTGTCTTTCCGTCTGCCTTTCCGTCTGCTTTCCGTTCGTCTTTCCGTTCGTCTTTCCGTTCGTCTTTCCGTTCGTCTTTCCGTTCGTCTTTCCGTTCGTCTTTCCGTTCGTCTTTCCGTTCGTCTTTCCGTTCGTCTTTCCGTTCGTCTTGCCGTTCGTCTTTGCCGTTCGTCTTGCCGTTCGTCTTGCCGTTCGTCTTGCCGTCACACAAATGTAATTTTTTTCAAGTATCTCTCACAATGTTAATATGCACATTTCTATCAGTTTGTAATTAGTCTAATTGTGAATAAAAGGGTTTTAAATTACTTTAAATGAAGTTTTTCGAAAACTCAGTACATTGTTGTGGAAAAGTGTTTCGAATTTTGCATTTACAGTAATGCTTAATCGCCATTTTCTTAAAAACAGTTTTAAATTTTTCAATTAAAATTTATATTTAGGACGAGGTATTACTCTTTTTTGCATATTTTAGAAGTAATATTTCGGTTGCACTATAAGGGAAAGGAAGAAGGAGAGAAGATGTCAAAAAATATACTTCGGTTGACGATGGCAGCTGGCCAGAGTATTGAGCAAGACGTTAAAGCCAGATCACACCAAAGAAATTAGAAAATTTTCTACGCGAGTGTCTGTGTCATTTTGTGGCTCCTCTAGTTACTTTCTCGTATACGTCTGTATACGCGGAGTAATATAGTATGGGCAAAGTTACGTAATGCTCCGGATAATCGATTTCGAGATTTAAACGGAAATACATGTTTTGAGGCCCCCTGATACCAAAAAAGTCGTTTTTCAAAACGTCTGTCCGTCCGTCTGTGTTTACTACTAGCACATAAACGTACGATCTTTTCCAAATAGAAGAATCCCCTGTCGATCAGGCTCTAGTTGAAGCTTTGAAAGTTTGATAAGCATTCTTTAAAATTCGGGGATACTTTACATGAAAACCCCCAAAAATTTTCCAAATATTTTCAAAAACGGTTCGAAATTTTGCCTTTAAATTTCTTGTAAGAATAAATCAAAATCTACGTATGAAAGTGACATAGATCTGCAGTTAATTGTGAATTTTCGAAATTGCAAATAATCCTACATCTATAGCAAATTTTGTTTCATCTGAATGTGTTTAAACGCGATACAAAATTCCGAACCCGATCGGTGTATCATATTTCTTTCTCGAGAAATGTGTAATTGTTTATAAGAAATTAACATCTTACAATGACCCCATTTGTTTGCATTTAACACAAGCATACTGAAAAAAGAAAAACCAGTTCATACTGAACAAATCTCCAATGTCGCGCATTGAGACTGGGAGACTGGTTGACTGGTTGACGCCATCTTACGAGACGGACGCATCTGGTTGTGCTCTTGATATTTTGTGATTATCTACCATTTTTAGCGATTTGTCTGTGCCTAGTGTGTTTTAAGTGTGTTCATTACTTGTTGCAGGTTAGCTGAAAATATAATTCCAACCGATTTTTTTGCTATAACCAAGACAAACAAACATTACGAATTTTAAACGGACATTCAAACCTCAAAGAACTTCAGATTTACAAGATGCTGGTAAGTGTCTAAACACATTCACAGCTCAGTGTATTTTCGAATAGTAAATCACTGTAAGAATTAATTTTCTGAAACATTTATTGTATTTTCTGTGACAAGTGACGTTTTCGTTGTTTTGAACGTTACGAGGACGGTGTATCAAATAGTTTGATTTTGTGTTTCAAATCTTATTCTATACATCGAAGACAAACTTTAAGATAATATCTATTATCTAATTACGGTTAAGTATAATCTACTGATTATATTAAACAGTTGCAGCTTAAGTGAACGAAATTCTACGTAGCCACATTGCCAAATTTCGTAAGTACTATCTTCAATAGATTTTGTGAGTAGCATACCTTCTCGTTTTTATATTGAACCTTACTTTTTAATTTACTGAATACACATCAATTTTACACTTTTGTTATAAAGCTAGAAGTTCTTGTTGGTCTTATCTGGGTTTTCTTGTATTTATTCCAATTTTTATCACGTACATTAAAACGCATTCGTGACATGGCTACTGCTCGATTTGCTCTTTTTACTCTCTACACTCTCAAAGCCGACCTTCTGAAAGCCTTCACTCACGTAAACAATAATTTTTATCAACATATCCGAAGGTTGGAAGAGGTCGTTCTCTACACAGACGGTTGGGAACAAGTCGGCAACACAGCGAATAATACCAATCGTACACCCGTGACTACAAAAGACACAGGTACCGCATCCAGTCACAGCTCAAAACAAATTTAGTGTTTTAGAATATGAAACAGATTTTCTTCGCCTTCCTGATAGGCGCTTTGTCGGCATTTGAATTTTCTGTATCAACGACGCACAAAATATGGGATTCTGGCCACACATTATAGCATTTACTAATTATTTCATCTGTGAAATTGATTGTAAATTTCATTAGTTGAATAGAAACAACCGGAAACAAATTATTCTAACTTGTAATTACTTCGTGAGAGAAAAAGTATTGTAATCGTGCACCGAAAAACGGAAAATGCCGAGCCCTGGTAACGACAAAAGTGTATAAATGTCGTTCCAATGTATAGTGAATTACGTCTTCCAATACGCTTGTGACAGAATACATGTTTTGTGGGTCATTATTACCCACAAATCTATTGATGTTAAAACATGTCTGTTCGTGACTTCACAAAATGGTATTCGTAAAGAATACGACTGTAGTGGGAATTGCAAATTGTGTGCATTGCGAATTCGATTGTTTTCGTTATGTATACAATTTTATATTCAACTGTATTCGTAATGAATAAGGTTTGAATATAAAATCGTATGATAATTACAGGAGCATTTCAGAAGTCATGGGGCGCCGTTGCTTTGACTCGAAGGGTCGTGGGTTTAAATCCCGCCTCAGGCACGGATGTTTGTGTGCGATTGTGTTGTTCTTTACGTGTCGTGTTTCCTGTACGGTTACCTCACTGTAAAACAATCAAAGAGGTTGCTACATGATCTCGTAGTTAATAAGTGCCTTTTAAAAAGCAGAAAACGTATATCAGAATATACGAATGAATGTCGTTGGAATATCTTTACCTATGCTGCTGCAAAGTTGGGATCCGGGTACAAGTCGCTATGGCTAAGGGCATTGAAAGACGTGGAAATAGTGATTGTTATTTTCTCGTATACATACGTATACGAAGTATCAAGAAATTTATATAATGCTGCGGAAAACAGAATTCTATATTTCAACGGAAATCCACGTTTTGGGGTCACCTGATACCGAAAATGTCTTTTTTTCAAAACTTCTGTCCGTGTGTCCGTCTGTCGTTGTGTCCGTCTGTCGTTGTGTCCGTCTGTCCTTGTGTCCCTCTGTCCTTGTGTCCGTCTGTCCTTGTGTCCGTCTGTCCTTGTGTCCGTCTGTCTTGTGTCCGTCTGTCCGTTGTCGTCTGTCCGTGTTCCGTCTGTCGTGTGTCCGTGTGTCCGTCTGTCCGTGTGTCCGTCTGTCCGTGTGTCCGTCTGTCCGTGTGTCCGTCTGTCCGTGTGTCCGTGTGTCCGTCTGTCCGTGTGTCCGTCTGTCCGTGTGTCCGTCTGTCCGTGTGTCCGTGTGTCCGTCTGTCCGTGTGTCCGTGTGTCCGTGTGTCCGTCTGTCCGTGTGTCCGTGTGTCCGTGTTTCCGTCTGTCCGTGTGTCCGTCTGTCCGTCTGTCCGTGTGTCCGCGAGTCCGCCTGTCCCTCACCCCTTGTTTTGAAAAGCCAAAAGTTTTCAGTTGAATTAAGCTCAAACTTCGGCATTTTTAGAAACGTTCAAACACCATTTTCTCAAAAGTAGCTCCAATTTTTTCCAATGGATCGTGGTAATTGGACTTTTTAATATGGCGCAGTTTTTTTTAAATCTTATTTAAAGGTGCATCAACAGCTAGGTCATTAGGGATTAAATAAATACAAAATATTAAATTTGACATTGACAATATTAAGTTTTTACAATTTTGAGATTACATATCAATGATGATTATGGATACATAACATAAACATGGAAAATACATCGTTGATAACTACTACAGAAAGGAATATGAGATTTTATGATTCTAATACATTGAAATATTTCCCAAAACGCTTTTTAATACAAAAGTTTATAACGTTTCTTTGGTAAGTATTATCACTTAGAATGGAACTAAGAATTTCCTTATCAAGAAATTGAGATCTGACAGAAATATTTGGGATTCCTGGAGGACGTGATTAATGTTCAGCCGGCAATTGCAAGAGATACATACTGGGAGAGAATTTTTTTCTAGTATTTGGCTATGGGAAAATTTGGTATGGCCTGATCGAATGCGTGAAAATTTATCTCTTCACGGCGTGAGAGGTTTTTACACGTTTTGAAAGCAAAAAATTTACCAATTTTCGTATAAATTGTGCTTGCTTTGAGATTATTCCATTGGTTTGATGAAATCATCTTCATGAGTTTGCCATGAAACTTCATGTAGTCCTCAATTGAGTAAAGACATTTTGTTGTTTACTTTCCCTCCAAAGTCAAGTTGTATGCGCAGAACTGAAGCCCCTCTCCTTCAAAGTCCGGCTGCCACGACTAATTCGCGTGTCACCGGAATAGAGAATTAAAAACATGCTTGCAGATGCATTCATTTCATTAAGACAATTTCGCGTCTTTTTGCCAATTGCATTAAATTCACAGCAATTCCGTTTTATAAAGATTTTTTCCTACAGGTCATGAAAAACCGTTCCGTTTTCGCATTGGAGAAGTTCCTTTTTAAAATGCTGTTAAAATGAACCTGCTGAAAAATATGCTTTTCAAAACGAAGTTCCTGTGTAAAATGGCATTTAAGTTCACGGGCCGCAGAAAATTTTCGGTTATGGTAGATTTGCGGCTTTTACTGGTTCCGGTTTAGATATATTTTACTGTATTTCATGGAAACAAAAAAAAGCAAGGCCACTAAAATATATCTTTTGCAGAAGCAATACTACGTTATGAAATGCATGCCTTGCGTGGAAATGATGAGTTTGAATTCCCTTAAATTAGAATTTCTTAAATGGGAATGAAAAAACATTGAACGTAATATGTGCATGAAGGGGTATAATTGTACTCATAGCATGTAAGAAAACTCGCTCCTATCGTTGCTCGTCTTTTTGATCGTACCATTCAAGCAGTTATACTCCTCTTTATACACTCGTTTCGTTAATTACTAATATTTAAGGTCGTTTTATAAAATGTAGGTCATCAGTGACCCATACAATTGAATGGAAAAACATAATAGTTACAATTTTATCAAAAATAATGTCGATTTTAAATACATTTTTAAAACATGTGTTTAATGTAAAGTATTACAATATTCGTAACTACATTAGGCTTTTCAGTTTTGTAATGTCTAAACGTTTTATTACATAGGTACAATAAGTAGTAATTTTAGGGTTCCTTCCATTTTCAGAAATTTTCTTATATTATCTGTATATCCCCATAGTAGCCCTCGAGTAACCCCTCGAATGTGCGGAGGTGTAGATATGTGTATGTGCGTATGCGATTCGGTCACTCACGGCTGGACCACTTCCCTTGCACTAATCGACACATATGGCGTGTCATTCGACGCGTCCCGGTCTCCGGATAGGGAGCTGAGAATTTGTTTTTGAATCTGGTTGGAAGATTAAAAAAATAAAAAACGTATATTATCGTGTTTTGGTGCTGCGATCTTAACGAATGTGCCAGCAATAAAATCAACGCCACCTAAATAGATTTAGGCGTTGATAGAACTTTTAGTACCCAAAGGCATTATCGCTCAATACGCTTTCACGACGTTGGCAACACTGATGTTGACATCTTTAAGTGAACAAGTGAAGTTAATTTGAACAAAAGAGAGAATCGTGCGGCATGTTTCATTTTTAATTTTATCCATAAGACCTATTACTCTATTTTTTAAATAAATTTGCAAAAACCTAAGAACAATATTGACTTAGAACTTACGAAATTTGAAGAATTTCAAGTCAATGCGGAGAAAACAAAACTGTAATGTTAATAACTGACTTGACGTTCGACTCCTCCCTTTTACGTTCCTAAATGTACGAATGCAGATTTTTCAAACGAATGTTATCAAGAACTTATTCTTATTAAACTTAACTAAAACCTTATTCACATAAACATACAAAACAGTCGGCTTTCAATGTTTATATAGATTCGCGTACGAAGCGATTAATTGAACAATTGCAGAAGTGGATGTAAATACAAATTAGACTGAGCTTGTGGATTTTTAATCTCTTCAACAACTAGGGGAGAAAAATATGGAAGTGTTAAGCAAATCCAGTGAAAGAATAAATGTACGTAATTTAAGTAAACGACTTTTAAAATACCAACAGAACTTTATTTAAACATAGAAGATGGATTTATATTCTAAACATTACATTCTAGAAAAGCTTTACATGTACACTCACGTGTATTGTCTTTGTCTCTTTTATTTAAAGCTCCTGATATAACTTTTTGGTGAACTTCTTGGTGAAGAGACCAACAGTACTCTCCCATCCTGTCGGTGTTCCATCGTCCCTGATAACGTTTTTCCATCACTTTTAAATCTTGATGTTAATGCTCACCTTCTTCACTTACATAATCTAAATGGTCAGGAAGGAACTGTAAATGTTTAAAAAGCGAACCTCAAAGCTCATTAAACATTTGGATTTTGAAACCATCCAGCATATTGACAACAATTGCCTGATAGTCTGACCCTTTTTTTGTTTTCTAGAAACGTATTTACAACGAATTTAAATGAATTCAACGTCTTAAATGAATAGGCGTCTTTTGAATTTACTGTCATATGCAGTCCAAATTGGAGATCAAACATCATTTTCTCGTATCAGGACCAACGAAGATACCCTCTTTTAATTTTGCTTCAGGCAATTGCGAAAACTTTTCACAAAGGTATTTGGGTCACTGCCTACCTAAGACCTTCACAAATTGTTTAATGAGGCCTAATTTCATGTGCATTGGAGGCAGAAAAATCTTGTGTTGATCTTCTAGATATTGCTGTAGAATGTTCTTTTCTCCTGGCTTTAAAGATTGTATTACACACCAATATTTTCTATATCAATCCTGATATCGTGTGCTACTATTCCATTCACATAGGAAATATGTGAATTTAGTAAAACAACTTTGCTGGCCAAAAAGCATGCATGTGCTTCTTGTGAACAAACAGTGGATGACACGGTATTTTTAGTTATTTATGAAATCAGCACACAACAATAAGAATTAGATGAACACACACAAAAAGTTTTTTGGTCGTTGCCCTGTGCTATTTTCATTGAGATTCTTTTAGAGGGATATATGTAAACAATTTCAAAAAATGTTTTATGTGTACTACAAAAGTTATTTAATTAAAAAATAATTATTTTGTTACCAAGTACATTTTGACTTGGTAAATTTTGAAAACCTGTCAATAATGGAAATCTGTCTTTAACGGAATTTTTTATCATTGCCGTAGTCCTCCGTTATGAACAGGTGTAACGGTATATAGCTAAATACATGCAGTATTACTTCCTTGATGTGTAAAATTTTCCTTGACTTGTATTGTAACTAATTCTGACGTCCTTCCCTCCGTTCTCCATGTTCTCGAGGTACCGGATAGCTTTAAGAAGAAATAAAAGAGGTCATCTTCGTCAACATATCAGCTTTATTAAGATAGCCGGCTTTCTTAATAAAGCTGATATTGACGAAGATGACCTCTTTTATTTCTTCTTATAAGAACGTCAACAACACCCAATCAGAATTCCCACAACCGGATAGCTTTGGAAGGCGACTGTTCATTTGCTCTCCTTATTCTCTTCGGTAAGTTTATCTCTTCAAAAGTTTAATCCTCATTCCATTTGCCGTAGCCATATAGAGGCCCCAAAGTAACTCTGGTTCGTACGTTTCATCTGGTAGAATCCGGAAATTCCAAATAACTTTACTAATAACAGTCTTCAGAGACATCCCCGCAAATTTTCTTCCTAAGAAAAGAAAACGAAAAATGTATAATTTATTTAGAATCACATAAACAACTTGATTATTAGTGAATATTACAGATTTGATACATTACTTATTACAGCAGTAACGATAGTTAACAAAGACGACATTAGAAGAATCTTAACAACTTTTTATTTTCAATATTAAATTAATATATTGGGAAGGTCAATTTAATAAAACTACGTTTCTGCGTTTCTGTGTTCTTTACATTCGCGGCATTTACATAATGCCTTACCCGCGAAGGCCATCAGTAACAATATGGTGACGTGACGAATAAAGGAACTTCTATCTTCCCCCATACATAGGGTGACCGGAGAGGAGGGTGGGGAAAATATTTGGAGAGGACGGGATGGATAAATTAGTGATTAAAGTGAAATAGTCTTGGTCTAATGAAGTGGATAGAAAATAGGAACATTTTTATTTATTTAGTTACTTTTAATTTTTTTTTATTTGACCATTTGTTTATGTTTCGTCTGAATCTTGTCTGTAGCTGTAACTTGTTCTTAATTAGTCAGTGTCATTCGTCAGTTATGGTAGATGGGGAATTGCGGCGTTACGTCCGAGGTGGGGGTAGCTGTAGAATGTCCAGTGAATGATGGTATTTTCTTTGGGCGGGTGAGTGGACTGTATTTTGGTGTTGGACGTTTTACACAGACCGGTCCGCTCCTTTCGACAATTCAGATGAAGGATGTTTTCGGTGAGGATCAGCTACGAATAAATCATCAATTTCACCTTGCACAATAGTTTAATGTCTCTTGAGTTGTCACTTATAACATTTTCACAGGTACAGTTCAAACATGTGGCAGTGTAGATCACACTGAACTCGTGGCTCATTGCAAAGTCGCTTGCCTTTCACCGCTGAGATTCGGGTTCGATTCCCGTCGAATCTTCCTATTCCCCTATCCTTATTCCTTCCTAATTCTGGCCGCTGGGTAGTGACGCAGGAGCGCGCGGTGGGAGGCGCGTCCGCGGAGATGCTACCTGGCGGTCCTCTTGACAACCGACTGCGACGAGACGCAACAGACATAATATTAACGGAGGATTACTCCAGAAAAAGTGCTGTTAGTAATGAAGGATTACTCCGAGAAGCGCAAAGCGCTCAACGCCCCCCAAGGGGCTTGGAGACGCGTTGCGTCAAAGTAGACACAACAAATTTTTAAAAAAAGTAGACGCAACACTTGAAGTAGTTTTACATATGACGCTACATGGAGCCAGCTGATCTTGCTTGTGACTCGTGGCACTTGAAATAGTTAACACAAAATTAAGAGTTTACATAAAGTTAACAAATTACACAATGTTAACAATGCTGAATACGGTGCTCATCACAAGACATCGAGATTTTTACGTGCCGTAACACGGAGCACGGATGCACATCTTACCCGCAAAGCCCCAGCCAATAATTGATGAAAATTTGAGAAGTTTCGAGAACAAACGGTTTGCAAGGGAGGCGTTAGGAAACGGTTGGCTTGAAAATCGCTAGGCTAGGTTTCTGGGAAACATGAGCGGATGCACCGTGCGCTGGGTGTTGCAAGAACGGCCGAACGCGGAGCCGTTTGCAGTAAAATAAGATTTAGTCGTTCTGCTCTGGTGTAGGCCCGAACACGTGGATTATTTGAGAATAGTAGTGTAGGGACGACGAAGGGAGTGAATTTAGGGTGGTGAGGCTTTGGTAATGCGCGTCTTAGCGTCGTTGTAAATTACAAATTGGATGGGAGTTTGTCCGTGATTTGTCTTTAGGTCGTATCCGGTCAATGGAGGTGGTCGGAATGAATCCATTTTATACTCTGTAGAGAGAGAGAGACTGCCGTGGTCTGTCGTAATTACTAGTCGTAGTCGTCGCCCAGGTCTCACATCAGTATAGTAATGTCGATTTCACGTAAGTATTGTATTTGTAGGTTTTCGCCATATTGTCAAGTTTGGAATGGGAGATGAGTGGGGTCAGTGAGCTAATGATTCGATGAGCTTTCTTTGCTATGATTTTGGCGAGGTCGGGTCGGTCCAGTAAAATCGTCGGTCAAAAGTCAGTCCTAAGTATTTTACTGTCTGAGGCCATGGGATGGGGATATGGTTGATGCTGATGGGAGGGAAATTGAGTCGTCCGTGGTGTCGAAAAGATGGCGTTGTATTTAGTCGGATTTATTGTCAGTCTATTGTCAATGGCCAATTGTGTTAGTGAGTTTGCTTTGCGTTGTAGTTATGTAATTGCAGCCGGAAGCCGATTGTTTGTCGCGGCAAACGCAACGTCTTCAGCGTAAAGGTACTCGGTTACGTTACGAACAGTGGGTAGGTTGTGTATGTAAGTGTTAATGGGTCGTGTCGACTGTGCGAAATGGAAGTAAAAATGCTGATAGCTCTGCAAAAGTTGGTTATGTGATTTTCTACTTCCAATGAATGTAGAAAGATATCATATTGGAATCTAAATATGGTTGTAGCCGGAACCTTTATTATATTATTATATTTATTATATAGTCATTGGTAAGTACATATTACCTTGTCATAGTCCATGTTAATACAAATTTATTTTTACTTTCCCGCTACCGCGATAGAAAGTTATGTAAAGCTACGGGAAAAATTGACGAATTTTCGGCAAAAAATCTTAGTACAGAGCCTTCACAACGAAAAAGAAGATAAAACCAAATATTAAATTAGGAAAAATCCTCTAACACGTGGTGTAGCCATGTTTGGTCGGTCCTTGATACCGAAAAATCAATTGACGGAGAAACATGTGACCGTCCGTCCGTCTTTCTGTCTGTGGACAACGCTAGAGGCTCAACCGTTTAGTCAATTTTCTCCAAAATTGAATGCCTTGATGGATTTGATGTCACGGCACCTTGCATTTCAAATCGACATTTTAATTTTGGACGATACTTTACAGGAAGCCCCTGTTACATTGTCAAAAAATGGCTCCATCGATTTTATTTAAATTTTGTTGTTGGATAATGTAAAGGACGTTTAGGAGAATGATAGAGGTTTCATTTTCGTTAAAAACTCAGATTTTTCGAAATTTGGAAAATTTCAAACGTTTTTAGGGTCTTCCAACAAATGAAATATTAAAGATAATGTTCTTTCCCTTAATAAAATCTGTTCCGAAAAGATAGATTTTGAAGTCAGGTGATGTACAATTTGCCAACACTTACAGAGAGCCGTATATGAACTCGATAAAATAACAATGTCGTATAGTTTAAAAATATCCACAAGTAAAATCAAATCCACGGCATTCCAAGGACTCCAGGCTCTAAGATGCAAACTCATTCAGTGTCACAAGTGTAAATGTGAGGTTGTCTGGAATCAATTATATATTTATGCTGAAGATCGTCAGAGCTGGAAATTACATGAATAGATATAAATTATACATTAAACAAATTATCTACAAATTAATATATACAAAAGAAGTATGCGATGCGTAAGCAAACTGAATCGGTCGTACCTTGCAGCTGCTGGGCGGAAAACGAAGTTCTGCGGTTTTTTAGAATAGCGGTTCGCTTAAGAAGGCAGGGCGGCGGTCGGACGTGTGTGGGGGCGGGGCAGGGGAGGGCGCGGCTGAAGGGTCGAGAGACGCGGCTGCAGGGCCTGGCGTGAGGAGGGCGCGGGCGGACGGAGGCGGGTGGAGTTAGGGGTGTACACATTGTGCTAATTTTAGCAGAGGTGACGAAAGTTCAGGGATTTGCTGGTTAAGACTAGTAATATTCTGGTTTTTCAGGTTGTTGTGAATGTGAAGGGATTCTAATTTTATTCTGTGCCAGTACCTATTTTCAATTTCTAGGATATGGAAATTAATGTGTTTGTCAAATGTGTGATTGTTTGATTTAGTGATCAGCGAAGTGTGAAACTGTGGTGGTCACCACCACATAAATTATATTATACTAGACAACCATACCAGATACCAGACAACCTCAGTTTTATTTACTTTATCATCTTTACTGTCTGAAATTTTTCATTTGATAACTTTTTAAAATATTAGCAACATAATCACCTGCATGACTTAAAAAGCAGCATAACTATGATAACCCAGGCTACGATAAACCTAATTTTTAAAAAAATCTTCAAGAAATATAAATTGTTTTGCAAGTGAGATTTTTTAACAAGTGTCAAAAAATATCAATAATTATTAAAATCTCAAAAACTAATAACCAAATTTAAAATATTTTGTTTGGAATTACTTAGCAATAGATAGATGTGTGGTAGATATATTATAATTGAACTGCTAATTTAAAAGTTGAAAAATTCAGTAATTTGTTCCTTTAAATATGCTCCATAAATAAAAATATGTAGTTAATTAAAAAACTTCTAGAAGTATGTAATGATGCAAAATAGAAATGGGCATCTTTTGTTTTATTTTTGGTGATAGGTACAGTTATATACATTTCCTTTGAAAATGCGTAATCAGTAAAAATGTGGAATTGCATGAAGTTCTGCGGTCTAGTAATGAGTGTTACAAAAAGCACGACTGAGATGTGTTAATTCGGAGAGAAATTATGGTATAAATAGTGTTAACACACCACACTCGGATATCGAGAAAGGCTGTACCAAATCAGTATAATATAGATGTAAATGCATTGCGAAAGCGAATTAAATCTATGAAAAATGGAAAGTCGCGGGGTCCAGATGCCATTTCAACGGGCGTAATTAAACTCGGTGGAGAAGCAATACTACCGTATCTCATAAGATTATTCCAAATTAGATCAAAATTCAACCGTGCCTGACGATTCGAAGCTAGCTACCGTTGTTCCGATTTTCAAGAGTAGTGCAGAAGTGTTTTAGCCTATTATGACTAGTAAGTCTCACATCAGTGGTATGTAAGCTAATGGAACACTTGATAACTAGCTATATTAGACAAGAATGGGAAAAATGGCTGTTTCAGGAACAGCATGTATTTGGGGAATGGTTTCTCTTGCGAGAGTCAGATAGTATCGTTGTTTCAGGATACAGGAGATGAAGTTCATGATATGATGGGAAGGTGGACGCCGTAATAATAGATTTTGCAAGGCATTTGATGTTTTCCCACACGATAAACTGGTTCATCAATTAATGCAATCGGGTATTGGCACCAGGGTTGTGGCGTGAAATGATGAGCTTCTTCGAAACACGAAACAGAAAGTCCGAGTTGGACAACAATTTTCAACTCTAGCAAAGGTAACTTCAGGAATACCTCAAGGAAGCATTATTGGACCTCTCCTGTTTCTCGCGTTGTAAATGACCTGCCAGATAATTTATATTCAAAGGTTCGATTATTTGCAGACTGTATAATATATCGAGTTATTAAATCAAACGAAGACGAGGTTATTTTGCAGGGTGATCTAGATAGATTACATTTAAGGGCGGAATAAAATATCATGGCAATAAATAGTTCGAAAAGCAAAACCATCACGTTTGGCAGGGGCCGCAAATATAGTGAAACTCAATATCGTTTAGGCAACGAAAATATTCCAAGAGTCTTGTCTTGTAAGTACTTGGGAATAATGTTTGATAGTAAACTGAGTTGGGAAAATCAGATAAACTGTGTCGTAGGGAAAGCTTAGAGGTCCTTAGAGAAACTTAGAGATTTTACTATGCGAATACTAAAAAAGAGAACTGCGAAAGCGAGAGAATTAGCAATTTTAAATTTAAAAAGTGGAGCATTTATTAAGAAAATATCGTTTAAGCGTTACTGTAAATACTTAATTTGAAACTCTTTTCCACAGAAATATTGCTAGTTTTCGGAAAGCTTCATTTGAAGTTATTTAAAGCACTTCTTCTCAGAAATGCAGTGATGTATACACATCTCAGGAAATGTGTATACTAAAGGGGTGAGAGACATTTTAAAAATTACGTTTGTGTAATTAAAAAAACTACAAAAGAATACACCAAAATGAACTTTGTGTCATCTTAGAGTGCAACTAGCACTATCCACATGAAAAGTTTGAAAATAAGAATTGGTATCGTTTTTGAAAAAAATGCTTTTGAGCGTTTCTGAAAATGCGGAATTTTGAGCCCATTTTAACAGATTTTTTTAAAAAGTTTTTGAGCAAGTTTTTCAGACAGTATTTAAAAAACTTGTACTTATAAACACAATAATCCGAACAAATCACCGCTAATGTAAATATTAATGACACAAGAGACACGTCAAAAAATGAAATTTTTGTAATTTTTGAAATTTAAAAGAATAAATAGGGCGTTAATATGATCTCGTAAAGTAAATTTATCCCTATCCCTACTAAAATTTTAAAGAAAAATTTTAAATTCCTGTATATATTGGAACAAAAATATAAATAAGCATTGATGAATGAATCTGTGCATGTTGTGTGTGTGAACATAGCCCGCTAGTATGCATATAAGGCATATAGCATATAAGGCATACTAGCGGGATATGGTGTGCGGAAGGTACGGACGCGTGCGGGTCTCACCTTCTTCTTAGTGTGCTGTTCCGTCTGATATTGACAGGAGAAACTACAGAAAACTATAAAACTAACAATTAGAGCAGCCGGATGCTGGCATTCTCCTCCAGACAAAGGTCGAATTCGACCTGGCTATTTTAGTACTGAGTTATCGCTGCCGGTTCACTAAAGCGATTATTTAAAAATGTTCCGAATGAAATGGGTGGGATGATGCTCACTCAACGAGAAACGAAGGACAGTTGAGTCGAACGCACGGGCTGTTTTGTGGAGGGTGCGGAGTTTCTGGAAATGAGTCGCCGAATTAGGCTCCGCGAGAGATAGCTCAGGGCATCTACTGATGTCACTGCTGTCCTCTGCTCTGCTCTGCTCTGCTCTGCCTCTCCTCTCCTCTCCTCTCTGCTCTGCTCTGCTCTGCTCTGCTCTGCTCTGCTCTGCTCTGCTCTGCTCTGCTCTGCTCTGCTCTGCTCTGCTCTGCTCTGCTCTGCTCTGCTCTGCTCTGCTCTGCTCTGCTCTGCTCTGCTCTGCTCTGCTCTGCTCTGCTCTGCCCGGGAGGTCTGGGGTTCGAGTTCCGACAGTGACAGGATTTTCGACACTAGCTTGTCAGTCAGGTCGAATTCAGTCGTTGTGTGGCAGATAATCCTAGGGGCTGGCTGCTCCAATCGGTAGTTCTCCGTGATTTCTCCGGTCAACACCAGGCGTATGCCGGAGCAGAAGCTTAACAAACGGGCCACGGACCACGCGCGATCATTCCTACCGCTTCCATGTTCTATCTTCTCTCCTTTCATAATACACTAACTTATACTACGATCACGATATCAAATCCACAGTAAATTTCCTCCACAAGAGTTTGATGTGAATACAGAATTATACAAATGAAGAATCAGGAGAGTTAATTGCTGAAAAAGCAGTTATTATAGTGCCCAGGTCAACAAAAAAAGGAAAATAATGGAAGAATGCGAAACTGAGAAGACCGTGCCTCTTTCAACTAGTGAAATGCAGAGGCTCATTCTGTTGAAACAGTTAAGAACGTTAGACTTAAAAGAGAAAAAACTTTTGATAGAATTGAATCAATAAATTATTCCGTTTTGAAAATTAATTTGTCTGATTTCATTTCTTGTCCTATTGTCGAACCTCTCTAATGTAAAGACTGGGAAAACGGGATTATGTATGTTAATGGAATGGAATTTATTAGATTAAAATATCAATTGATTATACTGAGATATACAAAATTTTCTCTACATTAATATCTGGCAAAGATCTTAGCTTCCGGCTTGCTGGGTCAATGGGTCACGATATATTATAATCCTTATTACCTTTATAATGGATTATAGGATCCGCAGACTATACAGCGCAGCTGGGAATCTGAAATAGAATGATTCTATTCCTAGTTCATTACTGTTTGGATTGACTAAATGAAAGATCACTTTCTTTTCTAAAGAACAAAATTTAACAAAGTTTATTGTTACCTTTTTAGCAAACAATTTAGTGAATTTAATAAAATGATATGATGTTATGCCTTTGATATAGATATCTTTGAATTTACAATTTTATACCGCGGTTAACTTATCTATTCTTCGTTGATGTCCCTCGTAGACTTCTCAGTCGAAATATCTTGCGAGCTTGCAGTAGTCCAAAGTCCCAAGAAATCCTCTTCTGCCCCTATCCAAGCTGGTCTCAAACTATCAAAATTATCAGTCCCGATTACGTCCTATGACATAGTCCGAAATCTATTACTCGATTACTACTCCGACAAAGTCCCAATTTATGCATCAATATTACTTCCACATGCAATATCTGCAATATCATTTACTGTCCTTAAAATTTCACGATCTGATAACCCGATTCTGACTATCTGTATTATACTCGTTCCCTCTCACGAACTTACGATCAGTTCAGAAACGCGATGCCGGTTCGAATGAAATCTGCCTGCATGATTCACCCTCGAAGACTTCGTATTAAACTACCTTCCTCTTTTTTTCATAACATTTGACCGTCCTTCTCTCACCCAGCCGATCCATACTTTCGTTATATTTTGGTGTAGCTGACCTTTCGATCGTCTAAACTTCTTCGCCCAATCCCAAATTTTCTACTTTCGGCATCCAGCCACCTCTTAATGCATTTACAAAAAACAAAAACTACATTGTTTATTCACGGTCGTTGCTAAGCCCTTGCTCTCGTAATATTTCCTATGCATGTCCCACCATATAGTCTACAAATAAATGTTAGTTTATTTTCATGTGACATATCGGTATGTCACAATACCGTCAATTTCAAATACAATGTTTCATTGATTGGCACTACGTGTCACAGACGGATCAACATATCCGAAGGTTGGGAGAGGTCGTTCTCTACACAGATGGTTGGGAACAAGTCGGCGACACAGCGAATAATACCAATCGTACACCCGTGACTGTACAAAAGACACATACACCGCATCCAGTCACAACTCAAAAGAAGTTTAGTGTTTTAGATTATGAAACAGATTTTCCTCGCCTTCTTGATCCTCACCACCCTTCTCTACCATCGACAAGTACATGCACAAACCAACGCAAACAGGTGAGGAAGCGCGTCAAAACCAAAACACGTAAAGCTGCGCATCCTAGCTCACTTGAAAACAAAGACATTCCTACTGAGACTAAAAAGACAGGTACTTATTTTAGCTGACAGTCATGGCCGTCATCTGTCCTCCATTATCAGTAGGAAGTTACCCTCCAATTTCTGTGTCTCATCTATTTTTAAACCTAACGGGAGGTTTGCAGATGTGACTGCAGAGTTGGACACCCACACGAAGACACTGACCAATCAGGACACAGTCATTATTGTTAAATTTGGAACTTGGCGAACCTCGTGACTTAGGAAAGGTATCAATTACAAATGACAATGTACGGTCGCCAGCTGTTTAAAACAGCACAAGTTAAAGTTTTGAACAAGACCTCGCCATAAAACAAAGGAGGCGAGGTGACCATGCGTTTACCTAATGAATTGTTGTTCAGGGCTAACACAGAGAAAACCTAAGCTATCAGATTCGTAAAGACTGTCATCACATTCGAAACCTTTCGAAAGGACGCTCCAGGTTCTGAATAAAACAGGATCATAAATTTTAAAGGATCTCGGAAATTGGAGATATAACAACCCAAATAACTCACAAATGTTGCATTTATTACAATTTAGAAACTTACAAAACCAATTTTTCTTGCTGAACAGAAAAACGGAGGTTGCTGCAAGAAAAATAATACAGAACTACAAATAGGAATACAAAATTGACAGACGGTGGTGCCGTCTCTATACAAAAATGCTGTAATAAAACAGGAACACTATTCAAAGGCGTTTTCAACAATTCGCCTATACCTAAGCAGAATTACGGTATTACAAACAACCCCGACAATGCCCACTTTAGGGCGAGGAAGGTGAATACATACATATACAAAATTGACGAAGAAGCCGACCTCGGTCTGCTATCAATACAAAAAAGAGTGAAACGCTGAACTACTAAGAATGAGCCATTATCTATAAAAACCAAGCTTTGTACGAGTGCATAATTACCAAACTACATGGAAATGGATCTCTTACCAAGACTTACAACCTTCTTACAAATTTAGCAATGAAACAGGAATACTCCGGAATGAGATAGAACGGCCGTCCTGCCCGCTCGTATCTCATTCGACAGAGCCGTGACCGCACACGAATGCCGACCTGCACACGGCCAAACAACGCCCGCATGTGATCGAACCAATTCGTGCCGATGACGCGCTGTCGCCCAGCCGACTTCTTTGCCGGCTACGGGACCGAATTTTGACGCTGCTTTCCAATGGCGGCGGTACGAGGTTACCGCACGGACCTAGTAGACGCCTTCCAAAACGCTTCAAACTGCCGAATGCGGCCAAACGCCGTCTTACTCACGGCAGGAGCAACAATCCATCAAAGCTTAGAACTGCCGAATGCGGCCAAGCGCCGTCTTACTCACGGCAGGAGCGAAAAACTGCAACATTAACAATCACATAAGTAATGCACAGTACCAAAAACTAGCTCTCCACAACACAATCGGAGGCTAGCATAAACAAATTGCTTCAAAAGCTGCAAATACAAAACAACAAAATACAGAGTAAACTTGCTCCCAATTCCATGTCATAAAAACACACATTCCTAAAATTCTAGACTATTATGCACTCATACACATATTTATAATAATACGGTTCTGAGGGAACCGAGCCTTTCATAAAATACCATTAATGGCTCATAAAACTACAAAAAAGCATGCGCCCGGCATGCTATAAACAGAGAATGTGCGAAACAATAGCAAAAGCTAAAAAATGGTAGAATTAAAAGCGGCGAAAGGCCCCGTGCGCGAAGAGCGCACGTCTTTTATACCAGCCCCTGAAGGGGTAACACTGCAGTGGTGAAGAGGGGGTAACGGGGAAGTATCGATATAAACATAGAGAAGTACAGAACTCTTTGCCTAAGAGGTTCATATTTTACGCCTGAGAGGGTGGGCAGCAAGCGGAGCGCGCAGGCGATGGTGGTGGTCTAAGGCAGAGATGGCAGGAATCATACTAATAAATGGAAATAATATTTTGTTTTGCCATAAAAATCTTAATTTTAGGGCTACAAAGGCAAACGAGGTGTCTATACAACCCTAAATTTACTCTAAATTGCGGATTTGTTGTTAGAACCCGCTACACCAATAGTTTTCTTATAATAAATAAAAACCTGTTTTGAAAACAAAAAGTTTTACACATAATGCTAATTTCTTCTCAGAACTCAATAAACCAAAAAATGAGATCTTACTAACAAATTCTTAGGTTTTTGGAACCTTCTCATGGCCATGAGATCAGTTTGATTTTTAGAAGTTACCGTTTTTGAGAAAATTGAAGATGAAAAATTACCCATATACTAGCATACTTAATCTAATTACAAAACAAGAGCTTACAAACTAAGGATGTAAAATCTTCTCAGTAGGACTTCTCAGCTGATTGTTGGCTTCTAATAGCTGTTTTAATACCAATATTCAACATTTGTGGTCACTTAAATTTTCAAATTTAACAATTATCATAGGAGGGCAGAATGACATTAGCTTGGGCGGTAACTTTACACCTGAACAACATGTAAACAAATTACAATGTGTCGCCCGAAATACTAACATTGTAGTCTCGACTCTGCCCTTCTGGTACAACAGACCAACACTATGCAGCGAGATTAAGCACGCAAACCAACAATTAAAATTGCAACTGAGAGTAAGAAATGTCACACTTTTTTAAATTAATTTCCTCTCAGGAAAACAATTCACCCGGCATGGTCTTCACATGAACCTTGCTGGAAAACATGCAGTCGGTAACAAGCTTGCACAATACATCATCAACTCCAGTCCTAAGCAGTCTCCTGCCAAAAATCCATCCCTTTCACCTTCCCTACGTTCTCCACCCCCACCCTTATTTCGAACCCTGTTGCCTCTTCCTCTGAACCTACTCCCGTTTTTCCTATTCCCACTACCAATTCATCTACACCCGATGCCCCATTTTCCTCACAACCTGTCACCGCCGGGGCACACTACAACCTACGACCTCGCACTCGAGGTAAAAATGAAGTAAATATATAGCAACTATTGTCGGGTGCAGCAGAAAAACATTCGTGTAGGTACTTGCAAAAAATAAACATTCTTCACCATAATGTTCAATCCCTTTCAAATAAAACTGAGTTTGTCGAGGCTGCTCTACAGAGCGATCTAAATCAAATGGATGTTCTTTGTTTTACGTTGGTTATCTCCTAATGATTTTCCAAATTCTAAACTTTTACCTCGCAGGCTTTTATTGCAGAGAACGAGAATCGCATATAATTTCTACGTATGGGGGTTCATGTATTTACGTTAGAAATAATATTGATTGTATCTCCTTGGCCGAATTAAATGTGTATTCCATTGAAAATATTTTCGAAATTTGTTATACATCTTACTTCACTAAAAGTGATAATACTTTGCATCTACCGACCTCCAACAAAGAGAACTGCAGATTATATTTTGTTCTCAGAAAACCTGGACATAACACTTAACAAAGTCAGCAATCGCTCTTGTGAATTCATTGTTGTATGCGGAGATTTTAACATTGATTTTCTGGTTGAATCTTGTGAGAAAAAAAAGTTTCTCAATTTAATTAATTCCTTCATTTTAGACATTACAATTAATGTACCTACACGGATTACACAAAATTCGATGCTGTCAATTGATCAAATTATAATTAACAAAACTACTACTCGATATTAAGTTAAAACAAAGAATTGAGGATACAGTGACCACGATGCACAAATTCTTACCATTATAAGAAATGCGATCACTGACACAATAAATAATTCACGTATGACTACATTGTTTACAAAAAGTAAAATAAAATTAATCATTGATTACTTGATGCAGGAGTCATGGGAAGCAGTTTATAATACTGTTGATGCAAACAACAAATATAATTCTTTTTTTTTCTACTCTTTCATTTCATTTTAACGCTTGCTTTCCTCTTCAAAAACGAAAAATAAATATTTCACGGAAAAGTAATTCTTGGATAACACAAGAGATTAGGCATCTTGAAAAACAAGCGAATTCTTTCTTTCATTTCTAAACGTCATAACGATCTCAAAATTTCCTTATCTGTTGAAAACATACAAATCATTGTTACGAAAAGTCATAAGGCAGGCTAAAATTATGAAAAACGATTAGGATATTTTGAACTCAGATAACAAAACAAAAGCACTGTGGCATATAATAAAAAATACGACTAAATTAACTAGAAACCCTGTAGAGAATGTTGTTTTAAAATATAACGATGCAAATGTGAACGATCAGGCAACAATGTCTAGTTTCTTTAACCAATACTTTTCGAGAATTGCTGCCGATCTCGCTAAGGGTCTTAAGCCACAAAATTCAAAAACAGACAGTTCACCCAAAGACACGATGTTTGTTTCCGAAACTTCTTCCTATGAAATTCTCAAAATAATCGGTAAACTAAAAAAAAGAGTCTTCCAGTTTAGATGAATTCTCGGATTCTTTGTTAAAGACTTGTGCGTATGCCATTATACACCCGTTAACTCACATATTTAATTCATCGTTATGCACCGGAACGTTTCCAGATATTTTCAAAACAGCTAAAATTAAGCCGCTCTTCAAAAAAGGCAACAAAAATTAAATTCAAAATTATCGGCCCATTTCTCTTCTATCAGTTTTTTCAAAAATATTAGAGAGACTTTTTTACGTATGAATGGCAACCTTTCTCAGTAAACACGAAGCGCTTTCAGATTGCCAACATGGATTTAGAAAATCAAAATCAACGGAAACAGTTATATTTTCTTTTCTTAAAGGTGTCGCCTCATCACTGGATCAAAACGAGGCACCTATTGGATTAATTTTTAGATCTCTCAAAAGCTTTTGACGTCATTGATCATGACATTTTACTTTCAAAATGTTTTAATGCTGTTTTCCATTTCAAATAAACAATTCTGTGCTCCATTGAAAATGAACGGTGCACCATTGATTGATGTTAAGGCAACAAAATTTTTAGGTTTCTCAATTCAGTCAAACCTGAAATGGAACGTCCATTTAAATGGATTGAACACAAAATTAAGTTCATTATGCTACGCGTTCAGAATTCGTGCAAATTCAGTCAGCCTTCATACTGTTCGTTGTGTATATTTCGCGAATGTTCATTCCCGCCTGAGATATGGCATAATATTCTGGGGAAATACATCTTATAACTCTCAGACTTTTAGATTACAAAAACCAATTGTACGAATATTAACCAAATCCCATCCACGTGATTCATGTAAGCCTATCTTCATTAATCTAGGAATTTTACCATTACCGCGTCGTTTTATTTACGAGTCAGTGGTTTTTGTCAAACATGACTTCCTTAAGGGCGGGAATATATTTTCAGAAAATGCCGAAGTCTATTACTATAACACTCGACGTTGAAATCATATTCATCAGGTGACACTATCAACAGCTCATTTAAAAAAAATCGCATACAAAACATGTACATAGTTTTACAACAGTTTGCCAGATGACATTAAACGATTAAATTCGATAGAAAATTTTGAATACCAAGTGAAATCGTTTCTGCTGCATAACTGTTTCTATACAATTAGAGACCATACTGAGCATCACAAGAAAAGTAACAATTTTAACAATGATACATAATGCATTATTTACCATTTGGACTGTATAAATGTGTATAAACAACCTGTAACAAGTATTGTATTACAGCCTTCAGGTCAATGACCCCTCATCTCGATCATGTTTTTCGTCCAGTTTCCCTGATCCATTGAGCAAATGCTGAGAAGGCCCCTTGTTTTGTTTCTGGACATAAATGTAACTTGATTTTCTGTGCACGTCTTCTAGAATTCAGTGGGTAATACAATTATTCAAATTATCGTTTCCATGTTGTCGCGGCAGGAAATATTATTCCGAAGGACAACATGCATAAGAGCCAAAATTTATTGCCTTTTTATCCTTGAAAATAGATTTTATTACATGGGAGCTTTTTTTCTTTCAAAATTTAAATAGTATATGAATTTGTGTAGGGATCACAGAATTTTGAAAATGTGCCCACAATGCACTTTTCCCCATAGCACGTCATACGCAGTTTTAAACTGTTTTTTACGTAAAATAAATATAAAAAATCAGTGTGCTTTTTCAGGTGCATCACTAAATAATAAAAAGAATACAAAAATTATATAAAATTTGTTCAAGATATAATAATGGAAATTCAGACCCATCATATCTTAGAAACATTGATAATTTATAATTTTTATTAATATTGCAACCACATTCAAATTTATTGTGTTATTAACTTTAATAATGATTCGGAAATGATATTTGCTACTTTTTTATTTACCTGGGCAAGAATTTTAGAATTTTGAAAATCAGAGTTATGGGATTTTTCTGATCTATGTTTTGTAATTGAATTTAGTTTCCAAGTAACCTCTTTAATGTTATTTTGATGTTCACGCATTCTTTATTTTGATAGTCTCTTAGTTTGACCAGCATAGGTTATATCGCAGTACAAACAAGGTATACTGTATACCACGTTATTTACCTCCAACGTGGGTAAGGTATCCTATAATATATTTAATTAAATGTATCGGCATGTTCTTTTAATGTTATTTTCGGAACATACTGTAAGTTTAAGAAAACGTTTTGTAAGTCTTGTGAATCTGAATCAGAAGGTACAGGTTTTATTACATAAAATTTGCATCCTTTTCTTTACATAATTAATTATAAAATGAATAAGATAATTACTTGTTAAAATTTGAGTTACCAAGTTTAGATTATGATGAAATTCAGGATGTGACAATCTTATAACTCTGTCTGCCTTGTTATATACTACACTTATTTTATGGTTAAGTAGATGTTTCGAAAAATAATTTAGCATGCTCCTGGTTATATATAATAATTTTGCAGAACATTCCTTTTAAAACCGGTCGGTTGTTAATTGCTTATTTTATCACATGACTTTCACATATAGAAAATTGATAGTTTTATTAATTTCTGTTTCTAAAGTAAACTGTATATTTATGGTATGCATTCAATTTGTTATGTGTAAAATTTAGCTTTAAAAACTATATTGATAATATCATCTACATAACGATGATAATGAAAATGGTTAACCATTAGCAGTAAAGAGCTTTCTAATTTTGTCATAACAATTTCAGAAAATACTGAACTCAAAGATCCTCCAATAAGTGTTCCTGATAGTTGTCTGTAAATGCCCCATCAAATATAAAATCCTTATTAGTAAGAATTCATTGTACAAGAAACGTGCCAACCAATAAAACATTTTATTTGAAATTGACTGTCTATAATCAATAGATGTTTTAATCCAGTACATTTAACAGACTGTCATAATTGTAACAAAATGGAGAGGGAATTAAATCTAACAAGAAATCATCATTTGGAAGGAAAGCATTGTATTTATATTCAGTATCAACTATGTACAGAAAGTTTGTAATTATGTTCAAATAAACACAAAAATGTAGGTCGAGATGGTGCTGCTGCAGTAACAGCAAATTCCCGAGTTTCCACAAATTGATGTAGATCACGAGGTGTACACATTACATTGAACTGCATGTTGTGTGTCCTGCATGCCAAGTTCTGTGAAAAAAAAGAAATTTTTTGAGAATTATGAAACTCACGAAATGCAGCACCTCACCACTGCAGAATTTCAGACGCTGTTTTAATAAAGTTTTCAATTTAAAAGAACAAAAACTTACCAGATAATTAAATAAATTATTAAAGTTCATTGTGAAGAATTATCTCTGCAATTTCATTTCTTCTCCTAACCATCCTTAGGTTCTCTGTTTCTTCATCAGCTGCAGCAATTTGTGGTATGTCCTCTAGAAACTCTTCAAATTCATTAGCATGCATTGAATATTTTGAAATGTTGTGTAGTACGCAACAATAGATTATCAATTTTGGCACTATATTTTAAGATAAACGCACTTTATATTGCAGTATTGGAAACCGCTGTTTCAACTCATCCAAACACCTTTCAATAATAACCCTTTCCTTTTCCATGCGTTTATTATAGACTGTCTCTGTTCGAGATTGCGGATTTTTGAATGGTGTTAAGAGAAAAGGTGCATTGCCATAACCTGCATCACCTAAAAGCAATGCATTGCCGTAGTTATGGTTCATAATAACATAAATATTGGAATTATTCCAAATTATTGAGTCGTGGACAGATCCTTGCCCAGAGACCTCCACGCTGGTAAACATTCTTCTGCATTGCATGTGACCTGCACATTGAGGCTTGCATAGACGTTTCTACTAATGTACTCGTCACCGTGCCGAGCTGGTTTCCGTATTGCAACATGAGTGCAATTAATTGCGCCAATAGCAGCAGGAAAGTTGTACTTGGTTTCCTTCTCTACGATCGTTTCTTCTTCATCTTGCGGGAACGTAATCCATCGAGGTGCCACCAGAAGCATAACCTCACTTACACACTTTGAAACAGAAGTTTGGTGAATGCCAATATCTTCACCAACGCCGCACTGGAAGCCTGGATCACCGACAACTCGCAAAAATGTTCTGAGTTTTATATCATTTGGCAAAGATTCCCCCTTTTTTTCTGTCTTCGCCCCTCCAAAAATATATCGCGAGATCTATGCATCATTTTCTGCAGAGAATCTGTATAAACGTTTAAAATTCCGTCCAACAACTACTCTTCGTGGTTTGTACTCTATCTCCTGTCTCAAACGCATAATAGTAAATTATTCAATTAGTTTATAATGTCCTTTTTTGCACGAATAAGAAAATATTACCGAACGAACAACGTTAGGAGAGAGTTAGGTAATAATTTCTTATGAGTACAAAAAATATTAATTTCTTATGTATGCCTTGTGAAACGCCGCATGTCATTTCTTTCTCCAACGTTCTTTCTTTGCACTAATATATAATTACTCTTTCGTTTAGGTAATGGTCATTCATTCTCAGAAGGTAATCTCGTTTGTTTTTTTCTTTTGAGTGCTTCCAGAATGTGTTCCTATCATGCCGAATTAAATGCATTTCTGACATCTATTGCGACAAGAGCACAGAAGCTCCTTTTGCCCCGCACAGTCACTTTTCCTTTTTCCGATAGTTTCACAACCGTCGTGATGGCATCGATCGAGCAGCCTCTCCGGAATCCATACTGTCTCTCTGAAAGACCTCTTATTTATTCGAAATGTTTCTGAAGTCTTTCAAGAAGTTTGCCCCTAGTATCTAGAAGGCAGATAGGCCTGTAAAATGATGTCTGATTCAGAGGTTTATCGCCTTTTTGCACCAAAGTTCATTTTTGTCGTTTCCGTTTTTTAGGAAACTCTTTTTTTCTTCAGGCACGCGTTGAAGCGTCATACGCGTTGTTGCGTCAAACGCAGTTTCAACTGTTTTTTGACGTAAAATAAACAAATAAATAAATAAATAGTAAATAAATAAAAAATAATAAATAAATAAAAAAAATTCTTCTGCGGGGGTCCTACAGCTGTCGCCGCTTCCCGCACCTCCGACGCCACAGGTCTCGGTCTCGCCATGCTTCTTCCTCCTCTTCAATATTCCTTGCACGCATGGCTTCTTGTACTCCTGCATACCACGATGTTAACTCTTCTTTTCCTTCCTGCCGGTTGATATAGCATACTTTCTTTGGCCATCTATCTTCTTCCATTCTTAATACATGCCCGAGACAGAGAAGCTGCCTTTCTTGGATTCTGTCAACGATGTTATACTGAGACTGCGCCCTTTCCCTTATTTCTTCATTGCTTACATGTTCTCGGCGTGAGATTCTCAAAGATCTTCTGAGATGGTCCATTTCTATTGCTTTCAATTTTTCTTTGTTCTTTTGCGTTAATTCCCAACTTTCACTGCCATATGTTGTTATAGGTACTATAATGGACTTGTACATCATCAATTTAACTTTCCATCCTATTTTTGGGGACCAAAGTATCGCGTTTAATTTTGAGATTGCCGTTCTTCCTTTAGTTGCTCGATGTTGGATTTCTCGATCACATTTTCCATCCTGTGTTTAGATGCTGCCCAGATACTTAAACTCTTTACAAACCTTGATCTGATGGCCCTCAATATTAAGATTTCCGGCATCTTCTCCACAGCTCAAGTATTCTGATTTTTCAAATTTTTTTTTTAAACCCCATTTTGTATATTCTTCGAATAATTTTCTAGTCATAAAGGAAATATCTTCCTCATCTCCAGCTATGAGCACCTGATCATCCGCAAACAAAAGTGTATATATACATATTTTTTTCTATCCAATACCCATACCTGCACATTTCCTGCACTACAACTTCAGTGCTCTCTGAATATAAATCATAAATAATGTTGGAGAAAGGCAGCAAGGAGCAAGGCAGCTCCTCTATTCTTGATTTCAGAATTCGACCATACAACCTACCAATAGAGCATATAACACTTATTCCACGATAGTTGCCACATAGTTTCTTACTCCCTTATGAATAGGACTGAGATATGCTTTGTTCCATTCATATGGAACTTCTTCACCGCCGAGCATACATTTATTGAACAGTTTGCTCAGCCACTCCCACAGAACAGTTGGCCCATATTTCACCAATTCTATCGGTATGTTTCCAGGTCCTGGATATTTTCCATTTTTCATATCTATAACAGCTCTTCGTACTTCTTCGACGGTTATTGGATTGGTATGTCCTATATCGACCTCTCCTTGAAACTCATAATCTATTCTTTGATATTCAATTCTGTCTTCCATTAGGAGAGATTTAATGTGTCTTACCCATTCATTAAAATTGGTAATAGGGAGGTTGGCTCCTTCTTTAGCTTCCTTACTCAAGTTTTTTATGGTTTTCCATGCTTCGGTGATTTTTGTGCCACCAAAACATCTATCTTTTCACACTTCCTATCCCACATTTCATTTTTCCTTTTGTAGATATCTCTCTTAACTTCTCTATTCATTTTAGCATACAATTTTCTGTCTTCTTGGTCTCTCGTCCTTAACCAATTATTATACAGAATTTTCTTTAGTTGGATCTTATCTGCAATGCTTTGCGTCCACCATTGTGGGGCCATCTCTTGTCTCTTACCTTGTTGGCCTAGAGATTCATAAGCTGCTTGTTGAATGCAGTATTTTATAGCTTGATAGACGCATTCTGAATTCCCTTCCTCTACAAATTGTAGTTTATTTGCCAATCTCAATTTGTATTGGAACTGTACTGTTTCCTGCTCTAAGCTATTTAAATTATATTTCGTTGTATTCAGCGTAATTGTAGATGCTTCATGCTCCGGCATTGTAGTTTGCCTCCTTGGTTGGATTACGGCCTTTGCACCAATTCTCCTACTATTCAAATTTAGTTTTTTTGTATTATGTAGTCTATTATTGTTCTAATTTTCCTTGAAGCACTTTCCCATGTATATTTATGAATCCACTTGTGAGGAAAGAAACCATTTAGAATTTTCAATGACAATGTTTCGCACATGCTGATCAATCTTTTACCATTGTCATTCAACGTGGTCTCACTTTACCTACCTACAATTTCACTATTTGTTGCCATACCAGTTCTTCCATTAAAATCTCCCATTAAGATTATCTTCTTACGCGAACTTATATTTTCAAGCACTCTTGTCAAGTTTTCATAAAAATCTTCTTTGACTTTTCTGTCAGCGTCTTCAGTAGGTGCATAGGTTCCGACAATAACAATTTCCTGTCCATACTTACAAATTTTAACGGTCATAATTCTCTCATCTATCGCTTCCAACTTCTAATGCTGTTTCTGTGCTTTTTGTGGACGGCAATCGATACACCTCTCTTGGCCCTTTCTTCTTTTTTTACTCCACTATAAAAGTGAATATAATCCGCAATTATCTCATTTCCCCTTCCTTTCCTTTTTGTTTCACTTAATACGCACATATCAACCTTTAGGGTTTTAAGTTCTTGGAATACTTCCTTTACCTTTGTACCTATACCCTGTACATTCCAGGTAGCCATTATCATAGTCCTTTTCCGTAGCAATATTCGTCTTCTAGATCCGTTCCGAGGCCTCTGATCGGGGTTTCTTTTAGCGAGAGTTGAGTTTTTACGAATGCTGGGGAGCTGGCCCAACGATTCAACCCCCACTCTGGAGGGCCGGGTAATATTTCGGGTTGCCTTCCCCTAGGCAGATTGCCTTAACTGGGCTAGGAGTTCTGCCTACCCTCCTGAAAAAAGAAGACGAGATAAAGAGGGATAGAAGAGGAGAGAGGGGATAAGAGTAAAAGCAAATGAAAAGATGAAGAAAAGAAAGAGAATGACTCCCTAGCCCTCGAACCTAATAGCTTCAGGGTCGAAAAAACATAAGGGATCAAGAGAGATCAAATAGGAAATATAGAAAGAAGTTGGCAAAGTAAGTGGAAGCAATGCCACACTAGAGACCCTCCTCCTTTCTCCGGGCTTGGGACCGGCAGTACCCGCTGTCCGCCGTACAACCCAGCATCCCTGTTCGCAATTACGCGACAGGCATTACTCAGCGGCCTAGGCACACTCCAACGAGCACAGGCGGAGTTAAAAAAATAATAAATAAATTAATAAATAAATAAAGGACGTCTAAAAGGATATTTGGGTATACCTCAAGTACATCTTCAGTACTTCATTTGTTATTCCGACAGGACCTGGGTCTATTCCATTTTTTATTTGCGTTTTAATGTCCTCCAATTCCAAACTAGTAAACAGTTGGTCTTCCGTCACTTCACATGATTCGAACGTATCCCTTGTCCAGTGGCCTTGTTGTGGGAAGAGATTCTTCGATGACTTTACTCCCACTTTCCGGATCATCCAGTCTGGGAATATTGTCTGATTTTTATTTATTTTTGCTATTTTATAGAGTAGGCCATGGATCATTTTCTATTTCAGGATTAGGCCTCTCCAGCATTCGTCTTTTCGTTTTTTTTATTGCTTTTTTTTTTTATAATGCGCTTGGAGATCGGACGCCTTTTGATATGGTTGCTTTCCTTCTAGCGCAATGACACTTTTTTCTTAAATTTGCTATTTCGCTCATCCACCAGTACTCAAGGTTTCTCCTTAGAGCTTTAGTTCTTTTCGGCATTGAATCTTCGCATGCAGCTACTTATTTCTCATTCAGTGTTTTTAATTCGTTTCCAAGATAACCTTCACTTCTAGTCCATTTTAATTCATCTATCAGTTTTTGTTCTTCCAGAAAGGCAGTCAATTTTGATGTATCTAGCTTACTCAATAACCAAGGTGGTGTCTTTCCTGATCGCCCATTTTGAGTCCTTTTATGAAATTCTGGCCTTTTTTAATATGGAACTCAATATACTGGTGACCACACAAAGTGTAATCTTCCAAAACGTTCCAATCCTTCACCCTTGCAGCGAGTTGGATAGCGACAGTGTTATGGATCCAGTGCTCACTCTACTCAAAGTCATTTTTTTCTTCTATTAACGGCAACCAGATCATCATGGGCGATGAATTCGATGACTATGCCCCCTTTTGTCGAATCTAGCTTCGCCACAGTCCGCCGCTTTGTCATTAAAGTCCCCTGTGATAAGCATGTGGCAGTCCTAACCCTTTTTTCTAGTTCATCTATATATTTAGTAAAGAGTGCTTCGGTGTCGGGCGAGTAGTAGCAGCGTATATCCGAACTCCTTCGGTCTCCACCCAGACATATCCTGCCGCTGTCTTGCAGTAATTGTTGATGCTCAGGTTATTGTTGCAAATTGCTATTGCTGCCCGTCGTGTGGTATCCTGAAACGTGATTCGGCTTTTTGTAGAATTTACTGATTAGAATTAGATCTACTTTTTTCTCGTTAACCGCCTGCATTAATAAATTTTGAGCTGGTTTTCCTTTTCCTAAGTTAATTTGTTGAGCTTTCACGTTCATGTTCACTTCCATTTTACGTTTCTCAAGCTATTCTTTATAAGACACGCATTCCTTACTCCCCTGTCTGTGACACGTATTTTCCTTCTCATTGTCCTTGCATATCTCATTCTGGTTAATTTTTGCAATCTCTAGATTCGTGTCCTTTTTGCCCCACATCTTCAGGCTTCTTTTCTATCGACGTCAGATCAGCGTGCCGCAATACATCCATATCCTGAACATTTGTAGCACCGGCTAATTTCTCTTTTTCTCTTATTTTACAGTAGATCCGCCCATTTTGGCTTTCCCTCTTCCTAAGAGAGTTTCAGCTGCGTTCTCCGCCATCAGTACCACTGCAGCCGGAGTGTCTCCATATCTTTTTTGTAGACGGCAGTTGATATGTGTCATCAGCTTTAACTCCGATTAGGTGATTTTTGTTGCCTATTCCATTTCTTCCTCCGTTGTGGTTTCTCCATGTCTCTTATTCATATCTTTTTCATCTTTGTGAGTGTTTTTAATTCCGCTTCCGTCTATTTCCTTCCTAGTGGCCTAAAGGCGATCCATTTGTCTTAGAGCTAGAGTGCCGTCTTCTTTCACGGTTTTGTGAATATTTCTAGCGGGCGACACCACCTCGCTGATAGAGGTAATTATTTTCAAATGTTCTCGAAAAGTAAATAAATGAAAATAAATGCCATCTTCGGTCTCTTCGAGTGACCTTGAGTCACACCACAGGTGTAGAGCTGCTTCGGGAGCACCCTACGCTTGTTTTCTTTGGGAGAAAATCTTCATTTAAAACTTCAGTTTCAGCCATATTAAAGTGCCCGCGCGAGACGCGAGGAGTATCTTCTGAGGCGCCGTCAGGTTGCGCTAGCTTCATATAGTGTTACATCGTGATAGCGCTGCCAACGTGGGGGAAATTTCCATGAGCGCCCCTCTATGTGTCTTTCTTACGAACCTCGTTCGCTCGTCCGTTCACTGAGTTCGTTCACTTCCACTAGATCTCACTACCAACTTCGATACGAAGCGACTTCGCACGTCTGTTCACGCAGTTCAGTTCACGTCCACTAGGTGCCACTACCATCCACTCGCAACGTAATGGCGTCGATCACAACACAAGCGATCGAAGCCGACTTTCTTCACAAATAATTACTCATGCAGTGGTTCCCGCACTACGCGCTTTTGTCCAGGAGCCCCCGGCCTCCGACGTTTCCGTGAGAATTTACCTTGCATCAGTGGCTTTTTTGGAAACTCGAAAATTTGCAAACCATTCACGAACTTTCGGGAAGGCAGCTACTTACGACAAACAGGGCTGCCAACCTGCTCTCTCTCTTTCTTTCTCTCTCTTTCTCTCTTTTTTCTCTCTTTTTTTTCTCTCTCTCTCTCTCTCTCTCTCTCTCTCTCTCTTTTTCTCCCTCTCTCTCTCTTTTTCTCCCCCTCTCTTTTTCTCCCTCTCTCTCTTTTTCTCCCTCTCTCTCTTTTTCTCCCTCTCTCCCTTTTTCTCTCTCTCTCTCTCTCTCTCTTTTTCTCTCTCTTTCTCTGTGTTAATTTTTATCCTTCACTACATTCCGTCTAACAGGCCGGGATCCAGCAAGAAAAGCCACGTATGATAAGCTCGAAGCTAATACTGTTTGAGAAGTAGTTTGCCAGTGTTATAAAAAACGAATAGGGAAACCCAAGCATGGCCGTCTGAGTTGTCGGTGTCATGCAGCTCAAATACTTTATTGTCTATAAGTAAAAACGCTTATAAATAAAACATAATGTATAAAGTAATTCGGTGTTTTTATTTAACCTTCCATGGGGCGCGCCTGTAAAACGATCAAGCATGTAACAGATCGGGCGACTGTGTGAGATTACACACCTACACATCGACCCTCAAAAACAAAAGTAATTGTGTTACTGTTTGATTAGATACCATATTTTGAATGTTAAAATGTTATAAACATTTTACCACATTGCAAACATTTAATATTATATTTTAACATCAAAATGTTTACTTTACTTCCTTAGCGCATGTAAGCAGATTGTTGGCGCACGTTGTAGACATAAATATTTTAAGCATCTTAAGCATGAGTACTTGGTCAATCGTGTTTTCTTTGATTGTTGTTGAAACGTGTCACATCGTTTCCGCCTTGTATTTGGTTCTACTACATAATCTTCGGCCGTAGGTTTTGATGTAAAAGACTAATTATGTGGAAGCTTCCTTCTCTCAAGATGATGGCTGCAGAGAGACTCTTCAATAATAGTCTACGTGTTTTTACTTCTTTTTGGTTTCAGAGGAAAATAAATTGTGTATTAATACCACTTACACAATTACTTAAAATATTGAAGTATCGTACACAGTCTCATAAAGAGTGGGGAATCGGTAAACCTCTATTAGTTTTAGCTGGTTTTGCCATTGACTTAGCAAAACCTGTTCATTGTTCTTAGTGAAACGATCTCTTTTCTCCAATTTTCTTGATCATTGTGCAGTTCCAGAAGGTTTTACTTATCACGTAAATATAGCTAGTAAGAACGAAGCCGCCATTTTTTTTTTATCTTCAATATCGTAGCTCATTTCCATTTCTTTCAAATAACGACTATTTTCAACCCACCAAGAGGTGGTTCACTTACAGCTATAAATGAAAGCTGGACCTTTCTTACAGCTATGAGTTCCTTATGTACGCGGATAAGTTGCGACTATGAATTGAAAAAACCTTATATAGAACTCTTTAAAGTTCTCCTTATTACAAATGACTATGAATACGTTTACTTTAGGTAAGTTTCCTGACTTATCTCCTAATTAATGTTTTCCAGAGTTATTGTGATTTAATCATTTTTGCATAGTTTTTGCCGGAGAACATACTTTCGTAATCCTTTTGTTTTTGTTATCTGAATATGAATTAAAAGCTAAAATCCTTAGAAGACACAAACCGGGTGTAATTTTTTCTTTGGCGAAGAGATTTCCAGTGGGTTGAACTATTCAAGGAAGCATGCAGAATGCATTTGCATGCTTGTTTGACTGCTTTTGAATAGTACAACATGAGAGCAATATTTCTTATACGCTAAGATTTTACAAATTAAATATATTTGTAATTTTTGGAAATTTAGAGGTTTTAGTGCAAATCGGTCAGGGTAATTTTTATGAACGGTCATGCACTTTTCCAGAAAAGCTAAAATATTAATGACATATTTCACAAAATTTCATCAAAATTATTGTTCGGAAAATGTTGATTTTGGTGAAAATACTGCATACGATTTAGGCGTTAGCGTTTTCCACATACGCATTGGCGGAAACCAATTGTTCTGTAACAAAGGACCCTGAAGAAGAAAAAATTCCACTTTTCTACAATCAGACACTCGCATAACGAGTTTTTCCGGTAAAAGTTTCGGCATTTTCTAGGAAGTAGTACTCTAAGAAATAGTAGAAACAAATCTGAGTTCTGAATCAAGCAAATATGACAAAGCGCAATAATCTGATTGACAATTGTCTCAACTACCACTGCAATGCATAAAGATGAAAGCGTATTTATGCACTAAATAAAAACAATAATTAGTGTTCTAATGCGAGAGTAAAAGGAACCTTGGGGCCAATAGCTTTATTTCTTGCATGTTTCTATCGTTTCTTCAACTGTAAGCAAAACCTCTATACGATTTATTATTTTCTTGCATTATGGATTTTATAACGAATCCAATGAAGTATTTTTCAGCCTTGTATATTCTTTGGTTCTCCCACAATTGTATTCCGTGTCTCGTATGGTATAGTATATTTTCTCCCTCTTTTAATGAAACGTACACCCTTGAAGCCATACATACCCGAAGGAACATCTTCGTGCGGCAGTTTTCATAAGAAAACGTGATAGCGAATTCGAGAGAAACGAAAAATAAACCTTGAATTAATTACTTTTCTGTTTACCATTAAGATATCTTTGTTATAAAATTACGAGCTTCAAAGTAACACGGTTGGGGAAGAAGGCAACACTACTACGGAGCACGAAAATCAATTTCTTTGGCAACATTCATTCATAGATTCGATGATACTTATGATCTTACTATAATTGATGCATTATTCGTAAAGTTAAACTAGAGGTGCAACAGAATGGCACAGACTTTCTCGTAGTAAAGTTTGCAAATTTCCTTGGCGTGGACTGCCTTTACGGTCTTTCCCCATGCTGTTGCCAGCTAGCATCTATCGCCACCAAAATGTACATTTTTTTTTTTAATTTCTCAATTTTTCGGTTTCCTAATAGTAGAGTCGAAATATTACTTTAAGTATATTAAAGAAGTATTTTAAGTATATTAATATACCTCGTTCTAAATGGCAAGTTTCACTTTAAAAGTTGGAACCGTTTTGAAAGAAAATGCGTTTAACCATTACTGGAAATGATTTTTTTTCTTAATTTTGCCTCTCCGTTTATCCACTTTTTCGTTATCAGGGCCTGGCAAGGAATTTTTGCTGCCGAAAACGCCATTTTCTCGCGCAGCATTACATAGTTTTCTCTATACTACGTATATTACTCCGTATACGTATACGAGAAAGTAATAATATGAAATATTTAGAGATGTATTTTTTATCGAGGGCTTGTTTATTAGGGTTCGATTAACTTATAGGTCATGAGCGACTACATGATTAGTTCACAAGGTTAACAATTTTTAGTCAAATATTATAAGATTGTATAAAAACAAAAATATAACATTTTACAAGTATGTGTTACAAAATTGTAGAAACAAATGAAAAATTCTTTTACATTAATATATGATAACATTTTCATGTTATAATATACTTATACTTAGAAATAGTACTTATAATATAATAATTTTATAATATAATATACTTAGTAATTAATTTATGAAAGAAAGAAATTAAAACACCTGCTTCATAAATATCATTTTTGGGTTATTTGATAGGTATTTTAATTCATATTCAGCTTATTTACTTTTCAATATTAGTACCATTTTTTTATATTTGTATAGGTTATGTGAAATTGTGAATTTAATAAGAAATATTATAATTAGTGTCAGTTTAATGAAAAAAATGAAATAGTGTGTAAACGCGCATTCTCACGAATCAAGTTTAGTTGACCGATTGAAGTTGATGAACAAAAGTTAATGAAAATTGTAGTGAGAGCCTTTATTTAGAGTTGATCAAGAAAAGTTCGACCGAATCAAACGTTTGTTGTTTAAGTGATGTCATCATAAATTGCCTTCAACTTGAAACGTGTATTGAAACTTTTGATACAGGCAGTCAATTTTTGTCGAACAGTGCGCTTGTAACTGTTAACACTTGTAAGATTTTTATACGCTTGTAACTTGTTCTCTGTGCTCGTGCGTGATATTATTGAATATTCGAATGAGCCTCAAATGGTCTGAAAGTATTATGCTGAAATTTTTGGTACTACGAGTATATCATAAGCATGGTTGTCTTTAGAACTACCGAACGGATAAATATAGAAATAAAGATGCGCAAGAAAATACTTTGCGTTCTGTTGTCAAGGAAATGGAAATTTTTGCTCTTACTACAGCTAATCTGAAGAACAAAATCAGGACTGGTAGTACATTGTATAAAAAAGAACATTCATTGGTGTGCAAATCACTAAAAAGTGGAATGGAAACAGAATTTATATGACAAAATTGTTTAGATACAAAAGAGCAGATATATTTATAAATGGTGTTTCACATACAAAGGATACCTCTCAAACTTAGCAAACATATGTTTCTTATTAATTTTTTTACATTTACAATTTTTACTGTACTACCGTAGTCCCATTATTGTATCATGCATTTGTATGCAATCCTGAACTTTCGACACCAGTTCGTCCAACTTGTCTTAATATATTCTGAAGTGATTCCTTCTTCATACTCCAATGCTATTCTATCAGCAAGGTTTCTGATGATCCTAATATATTTCTTCTTAGAATCCAGTGCCTCGCCCCAAAACGACGTTTCTTACGTCTTTTATTCATGTTACGTAAAATTCGTTTGAGTTCTAACAAAACTGCTACCCTCTTTACGCACTCACGCTGCATCGGACGCCATTTGTACGATGAAATCATTGATAAGTTTGTATTGAAATGTGTGAACAACTGAATCAAGACTTATTCAACTGCTGTTGATCAACTTAAATGAGTCAACTAAAGTTGACTCGTGAGAACGCGTCTTTGTTTAAGCTACTTCTCCATTGTTATTTGTGACTTGGAATACGCAGCATAGTAAACGACCATGATGTAGTTGAATGGTAAATAACTTCATTGTCTTCTTCCTTAATTGAGTTAATTTAAAATGAAAGTTGATTTTTATTGTTCTTTGCAATACTAAGAAATGAAAAAATAAATCATACATTACATATTACAAAGAAGAGAAATGTTTCTTATGATCTCACATATATTTATCTCATGTATGGTTGCCTTGAGGCAGCATGTTACTTCGGTTATTTTTGTGGCAGAAATGCACAAGAATTAATCAAAATCATTTCTAGTACCATTTTTGAAAAAGGTTTATTTATACATATCAGACACTTCATTTTGGACCCTCGTTACTGATATTCATTAATTCTCCCCTTTAGGGAGGTTGTATAAGAAACATACTAGTGTCATAACTAGACCTACAATACCATGCAAAATGCCAATAGTCAAAACTATAATTAAGCTGCTACACCCTACGTCATGAACTCTCAACGGTCTTTATCGCAAAACATGAACCTTCAACATCATCTAAATTCTTCCTACCATCATCTTCTATTGAATTGCCTCAAGATCCTCGCATGAAGAATGGAAATAATCAAACTTACAATGAATCTGCTACACCAGAAAACAACAAACTTTCAACATTCACAAAATATGGATTTTCAAGATTTTGCAAATTCTTCTCGCCTGTCAAATTCCAATTTACCTCAAGACTCTCTCATTGTGGAAGAAGTACCTAACAGTGATCAATCTCTTTATTATTATTTTTATTTATTTTACGGAAAAAAACAATTAATTTTCAAAATTCTGTGATCCCTACACTAAGTCATATACTACTTAAATGTTGAATTTTTGAAAGGGAGAAAAAAAAACTCCCATATAATAAAATCTATTTTCAAGGATAAACAAGCAATAAATTTTGAATTTGGAAGGGAGAAAAAAAAAACAAAAAACTCCCATGTAATAAAATCTATTTTCAAGGATAAATAAGCAATAAATTTTTAATTTTGAAAGGGAGAAAAAAAAACAAAAAAACTCCCATGTAATAAAATCTATTTTCAAAGCAATAAATTAAAATTTGGCTCTTATTAATTCCTGCCGCGACAACATGGAAACGATAATTTGAATAATTGTATTTCCCACTGAATTCTAGAAGACGTGCACAGAAAATGAAGTTACATTTATGTCCAGAAGCAAAACAAGGGCCATCTCAGCATTCGCTCAATGGATCAGGGAAACTGGACGAAAAACCTGATCGAGATGGGGGTCATTGACCCGGAAGCTGTAGTAGAATAGTTGTTACAGGTTGTTTATACTCATTTATACAGTCCAAATGGTAAATAATGCATTATGTATCATTGGTAAAATTAATGTTACTTTTCTTGTGATGTTCAGTATAGTCTCTAATTGTATAGAAAGAGTTATGCAGCAGAAACGATTTCACTTGGGATTTAAACTTTTCTATTGAATTTAATCGTTTAATGTCATCTGGCAAAGTGTTGTAAAATAATGTACATGTATTGTATGTGAATTTTTTGTAATGAGCAGTTGATACTGTCACCTGATGAATATGATTTCTACGTCGAGTGTTATAGTAATAGACTTCGGCATTTTCTGAAAATATATTCCCGCCCTTGAGCAAGTTACGAAACTTACCACGTTAGCTGGGTACTTACATATTTCCTAATGTCCATGTATAACTATTACTTTAAATCTGTAAAGGTTCAGAAACTTTTGCAATTTTCGAAAAATTAGGGTTTTCAACGAATGAGAACGCATCTCTCTTAAACGTCCTTCACATTATTTCACAATAAAATTTAATAAAAAACGGTGACATTTTTTTAAAAATTGAAAATGCAACGAGTTTTATGTAAAGTATCTCCCAAAATTACAAGATAGGTTTCATATTTAAAGAGCCGCGACATCAGCCAGATCGATTGAGGAATATCAATATTGGAGAAAATCGGCTCCACACCTCAGCCGATAGCGTTGTACACAGTCGGTCAGACTTTTGCCTTTATTCGATTTTTCGGTATCAAGGACCCACCAAACATGAATTATTGCTACACCACGTAATGGAGGGTTTTTTACTAAATTAAGTAAATGAATTTATCCACGTTTTCGTTACCAGACCGTATAATAAGAGTTTTCTACCGAAAATTTGCAGTTTTTTCGCGGAGCCTTACATAACTTTCTCTCTACTCCGTAGCGAGAAATTAATAAAGAAGAGACGGAAATACGTACAAATATTGGTAACATCAGTAATATTCTCGCAGTGTTGCCAAAGCTTCAAAGACCTCACATTGACCTCATTCAAGGGGGACTCGCACAATCGTATCTGACGGAAGCTAATGAGGTTCAGGCACCAGTTTGCGTCACAAGAATAGCGGGAATTTTAAATACAGTAAGATATCAAAGTTATAACCTTCTTACAAGACATTGAAACAGATTTATGAAGCGTTTCTTTTAAATGTTGCATCTTGTACATCTTCGTGTTAGTTTTGGTTGGATGCTGTTGAAAATTGTTACTTTGTACTACTTTCAAAATGTTTCTCAGCACTTCTCGCTCTCCATGCAACATGGCGGCCAGCGTCTGGTCTGGCATTTCAAACGAAATGCCCGTACTGTGGTCTCGTGGTTCGTGACGCAGACTGGTAAAACGCAGAACCAGCTCAAATCGGTGGACCGGAGGAACCCACCCATGGATTTTCACATGACCTTACTGGCGCTCGGCCGTGGTTCAAGCGGCTGTTATCGGTCAAGTCGTGTGGGAACACACATACAAACACTCTGACTAAAAAGATGTTGCAAGAAAGCCAGGGTAGGATTTACCTACAAGCAAGTCAAGCCTTGGAGGCCTCCATTGATTAGGGACACTGGACTTAATACTTAAATCCGGCCCTGAAGAGAGCGCCGAAATGCTGCCTGGATAACGATCGTGGGATGCGATCTCAGTATTTACTATCGTCAGAAAAAGCCTCTGGTCAGGTCCGGGTTAAAGCAAAGAACAAGTTTTATCTGCCACGTGCTGATTTCGCCCATTTCGAGGAATCGCAATTTAAACACTCTTGGTAAATGTTACAGAAACATAGATCCTAACAAGGACATGACATTAAATAAGAGGTTTTACGAAAGCGTACGCACTTTCTCGCGATATTTTTATTGTTTATGTATTATTATAATTAGAAACAGGATTTCCATGCACTATCAAATGCAAAAATATGCATGCAAACATGCACTTTTAAATAGCCAAATATGCACGATGCAGGGTAAAAAATGGGCAAAACATCCACAATCAAATTTTATTTTATGAAAAGTTTTAGTTATATTGCTATTTGTAAAAGTAAACAATTAACACATTTTCGACACTTCTCTGTGCTAAATTCATTCTTTTGTGAGAAAGAAAAGATTTTCAATGCACAAAATTACATTTTAATTCACAGGACGTAATTGAAGCATATTTCAGAGACGAAATCTAAGCCAATGTAAGATCAAATTCTGTATTTTCTGATTTTTCACCACAAATAATTTTTTTTACATTTTGGAATAATTTAAAGACATGATTTGTAAATAACACTATGTAATTTCTTCTTAACAATCTCACCCCATTGTCCAATATTAATTTCAGACCCTTTAATATCTTCAACAATTTTTAATGTCTCCTCTAGTTTATACAAAATAATTTCAGAAAAATCTCAAAACTGCTAAAAGATTAATAGTATCCCGAAAATAATTATTTTCACTTCGAGAAAAATTAAAGTTTTGTTTTTCGTTTCATATATATCTCATTCACATTGTTATATATATATATATATATATATATATATATATATATATATATATGAAACAATCACAAAAATTTTGTTATTACAGAGCAACAATTCGTGTTATTATTTCTAACTAATAGAAGAACAGATACATTACGAAACAACATTCTCGCTGGAATTCACAAAAGCTCACAATGGACAAACTCCGCTTCGACTTCATAGTTGGCAGCAAAGAAGACGGAAAAACAAATCTAATATGCATAACCTCAATTGGCACACCGGATGGCCGTGAGTACTCTATTCCAGAAAATTATCAAGCAATAGGTAACCACACAGCGATTATGAAGACCTCAGCATATGCTAAAGTATCAAAAACACTTGTAAAAAGACATCAAATAAGAAAGGTATGGATTAATTTAAATGAAGAGTCGTCTGAAACATACTTGGACGAAGGAGAAAATTTACAATTCGCTGATATCTACCTAGAGGAAATAATTGATACATCACAAAGTACTAAGGTTCAGTCTGACATCTCAGAACAACCACTAATAAAAATAATAGAAAAATTACTTCAAAAAATCTAGAACAATCCGCGGTAAAAAATCTTGGTAAAATTGCCAAAGAATTTACAATCGAAAAATTTAATGGAAAAAGTTCAAATGCCAATCTATGTATGTAATTAAAACTCACTATTGAAGCAGAATGGACAGAATGAAAAAAAATTGCGATACATTCGCCAGTAAAGGTAGGTCTCCAATAAGATTTGTACTGTCATTTAAATATCAAACAGGTTCATTACTAGATTATGCACTAAAAAAAGAAAAACTCTTACTGGAAGTGAGAAGATCCATTGATAATGGAACACTAATAGACCTAATTGCTACTGGCTTACCAAATTTTGTAGCCGATAGAATTGACAGGGAAATATTAGAAGAAACCGAAGACCTATATAATGAAATAAGTAAATTAGAACACTTAGTTTACAAAAAAATCAGAAACAAAAAGGAATATATCAGCTAACAAAGACAAAATTGAAAAGACACCTTGCGAAATTTGCAAAGTTAAAGGCAAAGGCACACGCTTCCATCCTGAAGCCGAATGCTGGTTCAAAGATACAGACAACAAAATAAAACATGTCAACAATTCAATATTGGAGGTGGAATTGAACAACAATGATCCAAAAAACTGGTAGTTCCACCATTAATTAGACTCAAGGTAACATTGAATGACACTTTAGATGTCTCTGCCATTTATGACCCAGGCTCAAATGTTACATTAATAAATTCAAAATTAATACATGTGAAGTCGAAAAGAGATAATATTATGCAAAATGCTGACTAGGGAACAATTAATGGCGTACATAAAACACATGGATTGATAACTCTCAAAGCAAGAATATTAAATGCAGAAAATATATTAATGTTTTCATAATTGATAATGAAAATTTTAAATATGACTTTCTAGTGGGATTAGATTAGAAAAACATTCAAATTAATACAAAATGAAAAATTAGAGATAGAGAGAAAAATCTCTGATTTTCCAGAGAAACAAGAATATCGAATTAATTTTAATGAACATGTTAACTTAAACGATTTTGAAATCTTAACAAATCACTTGAACATAATGAAGAAACTATTAAAAAAATCTCACAGATAAATATAAAAATATTGCATTAAATAGACAAATACTGTTGCAAAAGACCTTACAGATGCACAATTGAAGACAAAAAAGAAATTGAGGAACAAATTTCACAATTACTTGAGAGAAAGTTAATCGAAGAATCATATAGTCCCTGTGCTGCTCCGGTGACACTAGCATACAAAAGAGATGAACACAAAAAATCAAGACTATCCATAGACTTTAAGATTTAAATGAAATCATAGTTCCTCAATCACAACCATTCCCACAAATCGAAGACTTACTAATAAAAACAAGAAATTGCAAATATTTTTCAAAACTTGATATAAACTCATCATTTTGGTCCATTCCCCTACGAATCGAAGATAGAAGAAAAACAGGATTTGTAACCCAAGAAGGTCATTTTCAATGGACATGTCTGCCATTTGGATTAAAAACAGCACCAGCTATCTTTCAAAGAATCCTCACCACTATAATAAGGAAACATAAATTATCAACTTTTACAGTGAATTACATAGATGACATATTAAGTTTTTCTAAAACCTTCGAAGAACATATTGGCCATCTATCACAATTACTGGAAGCAATAATGAAAGAAGGATTCAGATTAAAACTTTCTAAATACACATTTGCATTGGATTCCGTGCAATATTTAGGGCACATAATAAAACACAACTCAATCTCTCCAATAAGAGATAACTGATATCAATACAAAATTTTCCTGTACCAAAAAATCAGAAAAATGCGAGACAATTCTTGGGAAAAATCAATTTCTAGAATGAATACATACCCAAGACTTCATTAATTCTAGAACCACTATGAACCACAAATCTATTGAGAAAAGAACAAAAATTCATATGGTCTGAGGAATGTCAAAAAACCTTCGAATATATGAAAAATTTCCTCTGCACCCAACCAGTCTTAGCTATTTTTGATCCAGCCCTACCCATACATATATACACAGATGCAAGTTTACAGGGCATAGGAGCCGTATTAAAACAACCACAAATACATGATGATCCAAAAAGTGAAAAACCAGTAGCATATTTTTCAAAGAAACTGAACGAATCACAAAAAAGAAAAAAGCCATTTCCTTGGAAGCCCTAGCAATAAAAGAATCACTAAAGTATTGGCAACACTGGCTTATAGGCAGACATTTCAAAGTATTTTCAGATCATAAACCATTAAACAAAATGAACATCAAATCTAGAACAGATGAAGAAATAGGTGATCTACCTACTATTTATCACAATATGACTTCGAAATAATATACCATCCAGGTAAAAATAACTTAGAAGCAGACTGAGCAGAAACCCAGTACTAGAACCTCATGAAGATGATGATAATTTAAAAACTGTGAATTTAATAAAAATAGAAGAGATTATTGAGGATCAGAAAAAAAGGAAGAACTAGCAAACACAGACTAACTTTTAAAGACAACCTGTATTACAAAAAAATGAGAAAAAAAGAAAAAATCATATTATCAGAAGAATTTTGTAAGAAGTTTATAGTAAACATACACAAGCATTTTTGCCACATAGGGATGAAACAAATGCAAATCAAAATTCTACCTCATTATACATCAAAAAATATTTCAGAAAACGTAAAAAATGTAAAAACTGTGAAGTGTGTATAAAAAACAAATCAAGAGGACAAGACAAAATTGGTTTGATGTCACATCTTGGTCCTGCACGATAACCGTTTGATGTAGTTTTCATTGACGCGATTGGTGGATTCGGTGGTTCACGATCCTCTAAAAAATATTTACATCTTCTTGTAGATCACTTCACAAGATTTGCCTACATATTAACATCAAAAACACAAAACTCATCTGATTTCATCAAACTAACGGAAATGGCACTTAAAGATCATAATATCAAAATACTTCTGACTGAACCCGGCATAAACTCCAAAGATTTGAAAGATTTTCTAGTAAAGAAGAATATCACATGATTTTTACAGCGGTTAACGCACCATTCTCCAATGGTTTAAATGAAAACTTAATCAAACCTTAGTGAATAAAATTAGATGTACTATAAATGAAGAAAAAAGTATGCATGGACAAATATAGCACATAATTGTGTAAAAAAATACAATGAAACTGAACACACAGAAACTAGATTCAGCCCAAAATACTTGCTAATAGGTGAAGATACCTCAATATTACCAAATGAACTGATACAAAATAAAAATGCTATAATCTAGAGAATGATAGAACAATTGCCCTACAGTATTAAACACCATAAATACAACAAAAAATTATTTGACAAAAACAGGAAAGACTATGACTTCAATGTCGGAGACCTGGTATTCATCAAAAATGGGAACCGAATGAACCGAAAAAATTGAATGAATTGAGAATTGGATACTACAAGATTGAGAAGAAAATATCAAAATCAATATGTGAAATTGAAACAAGACACAAAAAATCAGAATCAAATTTATTTCACATCTCTAAACTCATTCCAACCCCTGCACCAGATGAAGAAAATACCGAGAACACTTAGCCCTATCTTTATACAATTTCGCACCAAAAAATTTGTACCAAAACCTTTATTTTGAAGGGGAAGATATAAGGGAGGTATCCCGAACCTAATTAAATTTGGCGCTTAAATCGAATGATGAGCGGATCGATAAGGCAGATGTCTAACGAGACGCACACGTGGATGTTAGAAAGAGTAATTGATTCAGAGACGACACAATGTCGCAAAGATTATAAACTTGATCAAGAAACTACAAAGTAAATAATAACATTGAATGTTGTTTCTTTGTTATTACAGGTAGAATTAATAATTAAAATAAGTGATTGTTATACTTTTTTGTATGAAACAATAAAAAAATCTTTGTTTTTACAGAGCAACAATTCGTGTTATTATTTCTAACTAATAGAAGAACAGATACATTATATATATATTAAAAACTTAGAGGAGAAAATGTTGCAATCTGAGTGTAAAAATTGACGATTACATGGTCTATTCTTTTAATTATGCAGACGACCAAGTTATCTTCGCTGAGAGGGAAGATGATGTTGACATTAAGAGTTGGTCGCCCTCACTCGTCCCAGAAAGTAGGAGCAAAACATTAATAAAAGTGAAGTCAAAATTTGGAAATCCTTGAAAGGGAAACATGTCAAACAAAGAATATAAATTTAAAAAAAGAAAAAAATGGATTCAACTGTCCATTAGTTAAACACATATGCTTCTTAATTGTCCTATTATGTGGTAATTTTAACCTCAACTTACTGGTAAAACATAGCATATACTATCATGAAAGTTGTATTGACTTTCCATAAACGTTCATAAGTAATGATTATACTTGCTTACAATATGACAATCAATCGGTTATCATTTTAACTTGTAATTCGTCTGTCGCAATCTCTAACCTCATTTGATAGCATTTACATATTCTTGTTTTAGGTATGTTATATTCGGGCAGATGCCGTTCTTTGACAATCATTCACAGCCAATTGTATGATTTCTTATGTTTATTTTAATATTAATTGTAAGGTTACACTATTTTAGATATACTCTCTAAGATGTAGACTTAATTCCAAGAAACAACAATGTACATTATCTCTGTAAAACAAGTTGGGAATAAATATTATTATATTATTATATTATATTATATTTCATTATAACAATGATTTACTCAATATTAGTTTTGAGAAAAAAATTCTGGCAGTGATTGGTAATTGAATTAGCATGTTAAATCAGAAAATTCATGTGAAATCCATATCTTACTTTTGACTTCCATGTTTACAAAAGTGATTGAAACTCCTCTCTCGTTTCTTTCACACCTCGCAATTAAAACGTCAGCACCAAATGTATTTCAACATCAATAAACTTTCAAGCTCCGTACCTCGTACCTTTCCGAGAAGGAGCCAGCAGTTGAAACGTGTGCTTCGCGCGCCGCCATCACGCCTACTGCGCCCTTAGAATCTAACGATAACCTCCTTCCCTTTCTCTCCCTCTCCACCTTTAATTCTTCCGTTCATGCGCCCATTTGGCGATCTCACCCAGAATTGTCCGTGGCTGGCGCTGGTACGCGGCGGCCTCCCATGGAGAGCGGGGGATCAGTAGATCGTCCCACACAGTGATGTATGGTCGTAGCCGGGTCCCGCGTTAAGGCGTGTAGGTGTGTCGGCCTCACTCGTCCTTCGGTGATGGAGCGACGTGGCGAGAGCGATGCCTCCGGGACGAAATCATGCGTCTCCCGCTGTCTTGCCTCAATCACAAAGTCCGCTCCCACAAACCGTCCCGCACATGTGAGCCACTACTACGCCCGTGTATTGATTGAAGCTGGTGGCGGCGAACGTCTCGCTCAACTCAACGATCAACACTTGGCGGCATTTAGGCAGCCGTATGGTGAAACTCCGAGGAGCCAAAACAGAAGCTCGGCACACAATTACGGAAAAGTTTCAGTAGCTGAACGCTCGACGACAAGTTTCATAAGAAGCCCGCTTGACGACAAGTTTCAGAAGCTGACCGCTCGACGACAAGTTTCAGAAGAAGAAGAAGAACTTCGAATCTCGGATATTTATAGATTACTCTCACGCAGATGACGCGGTAGCTCCCCGCCAATCACGTACCCGTTTGGGTGTCCCGTGACTTTCTCACACCGTCGGGTTGGGCTTCTTGAAGCCGGCTGTCCGAAATGCTCCCGCCTGGTGACTATTCACTATTGACGCTAAATGACGTAAACTCCCGCGTTACTAATCTTCAGCCGCATACCTAATTCCTGACGTCACGGCGCTTCACCCTTCCTCAGCAGGAACAATAGCCACCTGCCCCCTCACCGGATTATATCCCTGGCGACACGCGCATTTCCGCTGTTTCTGCACTATTCTTGAGTAGCAAACTCCCCAGCGTTTTGTACAGCAAGGCGCGATTCTATATTTCTATTTATATTCTGCTGCTGAGCGGCTTATATATATATATATATATATATATATAGGGAAGGCGCGCCGCCCTACAACGCGACCAGCCGCCCGCGTCCCGTTACCCCCCAGCGAGGCCAGGCCCCTCCGCGTTCGGGACGACGCCAGCGCACCCCACCCCCGCAGCATAACTCGTTTTCTAAAGGGAGTCCCTTGTTTGCGACCGCCCGGCTCCAACAAAAGGTTCACCCAGCTCCACTCAAGTACTCGATAGCCTCTTCACCTGCGCGGCAATTATTGACGCCAGTTATGACACCTGGCTACATCCCACTTTCGGCTCCTCCCCGGCAAACTCGCGGACACATTTACGACTGCCAGGGCACTTTGTGTTATTGAGACGCCCGGAGCGTGCGACGCCCGCGACTGCCGGAGACCCTGTAAATTTCAATCCGCGTACGTGGTACTAAATAGGCTACCAAAATTAGTTACGCACAAGTGTGCATACGTGAAAGGACGAACCGGGCCCGGCACCCGTGATAAAAAGAAGGAAAAATGTAACTGACAGGTCGTGCCGCGAGGAAAGGAACACCCATTAGTTACGCACAAGTGTCCATCCGCGGAGGGCGCGGCTTACCTTCAAACACACTGCTTATTGTAATATCAAACTCGCGGGCAATTGGCTCAAGCGTCGCCACGTAAGCAAAGGGCCAGCAAATGAGGAAGAGCCCCGCCGATCCTGGAGAGGGAAGGCGTGCCTTCGTCCGTGGGCGAGTGTGGCCCAAGAAAAACTTGATTTTGACACTGAGCTAGGCACTTGGCGTTTGGCAGCCGGCTACTTCACTTAGCATTTGGCACTCATGCAAGTCACCTGGCAGTTGGCACTCGACCACTCCAACTTGATTTTTTGGCACTTGATCAACTCACTTGACATTTGCCAATCGACTAGTGCACTTGATTCTTTGTGGCCCGACGAGTTCATCATGTCAGCCAAGACATGTGTTCGGGAACTTGGTGCGTCAACCTAGAATTCGGCTCCGCATAACATGTCATGTTACGAGAACTATTAAGGTTCGATGCTGGAAGGAGTTCCCTGTCTAATTGATCACGAACTGTTGTGACCGGGGGGACGCGTGTCGAGGCATGTGCCCGACAACGAGCAACGGTGGACCTAGAGGAAGTGCACTGCTGAGGGATTCCCGCCCGTGAAAGCGCCAAACCGCTCGACGCCAGCTGCGGGTATCATCCCCGCCACTGCAGACACCACGCAGCAGAAGCTTAAGATGAGTAAAATTTGCGCACTAAGCGACGCTCAGCCCAATTGCCGCGTAAGTGCGGACAGACTTTAATTCAGGAGCTGCAGCGACGTGCCGGTAACTAGGCACGAGGGTAGCGGCCAAGTGTTTGCCACTTTGTGATTGTTAAGCAGTTAACGTAATCAAAGGCCGCAGTAAGCAACATGTTAACTCCATTGTACTGTTGTATTGTACTGTTGCATGCTATCACCACCATCATCATCCATCATATTGTTTTTTTTTAATTTTTGATTAATTAAAGGTTAATTTGTTAAAAAAATAATTCCATGAGTAATTATTGAACATGCATGAACCCAGAGAGACTGAGTGAGGTTACATAAATGGCGCCCTGAACGTGGGGCTCGAATGAGCTCAATTAAGGTTCACGAACCCAATTTCAAAATTTTATGAATATGGCCGGTGACGAATGAAAGGGGAATGCATGTTCGCTAATTACTTATGGTCTGTGTATGATGTTTTCTCTTCAGCTTGTGTGTAGTGTTTACTGTGTTTGCGTGTGTTATATTGTGCGGGTTTTTATTAAGAAATTTAAGTGTAAAGTAACTGTGAAAGAATTTAAAATGGAGGGTCAAAATGAAACCCAGGGGGAAACCGACGGCAGCGCACAACCTCAGGCACCCACTGTTACAATGGCCGATCTGATGATGATGTTAAAGTCAATGTCCGAGCAGACAGATGCAAAAACTGTGCAGATAAACGCGAAATTAGATGAGAGCATGGAGCAAGTGTCTAGGAAATTTTCAGAGCTCGCGAACTGTATCGAGGATCAGGGGCAAAATCCGCAGCTGAAATTCGAGACTAGAATCTCGTTTCGATAAGCACGTCGCGGTATGTAACGAATCAAACATGGCTCTGGCGCAGCGCATCGATGCCATTGCTATTAAATTAGATGCGTACAGCAATGCAACAAACGCAAATTTAACAGAAATGCAAAACGATCTTGAGGGACAGATCGCGGAGCAAGGCGGCCGTTTAACTGAATTCGAGGGTACAATCACGGCTAGATTAAGGAACAAAAGAGAAAATGGATAGCATCCACGAGTCAGTAAAATCTTCGATTGCGGAAATAGGAAACAAGGTGAAGTGGTCTGTAGGCGGTTATCAAAATTAGAAACAAAGGTGATTACCGATATGCAGAGTGTCACTAATGAAATATCAGAAATTAAAACGGGTGCCACAAACGCCAATAATGAAAGGGAAAAGCAGTTCAAACAAATGATCAGCGATTCGATGAACGTCTTGCGCGAGGAAAGGCGGCAAGAAATCGCGGATATTTGTGATCAAATACCACGAGAAAGCAACGGGGAACGGGGCGCCGCGTCACTCCCATGGACACCGCCGTCCAACCTGAACTTTTCAGGGAACATCAACGAAAATCCATGTGAATTCATTCGCCGGGTTGAGGACTACATGGAGCTCACGAAAGCTATTCCGAACCAGTTAAAAACAAAATTTGTACAGCAATTGTTACGGGGGAGCGCAGCGAGCTGGCTCCTTGCCATACATCCATTTCCCGTGATTTCGCTGATTTCAAGGTCCGATTCATGGAGCGCTATTGGGGAGAGCAGGTCCGGTATGATTACGAAAGGAGAGTGATGGAAGGTAGATGGGAGGAAAGATGGGGCATTTCATTATTAGATTACGCGGTCGATAAGATTGCGGCACTGAAATTATGCGACCCGCAAATCTCAGATGCAAAACTGATTTGATGATTACTCACTTCCCTTTCAAATTCAAAACCTGTTGAATAGTGTAGACTCGCTCGATCTCGAAAAATGCAGTTACTTCGCCAGGTATGATAGAACACGCAGTGTCAAGGGTCAGGGGAAGTCGATCAAATAGGCAGGACAGAGGGGAGAAAATCAAGGACGCGGACAATGGCGGCGAGAGCTAATGAGTTCCCGCCAGAAAACGGTGGAAGCCTGCCATCGCATCAGGTAGCGAACCGGGGCCCACCGCCGTCGGCGCCGCGTGATAGAGCACGGGAGGAACGTACGGACAATCGGGGAGGTCCCGGTCCGTCAAACTAATGTCGTTCGATGTCGTGGGGCGCCGGGACGCCGAACGAGTGCAGGTGCGGGAGCTACAGGTGCCTATAAGGGAAATGGCGAATGTGAACTTTGCCATCAATGAAGTAGAGGACGAGGAGCAGGACTTTCTCCGGGCGCGAAAATGCCCTATTATCAATTTTACATGTGAAGGGATCGAGGCGAGGGCCCTCATTGATTCAGGAAGCGAAGTTTCGGCCATTTCGGAAGAATACTACTTGAAATTAAAGAGCTGTCGTATTACTCTTCCCGAACTTCCCATAAATAAATGTTTTGTTGTCGGCGTGGGCAAGAAGAAAAGCAACCCATTACAGGCAGGTCCTATTAACTTTATCGTTTAGCACAGATCAATTCAATGCCACATGTCTCATTGTGAAAGATTTAGGATATGACGTTGTTTTAGGTGTCGATTTTTTAAGAGAATATAGCGGTAAGATAGATTTCGAACGGGGAGCAATTATTCTGGATCCAGGGAGATTGATGATGTTTGAGGAAGGTGATGCCGGCGTTCACGAGCCGAAAGAGGCTAGCATGTTTTCGATTACGCGGGAAGAAGCTCTCGGTCTAATTAACGAGAAAATGCGGAAAATAGCAATCTCAAGCCGGAAGAGCACTACCGCCTGCAGGAATTGCTTCAAAATTATAAGGACGTTTTTATTAGGCCAACCGACCCCATCCCTGACTTTCAATTCCGAATCCAGGTCACAACCCCCGAATCTTTTAAGTGTAGAAGTTACCCTATACCACAGGCCCTTAAGGCGGACGTAGACCGCGTCATTTCAGAAATGATCAGAGACGGCATTATCGAAAGGAAACCGACCGCCTATATTAACCCCCTTGTGATCGTAAGAAAAAAAGATGGAGGTGTTCGAATTTGCCTCGACGCCGGGAGAATAAATGAGATCACTGTGCCCGATTATGATGCGCCGATTGCAATAGATGAGATGTTGTGGATTTCCGGAGACCAGCTTATTTTCGGCAGTAGATTTCACAGTCCCGTATGTGGTCACTAATAAACCACACCCAAATGTTTGTGAATTAAACGACGAGAACGGAGTTCCCATTGGAAAATTTAACCATTACAACATGGTTCCCTTTAATGAGTGATAACACTAATCACGGTTGTCGCACCTCGCACTTATCGGAAGTTCCCAACTATTTGAATTATCTAGCACTAGGTTTCATTAGTTTTAACATAATGAATTGGCATTACTTACTTTACTGGTCTGTGTGCATTGTCTTATGGGTTTATTAGTTTTTTTTTGTCAAGGTTAATTTCATTGTCATTATGGGTTAAGTTGGATTAAGTAATTATTGCGATTACTGTTTCTGTTTTGTTGCTGTCGTGATCACGGAGGCCGTTTCCGTTGGTTAATCTTATAAGAAAATCCATCGCCATGCTCAGTATTTTCTTGGTGGGAGGGGATTGCCAATGTAACGGTACGTCCTCCGAGAAAATAATAATAATAATAAAAAATAAATAAATAAAATATTGGTCACAATTGGGAGAGGGAAGGCGCGCCGCCCTACAACGCGACCAGCCGCCCGCGTCCCGTTAACCCCCCCCCCAGCGAGGCCAGGCCCCTCCGCGTTCGGGACGACGCCAGCGCACCCCACCCCGCAGCATAACCTCGTTTTCTAAAGGGAGTCCCTTGTTTGCGACCGCCCGGCTCCAACAAAGGTTCACCCAGCTCCACTCAGGTACTCGATAGCTCTCTTCAGCTGCGCGGCAATTATTGACGCCAGTTATGACACCGGCTACATCCCACTTTCGGCTCCCTCCCCCGGCAAACTCGCGGACACATTTACGACTGCCAGGGCACTTTGTGTTATTGAGACGCCCGGAGCGTGCGACGCCCGCGACTGCCGGAGACCCTGTAAATTTCAATCCGCGTACGTGGTACTAAATAGGCTACCAAAATTAGTTACGCACAAGTGTGCATACGTGAAAAGGACGAACCGGGCCCGGCACCCGTGATAAAAGAAGGAAAATGTAACTGACAGGTCGTGCCGCGAGGAAAGGAACACCCATTAGTTACGCACAAGTGTCCATCCGCGGAGGGCGCGGCTTACCTTCAAACACACTGCTTATTGTAATATCAAACTCGCGGGCAATTGGCTCAAGCGTCGCCACGTAAGCAAAGGGCCAGCAAATGAGGAAGAGCCCCGCCGATCCTGGAGAGGGAAGGCGTGCCTTCGTCCGTGGGCGAGTGTGGCCCAAGAAAAAACTTGATTTTTGACACTCGAGCTAGGCACTTGGCGTTTGGCAGCCGGCTACTTCACTTAGCATTTGGCACTCGTGCAAGTCACCTGGCAGTTGGCACTCGACCACTCCAACTTGATTTTTTGGCACTTGATCAACTCACTTGACATTTGCCAATCGACTAGTGCACTTGATTCTTTGTGGCCCGACGAGTTCATCATGTCAGCCAAGACATGTGTTCGGGAACTTGGTGCGTCAACCTAGAATTCGGCTCCGCATAACATGTCATGTTACGAGAACTATTAAGGTTCGATGCTGGAAGGAGTTCCTGTCTAATTGATCACGAACTGTTGTGACTGGGGACGCGTGTCGAGGCATGTGCCCGACAACGAGCAACGGTGGACCTAGAGGAAGTGCACTGCTGAGGGATTCCCGCCCGTGAAAGCGCCAAACCGCTCGACGCCAGCTGCGGGGTATCATCCCCGCCACTGCAGACACCACGCAGCAGAAGCTTAAGATGAGTAAAATTTGCGCACTAAGCGACGCTCAGCCCAATTGCCGCGTAAGTGCGGACAGACTTTAATTCAGGGAGCTGCAGCGGACGTGCCGGTAACTAGGCACGAGGGTAGCGGCCAAGTGTTTGCCACTTTTGTGATTGTTAAGCAGTTAACGTAATCAAAGGCCGCAGTAAGCAACATGTTAACTCCATTGTACTGTTGTATTGTACTGTTGCATGCTATCACCACCATCATCATCCATCATATTGTTTTTTTTTAATTTTTGATTAATTAAAGGTTAATTTGTTAAAAAAATAATTCCATGAGTAATTATTGAACATGCATGAACCCAGAGAGACTGAGTGAGGTTACAATATATATATATATATATATATATATATATATATATATATATATATATATTGTAACAGTAGCAACGTGTTTTGAAATGCGTACTCCTTGCCGGCAGCGGAAGGAACGAAAGTTATGTACAGAGTTCGCTGGTGCAGAATGTAGTGTCGAAACTTACGTGCCCCCCCTCCCCCCCAAAAAAATTCTTTATGGTGGGGGCAAGCGACCTGAGAGGTTGGGAGCGGCGTGAGATGGAATTGTGGAGCAGTGTTGTGTTGTCGGTCTTCGGTGGGATGTAGCTCTCCACTACAAATAGGAGAGGAGATAAATGGATTGATAAACTATGTATTTGAGTTAGTTGTGGAACATTTAATTGATATGAGGTTGTGTAGTGTTCGAGGCATGTTGCAGGTTGAAGGGACGGGTGCGTGCAGATGTAATTGGATGGATGAGGGGAATATATACGTGAACTGTAGTATTAATTAATTAATATTGGTTCATACACGGTTGTGTAGTTGAATTGTGAGCGGTGGTGATGTGCGGCTACAGAATCCATGTCTCTTTAAACTGAGAAACGGTACTCCAATTTGGAATTGTGAAAGTATTATACGTGTAAGTCTTGACATTTGATGTTGCAAGCGACTTTTTTTATTGCACTTTTGCCAGATGTGTAATATTCTTTTAAATACAAGATGTTCTATTGCATTATTCTAAGTTAAAGACTTAAAGGGACTGATAAATGAATTTATGCATATTAATGTATCAATTACCAATTACCCTTATGCATATATGGATTGTGAACCAATTATTTATTAATGGAAAAAGAGTTTGAAGAAAGGTGAACTTTCACTTTCATGGTACTGTTGACAATTATGTGTTTTCTATTTATAACTTATATCGCAATTTCCTTATTATAAGGAATGTGTCAAGAGTTGTTAATTTCTGTTAAGTTGGGAATGAGATCCTGTGTTAGTGCAATATTTTATTAGAGATTGTCCAATATCACAGATTGTGAAATAATGAGCTGACGGGAAGGAGGACAGTTACACAGCTATTTCTACTGCCATGAGTTTGAGAAAATGTTTATCCTTCTGATTGTAATTTGTATGATGTGATTTCACGGCAAGTATAATTAGAATGTGACAGAATTGTTATGTGACCTTGCAGTGTAAAGAAGGCAGAATGTAGCAATGATTACTTGTATGGCAAAGAACTAGTATTATTATTTAAGAGTTTGGAAAATAATACTCCATACTATCTTGAGTATTTATCAAAAGCAATGAAAAGCTTTGTCAGTTTTGAATCTTCTTTTTCCTTACAATTTTTGGAGAAATAGTACATAAAGTTTTTTTCTTATTTACATTTTAAATTATTTTTTGTAAAGTTTTTTTATTGAAAATAAAGGAATTGTTATAAGGAATGTACAACTCTGAGTTGTTTTGGTGTAAACTGACATTATTGTTGTACAGATTAACAGGAAGGACAATGTTAATTCCAAATGACCGAGTTATTAGTTCAAAATAAATAATTTTATTTTCACACATTTTTTTAGAAAAAAGGTCTTTGACTATAATTCTCAGAATAGTTCTAGAAACATGACTTCTGAGAATTTGTTTTGCTTTTGTTGTTGTTTTGGGGGTACAGGAAGCCAAACAATTGTACACTGTAGAAACATTTTATCTGTATTTTTTTCTTGTGTTTTTTTTATTTTAAGGGACATGTTTCTTGAAACATTGCACTTTTTCTTTTTCGTCGGGAGGGTGTGGAACAAAACAGGCAAGAACCACGCTCCTTTAGTTCCCGATTTCCTGTTGAGGAAATCTCATCTCACAAAAAAAAAAACATCATGTTGACTAATAGCGGACGGCGCGACCCCGCCGCCGCCACCCGCCACAGCGTTGCGTCACAATAATTATATTATAGTCCCCCATCCATGTACGAGCTGACGTGGGTGACTGTCATAATAGATATTGAAAAAAAAAACTGCGCGTCTTGGCAGAGAATTTCTCAGTGATCACTGAGCTCCGATAAGCGGCGTTATCAACAACCGAGATCACGCTTAGAGAAGTTGCAGGAGGGGTAGTAGACAGTGAGCTGCCGAGACGTACGCAAAGCGAGGCAGAAGGCATTTTGTGTACTGGCGACTGACTTGTTCAAGTGTGTGCAACGGCTGCCCGTGTAAGTATAATTTGACAGTGATTCGTTTCTCGAGTTAAGTTCCATCTGTGTGCTGGTAAGTCTGTGTACTAGCAAATATGAATACATTCAGTACTTCTTGTAGCAGCTGTAAGGGCAATGAATACTAACACAATAAATAAAACACGCATGTGCAGAGCATTTATTACAGTTAACATAAAGTTATTTACGGACTACTTGCTGAAAGAATCATGGGAGGCAGTTTATAACGCTATTGACACAAATGAAAAATATAATTTATTTTTCTCAATGCTTTCATTTCTCATTAACGCAAGCTTTCCTATTAAAAAGAGAAAATTAAACATTTCACGAAAAAGTAATACTTGGATCACAAAAGGAATTAGAACATCGTGTAAAAATAATTTTTTTAAACGTCTTTAAAAAATACAAAACATTGTTACGAAAATCATAAGGAGGCTAAAATCATGAAAAACGATCAGGATATTTAACTCAAGTAATAAAACAAAAGCAATGTGGAATATAATAAAAATACTACCAAATCAACTAGAAACCCCGTAGAGAATGTTGTTTTAAAATATAACGATATAAATGTGAACGATCCGGCAACAGTGGCTAATCTCTTTAACCAATACTTTTCGAGAATTGCTGCCGATCTCACTAAGGGTCTTCAGGCACAAAATTCAAAAACAGACAGTTCACCCAAAATTTTAGACACAATGTTCGTTTCCGAAACTTCTTCCTATGAAATTCTCAAAATAATCGGTAAACTAAAAAATAAATATTCGTCCGGTGTAGATGAATTCCCGAATTCTTTGTTAAATACTCGTGCGTATGCTATTATACACCCGTTAACTCACATATTTAATGCATCTTTATGCACTGGAACGTTTCCAGATATTTTCAAAACAGCTAAAATTAAGCCGCTTTCCAAAAAAGGCAACAAAAATGAAATTCAAAATTATCGGCCCATTTCTCTTCTATCAGTTTTTTCAAAAATATTAGAGAGACTCTTTTACGTACGAATGGAAACCTTTCTCACTAAACACGACGCGCCTTCAGATTGCCAACATGGATTTAGAAAATCAAAATCAACGGAAACAGCTATATTTGCTTTTCTTAAAGATGTCGCCTCATCATTGGATCAAAACGAGGCACCTATTGGATTATTTTTAGATCTCTCAAAAGCTTTTGACGTCATTAATCATGACATTTTACTTTCCAAATTATCTTCATATGGAATTCGTGGTATTGCTCTAGATTGGTTATGTTCGTACCTTAAACAACGATCTCAGAGAGTTGAAATACCTTACTGGAATGATGGAACATTACGTACGCACCTTTCCGACTCTTTGCCCGTAGCATGTGGAGTTCCTCAAGGATCGATTTTAGGGCCTATTCTGTTCCTACTTTACGTAAACGATATGCCCTCGACGATTCGAAACGGAAGAACGGTTCTCTTTGCGGATGATACGAACATCCTTTGCAAAAAAGAAACCGTAAATAGTACAATATCAGATGTTTCAACTTGGTTCCGAAATAACAAATTAATAGTGAACGAAAAGAAAACGGTTTTAATGCTGTTTTCCATTTCAAATAAACAATTCTTTGCTCCATTGAAAATGAACAGTGTACCATTGACTGATGTTAAGGCAACAAAATTTTTAGGTCTCTCAATTCAGTCAAACCTTAAATGGAACGTCCATTTAAATGAATTGAACACAAAATTAAGTTCATTATGCTACGCGTTCAGAATTCTTGCAAATTCAGTCAGCCTTCATACTACTCGTTGTGTATACTTCGCGAATGTTCATTCCCGCCTGAGATATGGCATAATATTCTGGGGAATTACATCTTATAGCTCCCAGACTTTTAGATTACAAAAACGAATTGTACGAATAATAACAAAATCCCGCCCACGTGATTCATGTAAGCCTCTCTTCATTAATCTAGGAATTCTACCATTACCGTGTCTTTTTATTTACGAATCAGTGGTTTTTGTAAAAAATGACTTGCTCAAGGGCGGGAATATATTTTCAGAAAATGCCGAAGTCTATTACTATAACACTCGACGTAGAAATCATATTCATCAGGTGACAATATCAACAGCTCATTACAAAAAATTCACATACAATACATGTACATTATTTTACAACACTTTGCCAGATGACATTAAACGATTGAATTCAATAGAAAAGTTTAAATCCCAAGTGAAATCGTTTCTGCTGCATAACTGTTTCTATACAATTGGAGACTATACTGAGCACGTCATACGCAGTTTTTAACTGTTTTTGACGTAAAATAAATAAATAAATAAATAAATAGATGTTTGGTGCTAGCAAGGGCGTCTGGTGCATGGGAGTGTAGCATCAGCCGGAGTGATCGTGTCTTGTAGCTTGGAGCCTCCGAAAGGTCGGTGACCTGAAAAAATATTCTAAATGGGAGTCGACCAGACAACTACGAAATGGTGCTGACATTCATTGTAAGTAGCGTGTGAAGCGTCAGCAACCAGCTTTGGTGTACAATTTTCTAGAGTGGCTAATAATCTTCGTAGAAAATTATCCCATGTATTGGATAGGTATATTGTAATCATAAAAAGTTGTGACGAATATAGCATACATTTATCCCTTTCTTCTGGAAAGCTCTTTAGATTGTATCTGTGGTATAAAGGAAACATTTTGAGATTGATTTGCACTCAGTAATATTGAACTGTTCATTGAAATGAGTAAGAACGCAAGTTTCAATTTTAAAGTATCTGAAACGGCGAGTGGTATGTACTCCCAAACTTCTTGCATCGTGTCAGACGAAAGTATCATTTGCTAAATGAAATAAGCTTGTATAATTCTTGTTAAATAGTGAGTCACACTGAGTATTAATATTTATGTACCTGTGAATTTATGAAAATTACATTTCTTACGAAACTTTCGTAAATAAAAAGATAACCAATGTTCTATCCACCTAATTTGAATACAAAGTTTTCATTCCACGGCTGATAGCTATCCAGCCCAGCAAATTTCTAATAGAAAATGAGATTTATATTTTATAAATTATTTATTTTTGTGTTAATGGATGAACAATACCAGAAAGCGGTTTCCCATGATTAATGGTTGTGGGAGAACGTGATCAAAGTGTTTTATAATTAATGTGTCTGGAGTAGGTATTGAGTGACATTTTGTTGAACTTCTATATTAAGGCATGTGAAACACTTAATTTTTCTGGTATTAAGTGAAGTTTGTTCACCCATGCTTAGTTATGACTTGACCTTCTGCTGGATAAATGAGAATGGAGGTGCTTTAGAGACGGACATTTGAGTTGTTGTAATATAACCAGTGTTGAATAGAGATTTTGAATTCATGTCTTGTGAATGAATTGTAAATTCACTTTCGGTATGCATTATGCAGTAAAACTAAAGACAGTGCTATGAGTACATTTTATTATTATTTTCAAGCAAGTTAAAGTTTTCGTAAGGAGGGTAGCTTAAAATCAATGCAATTTCAGAAAAAAATGTTTTCGTGTGCCTTCATAAAGAATTGCACTGCGAGTTATTAAAGTTTTCTACTGTAATTTTGTGTGAAAGTGAAATAATTTGATTGATTTTTTTTTTCGTGTTTCCGGGCACGTCAACTGCTTTGACCATAAGTCCCGTTAGTGTAGTGCACGTTTTTCGCGGGAGATGGCGGTGATCTTCCCCCGCTGGATGGCGAGATCCGGCGCTGACCTACCGTCGGCTAGTGGGGTCTCCCCCAAACTAAGACTCTCCCATCAGCGGACCACCGCCCCAGCCGCAAAAAGCTCTAAGGTCCCGACCGGTCTCTCGGAATATGTGGTAGTGTAGTGCATGTTAGTGTAAGTGTGTGTGAAAGGGGAGAGGATAGGACAAGGAAGGGGAAGGACAGATCACGAGCTGTCCGTGGGCCGTTTGGTAGGGTACTGCTCCGGCATTCGCCTGGTTCTGATTGGAGAAACCACGGAAAACTATCGATCAGAGCAGCCGGCCGCTAGAATTCGCTAGTGTCGAAAATCCTGTCGCCGTCAGGACTCGAACCTAGGATATCCCGGTCAGAGGCGCTGCAGGAAAGTGAAAAAAGGAAATTTTGCCAAGGACAGAAGTGAGAATTGATCAAACGGATTACATGTCGCGCAAAGACCACAGAATCATTTGTAAAGATACACCCAGTGTTATCCGGATTACATGGTTGTTAGTAATATATGATATCATTGCACAATTTAGAATCATAATCTCTGTTTTTTGGGGGGGGGGTGTTTGGGGCACAATAAGCCCTTATGCATTCCTCCCATGGGGATTTGATGATGAATGTGTGATATTGGTTCTGACGACAAGTTAGGAACGTTACAGACGCCCATGTACACTACAGTCCTTCATGAAATTTTTGTTTTTCAAAAAGAGGCAAGACCCTCGCCATTAGTCCTCGATTTTCCATTTTAGGAAATCTTAAAAAAAATGTTGCAGCCTCTAGTTGACGAACCACGAATGGAGCGACCCACGCCGCCCGCCAGAGCGGTGCGTCACAATATATAGTAGACTCCAACAAAAAGGTACAAATAAATGACTTGATTGATTGGGATTCCGGGCGCGTCAACTACTATGGTCATTAGTCCCGGAAGTCGTTCGGGAGGTGGCACTGCCTTCTCCCACTGGATGGCCAGATCCGGCGCCGATCTTCCGTCAGCTAGCGGGGTTTTCCGTAACCAGGTATCTCCCACCTGAGGGGCACCGCCACAGCCGGGACAAGTTCTAAGTCCCCGAACGGTCTCCTGGCATGTGTGGTAGTGTAGTGCGAGTTAGTGTAGGTGTGTGTGTAAGGGGAAAGGATAGGAAGAGGAAGGGAAGATCGCGCGTGGTCCGTGGCCCGTTTGTTAGGTGCTCCGCCTGGTGGTGATTGGAGAAACCGCGGGAAAATAGCTATCAGAGCAGCCGACCGTTTGACTTCTCCTTCACACAACGACTGAATTCAACCTAGCTCACAAACCAGTGTCGAAAATCCGACCGCCGTCTGAAATCGAACCTAGGATTTTGCGCTGCAGTGACATCAGTTGAAGCACTGAGCCACCGCTCCCGGTCAATAGCTTCGAAAAAACAAAAAAATGTTTTCGATGCAAAACAACATCGGCACCAATAAAACAGTTTTAACGTGGGTTTAAGGGTATGAAATTTGTTGCTCATTATGAGTACATTTTATAAGGTCATATAGATGTTTTGAAAATTTTAGTAGTTTTCGAGCAATATAGCTTGCAATATTTTCAATTTTAGAAAAGCATAAAAACAAGATTTTCTCAAAAAAGGCACCAAACGTTTTTTAAATTCTTGGTATGGATAGTGATAAGGACACTGTAAATTGACTTAAACAGCATAGTGCTCTATGCTTATGGTTTTTTCCAAATTTACAAAAATGTGAATTTATTCACTCGTCTTTCACGTTAATTTTTACATTACCACAATTTGTTCACTTTATAGTAGTTATGAGTAAATATGCTTTAAATAATTCAATGTCATTTCATAATGTCATTTTCTCAAAAATGGCCCCAAATTTGTTCTTCAAACTTTCCCAACTGATCGTGATAATTGCACTGTTTAATATGATATAAAGTTCATTTTGGTTTTGTTTTGTTTTTTCAAAAAATCCACAAATGTATTTTTTAAAATATCTCTCACGCCTTAATGTGCACATTTTCATCGGCTTGTGTGAATTTTTGCATTTAAGTGAAAGTGCTTTAAATTTTTCGAAAACTCGATAGATTCCTGTGAAAAAGAGCTTCAAATTTCGCATTTACAGAGCGCTTAAACGCCATTTTATTAAAAACGGCTAAAATTTTTCAATAAAAATGGTCATTTATGACAAGGTTTTACTCATCTTTTGTATTCTTAAAGTAATATTTCGGTTCTACTATTAGGAAACGGAAAGGTTGAAAAAAATGTACTTTGTGCGGCGATAGATGGCTGTTGGCAAGAGAATGGGGCAAGACAGATATGTCAGTCCACAAAGAAATTAGAACACTTTACTACAAGAAAGTCTGTGCCATTCTGTAGCACCACTAGTTTTGTCTTTGTTTAGGTGCGTGCAACAGTGCCAATATCATCGCGCCCACCGGCCTGCCCTGGCACAGCCCGGGTCCACGTCGCGGCGTGAAGGATGCATTCTGAAAAGCCACTCTCTCCTTTACCCAAAAATTGTTACGCATTTCAAAATCGCACTTAACCCGGGAATGCCCGCAATAGATACTCACGCCAGTGCCCGAAATGTATCTCTCAGATATACCTGCAACATTTTTGATTGCGAATTTTCTAAAGGTTCCTTTTGCTGAAATTTTATTACGTTTGTACATGTCCCCCAATGCAACTGTTAATGAATCTTACCCTCCAGAATTCTTGTCTGAATATTTATGATGAGGAAGGTACAAATTGACAAAATTCACCACAAATCATTAAAAATCTTATTATCCTATTAAATAATATTAAATACAATTCCCACAAATTATTTTGGGATGATATAAAAAATATATAATTACTTTTTCACAAAAACATTTAGAAAACGTTTTTCCACTTTGCAAGGTTAGTTTTTTTTCATTTCCCTACAACGTCTCCTGCACATCTTTCTCTTAGGTAAGAAATGGACAGTCTTTTGTAGTGAAGGCAAATTATTTACATTTTCTGAATGGGCGCTTGTCATTGATACGTCTGAAAATAATGCCACCGTTCGGGCCAGGAACTGACAATGCACTGGCGCCATTGCTCCCGACGCAGCGCAACGCACAAGAATAACACTGCGAAACGATCAAGTTTCAACGTGCTCACGGGAAATGATAGAAAGAAAAGGCCAGGCGATCTCAGAAAACTACAGTGAAGGAATACGTAAAATATCGAATAATGTATCGCAATAATTCAGGAACATAAAATTGCTGTGGCTGGGATCTCGCAGATCTATTGCAAGCACTTCCGGGTTAATGAGATTTATAAGCATTTCCACGCGCAAGGATCACGCACTTGTTAAAGTAAGCAGCACAGCCGACATTGCGCCTCGCGGTGGAAGATGTTCCGAGTTTGAACAAAATTGACACTGAATGGCGCTTTTCTCAATCGTAAATAAATTTAAAAGTTAATAGATTGTAGAGTATTGTGTTGAATAATTTCATTAAAATTAAAATAAAGAAAATAGAAAGTTTGACTTAAATTGCTGATTAAATCTGATAATTTTTTAAGTCACTGAAAAATGAAAGATCTTCATACTTAAATATCTTATTTTAACGAAAAAATCCCATACTCATAAAGAAATGTCTAGAATGCTCATCGGCGTCAATGCATTATATGATGGAAACACATTTATAAGTAACATAATGTTTAGGAAATATAGTTCATTAAACTCCACTTAATCTTTATCTCAAAAATATACTTTAATGCATTTATTTCAACTTTGAATATAAGATTTTCTTTTACTTGTCTAACACTGCGTAATCTATTTTTCCTTTCTCTTTTTTGTTTTAAAATGTAGCATGCATTTCCTTGACTATATCAAACTTTCCTTTCCTTGACCTTTTCTTAAGAAACAACATACATTCCAGATGTAAATTTTAATCTTAGCAATTTGCAGACAAACATTGCCAGCTAAGAATTCTTGGTAACCATTTGAATAAGACTGAAAATAACCTAACTTTTTAATAGATCCCCAGAATTTGGCTGTTGTATATAACTCGATTAGGCCGTTTGAAACGAGTGTACACCTTAAATACGAAATATCAGAACAATTAAATTTCATTGTTATTAACGTGATAATAAAAGTGAAAAAACATATGCATATCTATTCTATAAGAAATTTGTGTAATTTTACTAATAATACACATACTACTCGCACAACTTTTCTTGAACGATGACCTTGCCTCTCCCTCCCTTGAGCAATAAACAGTTAAAGGCAAAAGCTCGCAGCGAGCTTTGATGACGTTCCAAGCATTAAAACTTCGTTGGCGCAAGTCTAGTCAAAGCTAGTAGCTTTCATAGTCGAGAACGTCTGTTCAACTTTATTACCATTATCTAAAGAAATGGCTGAGGCAGGTCCAGGTCCTTCAAGGAAGGCACCTAAAACTCCTATCTAGTGTCTCTGCTGTTGCCTACCCAGAGTGATGACCTGGTCGCACACGTAGAAGGTTTGACTTTGATTTTCGAGAGGTTGGCATTACTGTAAATACTCTAGAGGCCGACTTTGTAACTAATACTCCCACTCCTCCCGCATTTCTTCAATCCATCGTTCAAGAAAAGTTCCACGAGTAGTACGTGGAGATGTTGTAGATATTAATTTGGGCCGGAATTTCCGCTTCTTCAACACTATTATACATAAGAAATTAATTACATTTGAATTCATAAAAGAATTTGAGAATTATATATTGAGACGAACCGGTAAGCCAGGCTTGTTCGCAGTAAATTTATTTGCAAGGGACAGGTGATCTTTTTCGTGAATGGGCTCGGGGTTATTAATCAGACACCACTGTTGCGTGAACAAAATAAACATGAATTATTTATTATTCTACACAAATCACTATTGATTACAAATATCTGTGGTGGTCTTTATCCTTTTCTTTACCTCACCCAGAATCACTGTTAGTTCTTTCGATCTTACATCGATCGAGGAAATATTTACCGTTTAATACTCCCCCCTCGAGCGTCGGCGGCTTCGGGGACTCTCGGGTTGTCTCGTACTCCTTCGCTGCGCTGCCTATGCCCGCTCCACTGGGGGCCAGCCGATGCGATGCGTTGCATTTCCGAAGCACTTTCTCCAGCGTAATCTTCCCACGGTGCCTCTGCGCCTCCCCGCTGAACTCCTTTCCAGTTCACCCAGATCTACTCGATGTCACCTTCCGCGAGCTGACAAACGCCACTAATTATTCAAGGTACAGTTTGCTAGCACGTGTCTCACCATTTCACCAGGCTACTAGTCTCGTGGCGTACTCCTCTGCACACAAGTTCTCGATCAGTACTACTCCGGATAATAGCTGTTACTCTGGCACTACGTCCGAGCTACTAAAGATGGTTATATCTAGCACAACTCGTCCGTCAATCACTTTTGGCAGCGTTCATTCGTTCGCGACACTATTCTCCCGTGTTCGAACGCGGAGCAGCCCCATGTACTTCCTTCCTTACAGGCAACCGGCCGTACACTGAAGCCTCGCGGCGTCTTTTCTCACGCCTTCGGCCAACCGACAACACTTCGCCGCCCGTAACTGTTTCTTGTGGCTAGCGGGCGCCCTCTGGCAACCGTTTTGTCGCGTGCTTACTTGTTGTATCACCGTTTCTTTAGGCAGAAACGCGGTGCGTTTCAATATATATATATATATATATATATATATATATATATATATATATATATATATATATTTTATCCCAGAACAGTTGCATAAGGTTAGATTGCTTATGGCAAACAGCGTTGCCATAAGATTAAATGAACATCGGTACCAACCTTAAAAAATCTTGGTACCTAAACAAATTCCTGGTACCAATATCAAATAATTTACATTCTTGAGTTGTTCATATTATAATAATTATATTTTAACGTGCATAGGAAGTTTGTTAAACATAAATCGATATCGATTCATTTTATGTTGATAAATTAAATGGAACTTCTATCCTTTTCTACTATAACATGTACAAGAAAAAATCATCCTGTTAACTTAATGTTTTACGACAATGTTTTCTTCTCCATTGTCATATTTATTTATCTGTATTGAGATATACCAAAATTTTCCTCTCTCTACATTTATATCTGCTAAAGATCTTAGCGTCCGGCTTGCTGGGTCAATGGGTCACGATATATTATAATCCTTATTACCTCTATAATGGATTATAGGATCCGCCGACTATACAGCGCAGCTGGGAATCTGAAATAGAATGATTCTATTCCTAGTTCATTTCTGTTTGGATTGACTAAATGAAAGATCACTTTCTTTTCTAAAGAACAAAATTCAACAAAGTTTATTTTTACGGTTTTAGTAAACAATTTAGTGAATTTACAATTTTTTTAGGCCTTTGATCAAGATATCTTTCAATTTACAATTTATACCGCGGTTAACTTATCTTTTCTTCGTTGATGTCCCTCGTAGACTTCTCAGTCGAAATATCTTGCGATCTTGCCGTAGTCCAAAGTTCCAAGAAATCCTCTTCTGCCCCTATTCAAGCTGGCCCAACTATCAAAATTATCAGCCCATTACGTCCTATGACATAGTCCGAACTCGATTACCACCCCGACAAAGTTCCAATTTATACATCAATATTGCTTCCACATCAAAATATCTGCAATATCATTCACTGTCCTTAAAATTTCACCGATAACCCAATTCTATCTCGATTGTACTCGTTCCCTCTCACGAACATACGATCAGTTCAGAAGCGCGTTTCAGAGCAGAATGAAATCTTCCTGCATGATTCATCCCTCGAAGACTTCGTATTAAACTACCTTCATTTTTTCCATAACATTTGACCGTCCTTCTCTCACCCAGCCAATCCATACGTTTGTTATATTTTGGTGTAGCTGACCGTCTAAACTTCTTCGCCCAATCCCAAATTTTCTACTTTCGGCACCAAGCCATCTCTTAATGCATTTAGAAAAAACAAAAACCACATTGTTTATTCACGGTCGTTGCTAAGCTCTAGCTCTCGTGATATTTCGTAATGCATGTTCCACCATACTGTCTACAAATAAATGTTACTTTATTTTAACGTGACATATCGGTATGTCACAGTATTGTATTTGTGTTAGTTTTAATTATAGAATAAAACTAGAGATGCTACAGAATGGCCCAGACTTTCTCGTACCAAGTTGTTCTAATTTCCTTGGTGTGTCTCGCTTTACAGTCGTGCTCCATTTTTTAGCCAGCTGCCATCTATCGTCGCACAAAGTACATTTTTTTCCACAATTCAACTTTTTGCTTTCCTAGTAGTACAACAGAAATATTACTTTAAGAATTTTAAAGAAGAGTAAAAATTCGTCTTAAATAGACGCTTTTATTAAACAATTCGTAGTCTTTGTAAGAATATGGCGATTGCGCATTACTGTAAATGCGAAATTTAATTTATTTTTCAGAGGAATCTATTGAGTTTTTGAAAAAACTTCATTTGAAGACCATTCAAGCACATCTACTAACACATGTAATAATGCATTCGAATCGATGACAATGTCCATATTATCGGCGTAGAAGTATTTAAATAAAATTCATTTGTGTATTTTTTTGAAACAAAAGAATACCCAAAATTAACTTTTTGACGTCATAATAATCAGTGTAATTTTCGCTATTTATTAGAACATTTTTAAGAAACAATTTGGAGCTATTTCTGAGAAAATTGCTTTTGGGGTTTCTGAAAATGCGGAATGTTGTGTTCATTTTTACTGAAAACTGTTGAGTTTACGAAAAACTTTATTTGACATTATTTAAAGCACGTGTGCTCATAAATATAGTAATGTGAAGAAATCGCATCAAATGTAAGTTTTACAGATATGAGAGAAAGTCAAAACAATTTCATTTATTGTATTTTTTGAAAAAAACAACAACAAAAGAATACAGCAATATGGCGTTTATATCACGGCATAGAGTTCATTTGTCACTAACCTTACAAGAAATTTAAAGAAAACATTTAGAGCCATTTCTGAGAAAATTTTGAAAATGTCCGCGGGACGTTATGTAAAGTACCCCCAAATTTTAAAGAATGTTTTTCAAAATTTCAAAGCTTCAACTAGAGTCAGATTGACATAGGATTCTTTAATTTAAAAAATATCGTACGTGTGGCTTAGGCGCTATTACTGTTTACGGACACGGGCGGGCGGGCGGACGTTTTGCTTTCACCCACAAAACAGGAATTGTGGCTACATTACGTGATAGAGGATTTTTTTCTGTTTATTTAGCAATTGGTTTTATGCACTTTTTCGCCACCAGAGTCCGGCAATGAATTTGTATCCTTCGAATATCGGCGGTTTTTTCGCTCAGCATTACATAACTTTCTCCATACTACATATATTACTCCGTATACGAGAAAGTAAATATCAATCGAAACCTAAACTGCACATCATCAATTATCGTCAACGAGCTTGAATCGTGAACGAGAGGAAATGTGTATAGATTCAGCGCTCCTGGTTGAAGCTTTTTTCACTTCTGGCCGCCAAGTTTTCTGATGGCAAAACAAACTAAGAGTCATTTGACGGTTGTACGGATTATTCTTCCTGAAAAGTACACTTTTCGGCGTATTTTGGTGTAGTGATTGTAGATTGTCGACATACAATTGCACCAATAGAAACGACAAAACTATTTGAGAAATATCGTATTTTACATATTTTCTAATTCACTCTATTGAATTTGTACATATAACTGGTATCGATTTTTACTGTGAAAATATTATTTCAACGTTGCATGACGTCATGCCAATTCTTCTTCACTATCTAGTTTTCGCCAGTAAGTCTTATTAATCTTTTTAATTTTTTTTTATTTTACAAAGTGTCCTGGATTCACGATGTTATTGTAACACCTGAAAGAGCTTGCCGAAAGCAATTTAACACCTTGAGTTTTCGAAGACAGTATTGCTGAATCATTTGTTTATCAGAAAGTAAATGTTGCAAGGAATTATTACGAGATGACGTATAATTTCAGATAATTTAGAGAAATGTTGTAGATATATTCTATCTTTTCTTGGATGCCGTTTTCTGCAAATCATTTAAGGTGTTGCAATGTAAGCAGCATCTTCTCAATTTAAAGAACATAAAACTGTATTTAATTCACCAGAATGTTCTGCATATAATGATACAGCTTTTAACCAAGAACCCCATTGCGTTAAAACTGATTGAGAATGTCAATATAAAATTGCAATCAGTTCTTGAAATTTTTGAATTCGAATCGATGCCTTTATGAACACTTATGATGGAGACAAAACTATTCGCGTTGTTCGGTCCCACACGCAAAGGTGGAGAAAGGGAGGTATGAATGATGTTTATTCGACTAACATTCCTACGCGCCGCGCGGCAACCCCGCACGGCGCGGCGTGAAAAATTCCCACGCCCCGAGCCGGCTACGCCGCGCACCCTAGAAAGTTCTGGAACATTTCAAAAACCCAGAGAGCTAATTGGTCATTTCAAATCTCCCCTCTTCGCGAACCCCTAACTGCAGAAAATTCAGTCGCTGAGATGCAGCCATGCGGGCAACATGCGTTCGGACTCCGTGTTCTAAGTTCACGTAAAACTTAAATTCTCATACAGAGAATAACATTCTGTGCATTCATATCATGGCATAGTGAAAGGCCATATTGTTTAATTTGTTGTAATCAGTCGCTAACAAGCAGCCGCGAGAAAATGCCTTTGTGGCTCCGTGATCAAAGTCACGTACCTTTGTATTCTCACATTGAGATAATTTCAAGGTTTGTTTCAGCATTGTGTATAAATGCTAAACTATTCAAGCTATTTTATACGAAGTCGCAAATAAGCTGCCAGGCGACACATGCGCTCGGACTTTGTAATCAAAGACGTAAAGTTTGTATTCTCACATTGAGAATAGTAATTCAGTGTATTTTAGCATAGTGAAGAGCTAAACTGTCAATTTGTGTGAAAAAATTAAGAGTGTTTGTTTGCTAATTGCACAAACTGTAATTGTGAAGAACTAATGTGATAACCTAAAGGTCATTAAAGATCATTGTGCAAGGTGAGAACTTGTGTTTCTATGACAACCCACGTCATCATAGGGTTCCTAATGAGCATCGAATGGACTGAGTGGAGTGCCTGCCAATATTCAACACTTAATATGATACAGTCCACTAAAAGCACAGGCAACCGCCCCGTCCACACGTTGTTATACTAGCTTCCAACAGTTTCTGCAACACAAGAATTATGAGTAAGGTTGTCAGGTGAAGCAATTTAGGGCAAAGAACTTTTAATCCAGCCGCCGTTTCAACCATGGGTTTACTGCCTGTGGAGCAGGATCACTGAGGAATAACAATATATTGTCATACCGTACCCCTTCGGCTCAAACGAAAGCTAGAAAGTCGTTGAAAAATTTTCCAACGGTACTATGATTTACTCGATCAATAATTTGTCAAGTAAAGAGAAGCGATCTGCTCTATGCTTTCATAGAACGAACTACGGTAGTACTGCTTACGCACTGATTTGATGTATCAGTGGTTTCTTCTGTGAAATTCCATATTTCTTCGTACTTCAATGTTCCCCCAATATTAGAAATTACATCTTGAAAACACTGTGGCATACAATTTTTGCTCAACGAAGATTCGTCTGGTACCCTTTTCTTGTGTATTTTTCTAAAAATCTCCGAAACTGCCCATTATTCAATTTTGACAATGGAATGTCTGAATCTACCAATGCCAACACCTGCCAGTGTCAAATACAAGGTTTTAGAGAACGAATATCTTGTACTCGATTGTTTACCTATCTTGTTTGTAATCAGTTGCTGGTTGAACTAACTAAATTCTTCACCTTCTTCTTTTTCCGATTGTTGTACAACGTAATTTTTCTTTGCGGAAATACTCTTTTCACATACCTCACAAAATAACATTTTACCGTTCTCACTAAAAATATTACTTCCAAACACGTTTACGTATTTACGTAAAGATGCCGTGTGAAATTTTTGTGGGTGAGTTAGCTCTACTGCAGCACTGGGCACAGCCAATCGCTAGTGCTTACGCGGTGTAGGGAAAGTATGTAATGCTGCGGGAAGCTAGTTGCGATATTGTTGTTATGTAATACAATATGACCCTGTCTCACTTCAGCTATCATTTCATGCCCTCTTCATTATCTCCTTTACCAGATTTAACATGAAACTAGCTTCCATCTTCAACCGTGTTTGAGATTCATGTTCATTGTGTTGTTCATCTTGTTACATTTCATGCTCAGGAGTGCGATATCATTCTGATTTTAAACTCTTTCTTCACATGCTACGACTCGTTGATAAGAAACGTTTCCTGCACAGGAATTGTCTCTCATCATTTCGTGAATTTCAACAGAAGTCAGTCAGATTCATGATTTTTTTTCAGTTTCATCAGCGCTTTCCTCATCAGTGAACAGAGAAACATCGGGAAGTATCTAAAGAAAATAACGTCTTCATCATTATCTTTTATCTCTTCTATGCCGCAAACGATAAAAAAAGTGTAAGAATGCATGCCACTTAGATCACGTCAAAGCAATGAGTCGGTATCAAATATAAGCAGTGTCATCTGGAGGTGATCTCCGGAGGTACGGCCAATAAAATTAATTGTCAAATTACTATTCCTAATTTTATGCAGCTTTAAAATTGCAGTAAACAAGTTGCCCTTTTTACTCCCGTTTTCTTTCAATATCTTTATCTCCAGTATTTGACACCGGGAACTCTCGAGTTAATAATTAGACCTGGGTTGCCATCTGTTCTCCTTTCGGAGAACATGTCCTCCTTTTTTAATATTGTCATCTCTCCTTTTAAAATTTACATGGATTGCCTTACTTTAGTCCTGTCGAATTGAAAATAATACTGACATAATTTTGAAGTGATTTAATTCATTAAAGGGGCTTCGTCTTGAATACGTACATTTTTATTCAAATAAATGGCCAATAAAAAATAGAGCATTAGGCTTATTGTGATATAAAACTTATTTATGCTTATTGTTTGGTGGATACTAAAGGTGAGTGCAAGAGCGAAGGTGTCCTATTGAAGTTTTAATTTTCAAGGTCTAATACGATTTTTGAAGACTATTAATGGCTTGAAATTGTTGAATCCATTATCTATACATTGTGGAGTATAAAAATGTAACAAGTCCTCCTTTTGATTGAAATGACCTCTTTTTTTTGGTACAATGTTCTCCGCTCGGAAAAAATTATGGTAACCCTAAATTAGATTAGTCTACAAAAATGTCCGTAACAAGTAAAAAACACTTTCTTTAAGATAATTTTTCTCTCAACCAGATCTAATATCATAATTTCTGTATCAACCTCATTTTTTAAAAGGGAAGAAACATTCCTAAAAAATCCTTCACGATTTCTAGCGATACTTTGCCTTAGGAACATCTCTTTGTTGTATGCGAAGTGGTCGGACAACATACGGATAGTCACTCCAATTGCTTTGATAACGCTTTTCCTTTTGAGAAATGTCCTGTAACCGTTCGTCACTAACGGCGTAAGTTTTCCGGGAAGAAGACCAATAATGATCATTTCAGATATAGTTGAAGTGTCATGTTACACTCCAAAAGGTGGTATGATCTCAATACTTCGCGTACAGTATCACGATAGTTCTCAGCCTTATGGTTGCCTAAAAAGGTTTTATGACACTTATGAAAGGCAGACATGCCTTATTCATCCATGGAACTCAGCGAAATGTTCATCAGCCTTTAATTTGCCAATTTGCGTTCCTACAAATATTCTTTCCTTTACCTTTGCTTCACTGATCTTCGGGAACTCCTCTCGCAAAAGCACATGAATCCACATGATGTTTAGTCCATGGCTTTCAGAAAGATTTGAGAAGACCCAATTTAATGCGCAGTGGAGGAAGATACATCACAAGAGGAGACCCGTCGAGGTGGGTTGGTCCACGTCCTGACGGGGGGATGCAGAGAGGGCTCTCAAGTATTCTTTTCTTTCACCAGATATTTTTTCTTCTCCCCATATATCATTCTCGCTCCTTTATTACATCCTTTCTCTTTTCTTCTCCCTCTTCTATTTCACTGGCCCCCTCTGTATGCTGAACGCCCACCCATGTGTTTGCCGTGCATGGCGACCCGTGTCGGAGGGAATGTATGTCCTGGCGGTTGAGGGTCCTGTCTGTTTCCCAATTACTCTCCTCGTGCTACTTCTTTCTTGGTATCTAGGATACGTGCTCTTACGTATTTTTGGGAACATTCCCTGTAGGTCTCAATACACTTGCTTTGGCTACGGACTCTTCTAGACGGGCGGTCGAGGAGCTAACCCACTCCCCGATCAACCGGCTTGGACTAGGTCTTGTACTGAACTCCAGGGTGAACGGGGGGATCCACGGCGGGGCAGCGCTGTGACATCTCCCTACTATATCTCTGTGCCAACCCTGGCACCCCAGTGGGGTGTCCCCTTGTTGGACTCCATGGTGGGTGGGGAGCACGGAGATGAACCGCCTTCTACTCTATGGAGCAGAAAATAAACCCCCCGCCCTCCTCCGCAAGGAAGAGGAGATATTTTGATAGAACTATAGATTTGAATAGTTTTTTGCAAAAGATGTTCAACCGAAGAAGCCCCGTTTCCTCCTCATGGCATGCGCCGAGGAAGGGAAAACTTTTAAAACCATAAGTGCTGTCCGTCTGGCGCGAGCCATTGAAGACGAGTTTGGTAAGCTCCAAGCGGTCGTGCGACAAAGAAATGGTACCATTCTATTTGAAGCACGCACCGACGAACAAATTGGAAAAATTCAAAAAACCAAGCAGATTGCCGGCATCCAGGTGGTAGTCACGAATCACCCGACTTTGAACTTGTGCAAAGGCGTGGTAAACCACGAGGACTTTGCTTCAAAGTGATGAAGATCTGTCGAACTTCTTTGAGAGTTTTGGAGTCACTGAAGTGTATAGGATCAGACGGAAGGAGCAGGGGAAATTAATCCCCACTTCGACCCTGATCCTTACATTTGACCGTCCGTCCCTTCCGGAAAAAATAAGTACTGGTTTTTACAACCTCCGTGTGCGACAATATGTTCCGAACCCTTTGCGCTGTTTCAACTGCCAAAGGTTTGGTCATACTCAGCAACGCTGCATGTCGGTTAGCGCAGTATGCGGAAGTGCGGAACACCGGCGCACGACCCACAACCCTGCGACAGACCACCGCACTGTCTTAACTGTGAAGGCAACCATGCAGCCAATTTCAACCAGTGTCCAATCTATCTCCGTGAAAGGGAAATCCAAAAGATACGAGTGACAGAAAAAGTTTCTTTCCCTGAGGCGAAGCGTCGATTCCAAGCAAGGAATCCAGTAGACATGTCACGATCCTTTCCAGCACTTTAAAAGCTTGGCCCCGGTGGTAACCGTGAGCTGCAAACCCAATGCACTCCAGCCCCAGCAGCGCATTTCTCCTGCCAGGTTGCTCCTATAGACTTCCCTGAAGATACGGCCTGTATCCAAGGGAAAAGTTATTATACCAACCAAATACAAAATAAACAGCAAAAACTCCAGCCACCGAAAACTTCTACTGAGCTCCCTATAGAAACTGATTCCAATCAGAAATCGACACCAACTCAAAATCCGTCGCCGAAGTCTCGTCCTCCTCCCACTGCCGAGACTCACACTGGAAGATCTTCCAACCCTTCTAGATCTCGGTCACCTGTGTCAAAACACCGGGACACCCTCCTGACACAGGCGACCTTATCCAGCAGCAGTCAGGACGACTCTGCTGTGGATGAGGAGCACCTCAAGAGCTCTTCTTTTCGAAGGTGAGAAAGAAAACAGAAGGCACCAAAGAAATAATAATTTCCTTGAATGGCTCTCTCATGGAACTTGAACGGTTTTCGCATATATTTAGAAGAATTGAAGCTCATACTCTCCCGCCACAGACCATTTATAGTATGTCTCCAGGAAACTCATCTTCTTCCTAACCACCCCCTCTGCCTGCGCGGATTCCAAACCTATCGGTTTGACCAAGATGCCGGACTTCGTGCTCACGGAGGTGTCGCGGTTCTTATCCGAGACCATCTGTTTTCTGAGGAACATATCGTTCGAACCGACCTTCAAACTGTATGCGTCCGTATATATCTGCCGTCCTTTTCATTGACGGTGTGCAATATATACATTCCTCCTGGCCAAGCCGTGTCACAAGAGGAACTTGAAGAAGTTGTTTCTCAGCTGCCCGCCCCTTTTCTTATTGTGGGTGACTTTAATGCCCACAATCCCGCCTGGGGTAGCACGAGGTCATGCCCCAGAGGTACTATTATCGAAAATATTATTGACCAGCAGAACCTAATTCTTCTGAACTCTGGGAAAATACACATTTTCCACAGCGTCAAACACTTTCTCGTCAATAGATCTGGCACTCTGCAGTCCATCTCTATCTACCATCTTAGAGTGGACTGTTCTGATGACTTACATGGGAGTGACCACTTTCCTACCATGGTACGCTTTAATATTCCTAGTTTAGACGCTACCCGTTCACCTCGCTGGGTAATCCATCGAGCTGACTGGAATACATTCAGCGAGGAAATAAACATTCCAGAGAACCGTTCAAGTAACGTTGATGCCGTAGTCGCCCAATTCACTGACGCCGTTCTTCGCGCAGCCACCATTGCAATCCCGAAGTCTGCGTGCTGTCCACAACACATCCCTGTGCCTTGGTGGAATAAGGACTGCTCTAGAGCGGTCAGCGCCCGAAAAAAGGCACATGCACGTCTTAGACATTATCCAACTGTGGACAACCTTATCGAATACAAAAGAAGAAGGGCGAGGGCAAGGAGAATAATTGTAGAGAGAAAAAAGGAATCGTGGAGAGCATACGTCTCCTCCCTGAACTGCCACACGCCACCACGCCTGGTATGGAGAAGAATCCGCCAGATAAAAGGACACTCTTCTCCTAACACGGTGCCATGTCTTCTCAAAAATGGTGGAATGATCACTTCTCCAGATGAGATTGTAGAGGAACTTGCCACGTACTATGAACAGATGTCAAGCTCGGCGAACTACGCTCCTGATTTTCTCTTGATCAAAGAGAGGATGGAGTGTCGTCCGCTGGAATTCTCCTCCAGAGAGACTGTCGATTACAACATCCCTTTTCCATGTCGGAATTGCGCTGCGCTCTTGCATTGGCAAAAAGAACTGCCCCAGGTCCTGATGGGATACATAATCTAATGCTACAACATCTTCCTGATGAGGCAATGCAATTCCTTCTCCTCTTGTTTAATCGTATCTGGGAAGAGCACACCATTCCTGTTCAATGGCGAGAAGCCATAGTCATTCCAGCTTTGAAGGACGGAAAAGATCGGTCGAGCTACCGACCCCTCGCTCTCACCAGCTGCCTGTGCAAAGTATTGGAACGGATGGTAAGCCAGCGCTTGGTCTGGACCCTGGAGCGCAGAAACCTGCTCACACCAATCCAGTGCGGCTTCAGGAAACACCGGTCAACCTTGGACCATCTTGTCACTTTGGCAACCGAAATTTCAACCTCTTTCGTCCTGAGACAACACCTTGTGGCCGTACTATTTGACATAGCGTCTTCCCCCTCAATCTTCTTCGATTGCTGAGTGGTACGTCTTGGGGAGCCGACCGCACTACCCTATTGCGGTTATATAAATCACTCATCCGCTCAGTTTTGGATTACGGTAGTGAAGTGTATGGTTCGGCAGCCCCTTTCACTCTTCGGCCCATTAACACCATTCACCACGCTGGTATCCGCCTTGCAACAGGTGCATACCGCACCAGCCGAATTGAGTGCATTCTAACTGACGCTGGGGAGCCATCCCTGGAAAGAAGGCGAGCTATTCTATTATCGTCCTATGGAGCTAAAGTGTCGGGTCTCCATAGCCATCCGTGTCGCCGAATTATTATCCACCCAAAATATGAATCATCGTACATACTTCGAACATCACTACCCCAGCCCCCAGGCATACGATTAAGAAATCTTTTGCGGGGACTTAATGTCGAACTTCCCACTCCTGTAAAGCCCCCAAGCGACCTGATCCCCTCTTGGAAGCTTCTGCTCCCCAATATTGACCTCAGACTCTCCAATCTTTCCAAACATATCGCTAGTCCTCTGGTTTACCAGATGCAGTTTCAGGCTATGAGGGAAGCCTATCCCGACCATCTATTCTTATATACAGATGGTTCATCGTGCAACGATGCAGTGGCATGTAGTTTTTATTGTATCAAGACCACCAAATCATATCGACTACATTCCCAGTGCAGTGTATTTACTGCTGAGATGTATGCAATTCTGGAGGCCCTGAAATACATCGAGTCAGCGAGGCTGCGGCGTGTTGTTCTCTGTTCTGACTCTCTCAGCTCCCTTCAAGCAGTCTCACGCCCGTCGTCAGACTACCTGATAAAATCAGTTCAGAACCTCCTTCATCGTCTTCGGTCTTGCCACTATGACCTGGTCCTTAGTTGGGTTCCAGGCCATGTGAACATCACAGGGAACGAGCTGGCCGACCGAGCGGCGAAATCAGCGACCCGTAGGATACACATTGACATCCCTGCTGTACCATTGTCGGATGTTAAGGCTTCGTTGAAACGATCCGTACTTAGAGCGTGGCAAACAGAGTGGCACAATACTACTTTTAAACTTAGCGCGATTAAGAATTCCGTAAATCCTTGGCGCTCCTCATCCCGCTTCTGTAGGCGCGAGGAAGTAATTTTAACCCGCCTTCGTATTGGACACTGCCACTTTTCCCATAGTTTCCTCCTTCGAGGGGAAAGTCCTCCCATCTGTGACACATGCCGGACGGTTCTTTCTGTGGAACACGTCCTGCTGCATTGCACAAAATTCGATGACAGCCGACGAAGGCATAGCCTGGGCAACTCGCTACGGGAGGTGCTTGGGGACGACGATTCTGCACTCTCAAAACTCTTTTGTTTTTTGAAAGTGGAATACGTAATTTTATTTGAGTGGCATGGACAATATCTTATGTAGTTTGTTTTGTGGCCCCTTTACAGCCAATTTTACATTTTATGATAAATTTTACGAGTCTGTTATATTTTCCTTCTGCCTTATTTAGTCGTACACTATTGCGGGATTCATGCCCTTTTTAAGTAATGTTCATGCTTTCAATTAGCGGGTAAGTTGCTTTTGCAAACTTACTCAATCTACCCTTTTAAATACTTTGACATATGCGCCAATGACCTTGGCAGTTGAAGCGCCCTCTAAACACTAAATCATCAATCAATCAATCACAAGAGGAGAGTTAAGCACACTTCTCTATTCAAGTAGTTCAATCCGAGCAGGCAATTTTCCCCCAGTAGTGCAGCGGCGAAGCTAGAATGTTGCAGTTCGATATTCTGAAAATCTTATATTACTTTCTGAGTAAATTAGCTCCATTCATCTGTTTTTTAATTCACAAAAATCTCGGTGCTGTAATTTCGGTACAGTTAATTTATCAGATACTTCTCGATAGCCAGTGTACTGAAATTACCGATTCTAATGTTTCCCATGGAATTTCTCAGGAATGTCTTCACTCTCTTCAATGTAATCATATTCCTTTCACATAATGCTGTAGATGAAGAGATAAGTAGACTGATTTTTATTAATCAAACCGTCATTTGATATTATTTTGTAGACCAATTTGTCTAACAAATACTTCAGCTACAAATCTGCAGCCACAAATTTTGCATTATCAATTATACATTTGTCATTTCATTTCAAAGCTGCTCACAAAGTTTCATTCAAGCGTGAACCGTTCAAAAGTTACGGGTCTGTTGCATAGTCATTGAGACATGCTCTATAACACTAAATTTTTAGCTTCATTAATTGTTTCATAAAGAAAATGCGAAAAAAATCACACATGAACTCTTTTCCCACAACGTCAGGTGATGAGGTGAATTGGCCGTGCCTTGACGTGGACTAGTATCGCGGTAAAAGACCGTGCCTCCCGGAAGGCCAGGCTCTCTGCAAAGTGAGTGCGAGTGAGAGCAAAATGGCGTGCGTCCTCTTGTGCGCATGCGCGGCAGATCCAGGTGGTCTCTATTCACTGGCAGGCTCCTAATAGTACTTGAACCTGCAAAAATGTTTCCAAACAGTAAAATGTTTCACCGCCCCCATATTCGAATTAAGGACACGTGTATTGATTTATGATACGTGTATTCATTTACATTTTATCACTTATATTTTACGATATATTTAAGGTAACTTTGTTTTTACAACTGCAGCTGTGCATATTTTTTAGTCTGTCTAACAGCTAAAAAGACAAATTCAATGATATACATAGTGTCATATGTTACATAACCTTTTTTAGTAATTGTAATTTTCTTGATGAATTTAAGGATATTTTAATGTAACAGTCCACCACAAAAGATCACGCAGCGCTCCACGGGATGTGCTCTACGGGACCCTCCGTGGGATGGGATGGGATGGCGTGGCGTGGCGTGGGATGGGATGGGATCGGATCGGATCGGATCGGATCGGATCGGATCGGATCTTATAATTTGAAGATACGAAACTTACTCCAACTATTCACAAAACTGTTGCAGTTTTTTCTGAAATCATTGAAAATAAGACTGAATATCAATATGAATATTTTCACAGTGTTTTGCAAGCAGTTGCTATTGGTAGAGAGGATTTTTAAATGGCTTCTAATGAGCTGTTATGTATTCCTTTCTAGACTGGTTTGAAAATAGTTGTGCTGATAGAGGGTATTTTTTAAATGCCTTCTAATATTTCGATATGGATTCCTTCATTATGTTTCGGAAGTAGTGGCTGTTGGTAGAGAGTATTTTTTAAATGTTAATATTTCGATATGATTCTTTTTAATTATGTTTTGGAAGCTATGGTTTTTTTTCGATGGGCCTAATGTTTCGATATGAATTCTCTTTCCACTATGTTTTAGATGAACTTTCTATTGATAAAGAGCATTTTTAAACGGCCTCTGGTTCCATATGAATTATTTTCCACAACATTTTGCATGTAGTTGCTGTTGGTAGAGAGCATTATTTAAATGGCTTCTAATGTTCCAAAATGAATTATTTTCCATAATGTTTTGGAAGCAATTCCTGTTGGTTGGGAGTATTTTTTAAACAGCTTCTAGTGTCTCGTTGTGGATGGATACTAATGTTTCGATATGAATTCTCTATCCACTATGTTTTAGAAAAACTTGCTGTTGATAAAGAACATTTTTAAATAGCTGCTTGTTCGATTTGAATTCTTTTTCACAATATTTTGCATGCAGTTGCCGTTGGTACAGAGCATTATTTAAATGGTGTGTGATTACCAAAATGAATTCCTTTCCAGAATGTTTTGGAAAGAGTTGCTGTTGGTCGAGAGCATTCTTGCAGCGATGGTTTGGCTGCCGTGGACGCTGCTGGCTATGTCTTGATTGGCTGCACTTCCGCAAACTGGTCAATCGCTTCCCGGCCCCCACTCGCCCGATCGTCGGCAACTTGTTCGACTGCGGATCTTCCCTAAACGTGAGTTCCTCTTCACTTAACTTTTGTGGCGAGTGAGACTAGTAGAAGACGTTAAATGTTTTCATCAGGTGGAATGGAGGGCTTACATTTGATTTTACACATCAAACGTAGGCAAAGCATCTGGCGAAACGAACGGAAAACAAATGTTTCACTGGGTAGCGCGAGAAAAATCGAGAACGATCTGAAAGAAAACGTTTCCAACCTTACCGTGTTTAATTTGGGCAGGGCCGCGATATTTTGTGGGAGAAAACGTTTGTGGTTAGCTCAAGTGAAGCTGTCGAGATGCGGAGGTAGCTAGTCACGGATAGAAGTGTTCTCCAGTTGGTCGTATACTCGTCGTGTTTGCTCAAGCGCAAATTAGGCACGCTAACAACTAACATCAACGAAATATTTATTGATTTTCAAAAAGTTAAATGAAAGAGAACATAACTACTTTAATTCATTAACTGTCGCTTAGAAAAAGTAATTAAGTTTCTTGAAAATACCAGTGGTCGGGAGGTGACAATGACGGATCCTAGATAAATTGCAATATGATTAAAATTTTTAAATAAATTGCTCTGAGAAGTTTATTTCTTCATGTAATTGAGTTTGTTTCTTTGACAAGTAATTGTGTTTTCTTTCAGCGTGGATTGTAATGAAATGGATAATGGAAGATGTCATGTATCGTTATCCTGCTGGACAAGTAATATTCGGACCTTTCCGAATGATTGTGTTAAGCGATGTAAATGATATTCAGGTAATATTCCATATAAACAGTGCTTTTTTAATTCAATATTATTACAAATAGAAAATAATGCTACAAAAAAATATTTTTACTGACAATTGCCGTACATTATGTTATCTATTATCATTCCGTAAAAGAGGGAAGATACTGTTAAATAGATGTGCTACAGAATGGAACAGACTTTCTCGTGACAAACTTTTCTAATTTCCTTGGTGTGGTCTGGCTTTATGGACTTGGTCCATTTTCTGGCCAGCTGCCATCTATCGTCGCCCAAAGTACATTTTCTCTCCTTTTTACATTCTCGTATACGTACATATATACTGAGTAATATACGTAGTATAGAGACAGTTATGTAATGCTGCGCGTAAATAACCGGCGGATTTTCGGCAGAAAAAAGTTCATTCCCGGGCCCTAACAATAAAAAAAGTGGATAAATCCAGTTGCTAAATTAAAAAAACAACGCTCTAACTCGTGGTGTAGCCGAATCCCTGTTTTGTGGGTCATTGTTCCCGAGAAACCAATAGAAAGCAATACGTTCGTCCGTCCGTCCGTCCGTCCGCCCGTTTGTGAACACTACTAGCGCCTAAACCGTGCGTACGAGCTTTTCCAAATTGATAAATCCTGTTCATCTGGCTCTAGTTGAATCTTTTAAATTTTTAAAATAACTCTTACACTTACTCAGGTGGCATAGGCCCGACTTTCACGATTAACTGTGAATTTTCGAAAGTTGCAAAAGTTTGAATTATTTACGTCGCCTTCCTGCAACTACAAAATCAAAGGTAGATTTTTCCTTTAAATTAAATTTGTTGCTCGTAATCAGTTCTTTTATTTAAATCTGCAAATGTTTTTGAAAATTATAGTAGTTTTCGCGCAATATTGCGTGCAATATTTGCAATTAAAAAAATATATAAAAGACAGATTTTTCAAAAACGGCTCCATATTTTTTCTGTACATTTTTGGCAGGGATAGGGCTTAATTCACTCTATAAGATGACATAAACGCCATATTGCTCTAATCTTTTGTTGTTGTTTATAATTTATTTTTTGACTCGTCTCTCACGCCTTTAATATTAATATTACCGACATTTGGTTCACATTATATTTACATGTGCTTTAAATAATGTCATGTAAATTTCGTAAAATTCAACATTTTTCTGTGAAAATGAGTTCAAATTTCCGCATTTGGAGAAACGTTGAAATGCCATTTTCTCAAATATGACTAGAAAGTTTATTTTCAACCGTTTCTCACGGGCAGTGCTCATTTTACTGTTTAATATGATGTAAAGTTCATATTGATTTATTCTTTTGTTTCTTGTGGCGTGAGAAATATTACAAAAAAATTACATTTTTGTAATTTTTGATAAAAACAAAGAATACACCAAAATGTACGTTATGTCGTATTAAACAGTGAAATTAGCACTATCCATTGGAAAAGTGTGAAACAATTTTGGAGCCATATTTGAGAAAATGGCGATTGAGCGTTTCTGAAAATGCGGGATTTTGAGCTCGTATTCACAGAAAAGTGTTCAGTTTTAATGTGATGAAACCGCCTCGAGTGTAAGTATTGACGAAGTCAGAGACAAGTCAACAATTACATTTTTGTAGTTTTGGAAAAGAGCCAAAGAGTATAGTAATATGGCGTTTATTGCATTGTATAGGGTTCGTTTGTCACTAATCCTACCAAAAACTTAAAGAAAAAATTTTGAGCCGTTTTTGAGAAAATCTAGTTTTTGTTCTTTTAAAATTGCAAATGTTGACGCAAGTAATGCAGGGAAACTACTAAATTTTTGAAAAAAATCTACATGACTTTAACGAAAGATATTTCTAGGAAAAATCTCAATCGTCAATTTTGTAGTTGTAGGAAGACGCCAAAAAGAATTCAAACTTTGCAAGTTAACCATGAAAATAGGTTCTACGCGAATGCCACTGTTCTAAGTGAATTTTATTCTTTAACAAGACATTTCAATAAAAAACTTGGATCCGTTTTCGAGAAAATCTTGAAAATGTCTGTGGGACATTATGTAAAGTACCTCCAAATTTTGAAGAATGTTTTTCAAAATTTCGAAGCTCCTACCACAGCTAGATCGACAGGGATTTCTTCAATTTGGAAACGATCGTACGCATGGTGTAGGGGCTAGTAGTGTTCACGGACGAACGGACGTTTTGAAAACAACACTTTCGGTATCAGTGGACTCTGAAACATGAATTTCCGTGGAAATCTCGCAATCAATTTTCCGCAGCATTTCATAACTTTCTCTATATAGCTCCATATACACTTATGTACACCAGAAAGTAAAAAGGGAAAAGAAAATCGTTCGAATGTTTCGTTTTCCATAATTTTCAATATATTAACGACCTTTAAATGTGATAATTAAAATAAAATAGAAATTTACCTTAAATTAGACAGTATTGACTCATAAAAATGAGCAACGTACATAAATTGAACATAAAGAACTCCTTGAAGAAAGAATTGCCACTGAACTTCAAGAGTAACTTCTTTATAATCACGAAATGTTCATTTTTTTAAATTTTAAAATATAATTTTAAAACCTCAAAAATGTGTGTTTGCCTACGTCTCTTAAGGACTAGGTTAATTAACTATAGAAATATGCTATCGTTATGCGACATTGTTAACCTGCCGAACTTGTGCTTAATAATTAGGACTAGGTGTACCGAAAGGATTTTATGGTCGTAACAGTGAAAAAAATTTTCTGAAAATTATACAAGATGGTGCTGCCGAAACAACTGTATTAATGTTTAAACCAGTTACAAGAAATCTGTTTCTAGAATATTCGTATCATTTTACCCTCGGGGACTCGGGTATTAAATTACAAATTCGGAAAACATCTTCCAATTCTCGTAATAAAATACGTAATTCAAATTTTACAATAGTCGATTGATGCTAATAAACAAATCGCTTTCAGAGAGGGCCTTTACAGTGAGACCAAAAAATATCGGTTTTTTGGGAGCTGTGTGTCCTGGAACCCCAAGGTCTCGGGCCCTACACCTGCCGTACCGGCGGTAGTTACGACAATGTTCTGTAGTTTTTGTGAACAATTGAGTATTGTCTCACTTTTAGCTCGCTATCCGTGCCTTGAAAGAACAGCTTTTATTCGGGATGTTTAAAACACTGTTTATTTTGTCATGAACAACAAAATGAATTACGTTTATGGCACTGTAATGGATTTTTTTGCAGACTTTCCTCAAGAATTCGAAAAACCATTCAAAACCAAAATTGCTGGTGAATGGCCTTGTTTCTTCCGTTGGCCGAGGGTTACTTACGTTAAACGGTAAGACCGACTTCACTATATATGCTAGTTCTAGAAAATGAATCAAATTTCAATGTACTGTAGTAATAAAGGTTAATTTTAAACCGCCATGCATCCGTATTTCGTTCAACTGAGATTCTTCATAAAAGTCAGAAGTCAGTGAAAATGACAAAAGTTGAAAATGAATTTTCCGTTATCAACTACGAATATGCTTAATGATTACGACTATGCGAGTCACGTGACTGATTGGCTTCGTGATTCACGAAACTGACACCTTATTCAACTCATTCCGTTTGAAAACCTTCAAATTATCTGAATGTGACTACATTCAACACAATGTGTTTAACTATCCAGCGCAGATGATGAAGTGAGAGATGCGATATAGAACATGCTAAGTAAAAGAGAGAATACAACTCGAGTTCAAAAGATTACATTACTAAAATAATTGTTTTTCACATATTCGAGCGCCTCTAGAATGGCTCATGGGTAGCCTTCTAGCTTCCTGTCGTATAATCTTAGGTTAGATTCCCGGTCTAGGCATAAATAGAGCTGTTTCTGTCCTCTAAAACGTCTCAGTTTCTGTAACTGTGTGACGATGGAAAGCTCAGGCCATAATCTCTTGTTGTGGGCGTTCTTTCCTTCCTCTTCCTTGTCCTATTCTCACACCTTACACACACTTACACTAACATGCACGACACTACCACACTTGCCGAGACCGGTCGGGAGCTTAGAGCTTGTCCCGCCTGGGGCAGTGCTGGTTGTGGGTGATACCTTTATAATGTCCAAATTGTGATGAAATTATTTCTACATCCCATTTATCAGTTGAATGTCCTTTTACAAATGGTCTTCTTATTAAATGAAATTATTTAATTTCTTTGTGTTACAAAATAGAAAAATACATTTAGAATTTCCTTCCTGTTAATAAAATTCACAACTCTTGTATTTATTGTTGAATACTGTAAATTGTTAAATAACTTCTTCCTCTCCTGATGCCTCTCAGCGTCGGGTTAGCCATTCGACATACTCCTTTTTGTCTTGTGCCTTGCGCTTCACCTCTCCTAGCGTAGCCCCGCTCCTTTGGCAAATATCCTCTATAAATGCGTCCCATCTTCCTCTTGGCCTTCCAGTTAGCCTCTTTCCCTCTGGCCTGGCTTCGATAATTTGTATCGGCTTTCTATCCTCTGCCATTCTAGCAACATGCCCGCACCACTTCAGAGCATTGTTTTCCATTTCTTTGAGTAGCGGGGTAACTTTTAGTTTCTCTTTGATTGTATAATTCTTGATTCAATCCCTTCTTGTTTTCTCTACTATCCTGCGTATGAATTTCATTTCCACAGCTGTGACTACTTTCTGTTTTCGAATTATGTGGCATGCTTTCAGTTCCATATATACATGTTATATTGTGAAATACCAATATGGGGACATGGTTTATTACAGAATATTTGTCGTAAATGGGCGAAATGGTTAGGGAAAATAATAGGCAATATGGCGCCTTAGTAACGACGTCGTTGTTGTTGTCAGGATAAACAAACATTCATCTGACCGTGAGGAGACGGCGTGAGTAGGAGGAAATGTAGGAGGAAGAGATTTGTGGATTGGTTGAAGAAGCGTCGACCGATTATTAAAACGGAAGTTTGAGCAGTTTGTCGAAATAAAAGAACGCCGAGGCATTGTGGTTTTTAAAAGGGAGGATAAAATTCATTCGGTCGCATGTCGTGACGATGAGCAGTTCGCTCGCGAATAGATTAATTTGTGCATGTTGGGACTTTGAAATATTTTCGTGTGGTAGAGCAAGAATCGGACTTGAGGGACATATTCGGACATGAATATTTTCGTGGCAAAACTAGAAGTGAACTTGTGATACTTCTAAGATTTGGGGAACTTGTCGAGTTCCGAATATTTTGCTGTGCATCAAAATAAGACTTGGAATTTTTCCGCGAGTGAACTCTAATCATTCTTGAACTTATAAATGTATGCGGTTCACAAACGTTACGGACTTTGCATATTTCCTTGCTATAAACGGAAGATAGAACTGAGAGATTTGTTTTGCGTGTAATCATAAAAGCACTGGATATTTATACGGTGAGAACGGGCATCAGACATAATATAGTGGAGCTGGAACAAATATTTGAGTGGTGCGAAGCGGTGAATCGGCGGTGTTTGTTTATAAAGAAGAGAAGTAGATTCGTGGTAATTGGATTTCGGAGCTTTAAAAAGGAAGGGAAGGCGTTTCTTCGAGGTAGCACCAATCAAGAGCACGCGAAGACCTGAATCGCCGTATAAGGTTCGAACCAGGTCATGACTAGAAAGTTTCTCAATGTAAATTTTTCACATTTTAATTTGCTACATTGATAGGAAATAACCATTAAGTTTCTCTTGAAAGAAAGATAAATGATTGGCCAATTCAAGCTAATAAGTAGCTAGATCAAATAATCTCTGTTTTCAGATTCCTCGCCATTCTGTATAGATGGCAAATCGGGTAATCGGCTAATAATAGATAATAGCGATTATTTCTGACGTGACTTTTCAAAGCAGTTTGTCCTTCCAAAGAGTTTCTAACGAAAGACATCTTTGCCTTTCTCTCTGGAAGCCAGCCCGCAGTTTTTAGAGGAAAAATATTCCAACGTGGGACGTTTAAAATGCATACCCTTTGCTGTTAATTAGCGCCAAGTAATTGGTTTAAATGGTAGAATTTCAAGTACAGTGCCACATTTGAATTAATTTTGACCGCCTACGTGCCAACAAGCCTCCCCAATAGCTACTGAATTCTAGGGTGGCCAGATGTGTTGCGAGCTCTTTTCACACCACTAATAAGGAATATCCCCAAATAACCTCTCCAATGAAACAATAATTCCTGGAATTTAAAACGAAAAATCTTCACCAAATTATGGACCGACGACATGAGCTGTCACTGACAATTGCATGGGCTGTCTTCTTAAATTCATATCATTCAAATTAACCAATCGTCGTTGTCGTAGCCGCTGGAAGCCGTCTACGGTCTTCGTTTTTCTCATGTTTTCTTTCTCTATGCCTGTGGTTTATTTTTATATTTTTGATTCATAAATATTAAAACATGCCGCAAACCTGTTTACAATTATTGGGCGTTTCGTCGTAGCCCGTTTCCGAATTTATGTTAACATGGGCGCCAGGAAAAAGGTTACAATAATATTTCTAGCTATTAATGCTTCAAAGAAAATTAAATATTGTCCCGCTAGCTGGCTCTATGGGTTGCGTCTGAAATAATCGCTATTACCTATTGATAGCCGATTACCCGATCTGCCATCCATACGAAGTGGCAAGGAATTTGAAAACAAAATTTTATCTAGGTACTTATTAGTTCGAATTTGCCAATGAAAATCTTTTTTTTTTCCTTTCAAAAAAAAAAGTTTTATTGCTTATTGCAACGGAAAGACTGCCCTTTCGTAATGACCTTGGTCGAACCTTTATACTGCACGCGCACGCCGCTTCGCGCGCTCTTGATCGACGTCGCCACGAAAGACCATTTTCTCTTCTCCCCCGTGATGCGAATTCCAGAGTCGAAGTACCGCGTTCTTCTTTCCTGTTCTTCCACGCGAACGTTGCCGAGCCACTTATCCGCACTACAAATATTCGTAGTTCTAGTTCGATTAAACATGCAAAATAATACCCAGTTATTTACGATTACACAGCGGAAACGTTTTAAAATTACACAAATTAATTACTTGTCCAGAATATTTCCGAGTCCTATCATATACGACTTCTCACAAGTTCTAATTTCGGCGTGTTGTAAAAATAATTAATGTCCAAATTGTTCGTGAGCTATACTTTTAACACACTGTAAAATTTTCGGAGTCCAACGTTCCTCAATCTCATGAAAAATTACAAGTTCCAATTACACAAATTATCTATCCGCAAGCGACCCGCAACTGCGAGCGACCCGATAGAGAATAACGTCTTATGTTTCTTTTTTATTCATAATAATTAAGAGGATAATATTTCTATCTCGACTCTGGATCAAAATAATTTCCCCTAAAAATCCCCAAACATTTTCCCGTTCATTTGTGATCCCCATTCTTCCCTTCATCCACATGTGTTCATCGTGTCTGAAGTCTGGATGTTACAAGTCGGTGATGAAATGAAACGTTGTCGGAACTGTATCTTAAGACGAAAGGAAAACTCGCGAGTGAGCAGGCAGAACTTTACTATTTATTTTGATATCAATTGTATTTATTCTAATTAATATATTGTTTTCAGGGTCCTTTATAACGAAAAATCGATTGAAAGCAAAACAGCTGTCAGTCTTTCTTCTGTCTGTCTGTCTGTGAACAACGTGAAGTTTTCTCCAGCGGATTTTTTTCAAAATTGATATTCCCCGATTGCCACGTGACGTGACAGGACAGATAAAGTTAATGGAGGATTTCTCCCCTGCGTACAAAGTTAATGGAGGATCACTCCCCGGCGCAAAGCTCTCAATACCCCTTAAGAGGCTTGGAGACGCGTTTTCAAATAATTGCTTAGATGTTAATGGCGAAGAAAATGCAATAAATTACGTAGCTGTTTCGAATAACGCGAGAAAGTATACGCCGTTGTAGCTACATTAGTTTTCGCTACATTACTTTGTGTGCTATAAAGTCGTTAACATTATTATTATATTTATATAATATACAATTACTATGTTTGATATAATTATTGTTATAATTATAAAATATACAATTACATTTTATATAATTATTATAATTATATAACATTGTTATTATTATTATTATTATTTTCATCTTTCAACTATTAATAATTAAATTGTTAGGAAGGGATTCTGAAACTCAAGAAAGCGTGTGCAGATGATGTTCTCCCCCATACGTAACTTACAGTTTTTGACTAAATAAATAAAAACATGTTTTCCAGGAAAAGAATGGAGTCAGCATCACAGAATTGTTAAGCCATCCTTTCATCAGAATCTCCTTAAAGATTATGTGACAGTCTTCAATCAAAAGGGCAATGATTTTGTAGAACATCTAGCTGAGTATGCGAATGGCTGTCCTGTGGATGTGAAACATATGACAGAAGCTCTCGAATCTGTTATGGTTGCTGGTGAGTAAAACAAATATGCATTTCGTTATGTACCGCGATGAAAAGACATGGGTGAGGTTCGCTGGACCGGCGCTGCGCACTAATTTTTGATCATTCTGCGCTGCTCCAGTTTGCGTCCTCGTGACCACAACTCAGGCACTTCGTTTGAACAGCCTGGCTAGACGCTGGCCGCCACGCTGCATGGCAAGCCGCAAATGATCAGAATCATGTTCCAAGTGCCGTGAAGTAGTGACAATTTTGAACTGTTACCAAACAAAAATAACACGATGAAAGTGTAGTTGAAATAAAAAATGCAATATTTAAAAAAAATGATGCATATATCTGTTTCAAAGACTTGTAATAAGGTGATAATTTTGATAGCTGCTGCATTTCTAATTCCTGCCAATACTGTGACGCAAACTAGCGAATGAAGCTCATTGACTGAATCCGGATAGGCTGCGCAATAGCTCACCAATGTCTTTTCATCATAATTCTCAACTATGTAACTCGAATAGTACAACGAATTTTATTTTTCAACAGAAACTCTCTACGGTATACCTACAAAAAATAAACGAATTAAACAATATCAAGACTTGCTCGAGTTGGTGTTAGAGTAAGTTGTTTTTCATCCAATTTTTGTTTGTAAGTTGTTTTTAATACAAGGAGGTCCGGGTTCGTTTCCCGTCGATTTCCGGACAATCTCATGTGGAATTTGTTTCAACAAAACGAGTTTAGCTGCTTCACAAGGGCTAGTCCAACCCCTGTGAATTGTCCTAAACCCTACCCCTTGTGACCGTCCGTTTTCTTAGATTTCGAAAACGCGTCACATCCGACCTAAGAAAGCGAGGGAAAGGAATATTTTGAACGCGCGCCAACGCGGATGAATATTAGGAATGCTAACTAGAAATTGGAACAAGAGAGACCGCCACCATAGACCGAGGGCGAGACCGGAGGTCAGATGAAAGAAAAAGTTTCTTCTGAAGGTAGCAGCTGAACTGGGCGGACGTATGGAAAACGGTACGCCAGGAATTGACATTGCAGCGGACTTCAGATTTGCAACTTTGAGGAAAACTCTTCTAGAAGACCAGAAGAGTTTGTTTTTTTCACATGCTTTTCTTATATTTATATACTCTCTTTAAGTTGGTGCTCGTATAAAAGGGGTGATCTCTGGATTCATTTTAACTCTGAATATCCAGTTGGTCATTAATCGTAATTGAAAATAAAGTAAAATTCATATGAGAGTACGCAAGAATATAAAACTTGAACGAGAAGAAGAACGCGTTTTCTGGTGGGCAACGGCGTTCTCAACCCGAGGCCACGACGCTTCAAGGCCGAAGCAGCTCGGTGGAAAGGGGTAGAAGGAAGCACAGTGGACTGCTCTACGCGGCCGAGAAAAGAACACAGTAAGGTCGTTCCAAATAAACTGTTTCTGTAGGGATAGGAGTGATTCATTTTAATCAGAAAGCTTATTCTGTGTCCGTCACTTAGAAAGAAAGGGAGGGTAACAGATTTACCATGCTTAAAAGATAAGAAAAGTAAAAGTACATTTGTTTCCGACTTCTAATACGTGAGAACAGAATCAATCTTTTCTTTCAAAAAAGAATTTGAAGATCTAATATTGTAATTTAGTGATTAAGAGTTTGTGTAAGAGTCTAATTATAATAGTAATCATTCTCTAGATTTTAGAGAGAAAGAGTTTCATTTTTTTTGTGAAAGTAATGTTAAGTCAAAAGTACTAATTTTGATTTTCAATGTGTTTTTTTCTTTCATGTTTTGTATAAAGCAATATTTTAACGATTCTTTCGAATTTCTGAAAGTGTGTGTTTGTTAAACAATTGGGTTGTAAAGAAGAGTAGGAAATTGTGTATAGAGTTATTAGTGTGTGTGTGTTTTTTTCTTACAGACAGTCAAGAGTATTCTGTATTTGATTTTTTTTGTGTGCCATTTTGAAATATTTTTAGAATATATTCTGAATTTAGTAAAAAGTGATTCTCACCCGAGTTGTATGTAATTTTTTTTTGCATCCAATCCATAAACGATCTTCACGACCCTGCCCCCTATTTTTTATTTATTGTGTCCACACTGGGACGTCTATACTGAGCTAGTCGACCATCTGGTGAATTGTGTTCGCCCCCAAGACGTCTCAGGTCGGGTGCTGGCCTTACGGCTTGTACCGGAAGGTACTGTGGCTCGCACCCTATCCAACTTCCTTCCCAATTCTGGACACTGGATAGTGACTCAGGAGCGCCCAAGTGAGAGGCGAGTACGCGAAGATGTTACCTGGAGGCCCTAAACTGACTGCGACGAGACGTGATACATGACATTTAGAGGGAAATGGAGGAACAAATAATTACCTATTTCTTATTTAAAGTTCCAACTTCTAAATATTCACTTTATAACTAAAAGCAATGAACAAATCTAAACTACAAAATAAAATACTTGTAAACTCACATATATAATTTTTGTGGATTAGTTTGCTTTGGTTTTTTCGTGTTTCCGGGCGCATCAACTGTTTGGTCATTAGTCCCGTTAGTGTAGTGTATGTTTTTTCTCGCGAGATGGCGGTGTTCTTCCCCGCTGGATGACGAGATCCGGCGCCAACCTACCGTCGGCTAGTTGCGTTTCCCCCTAACCAGGACTCTCCCACCAGCGGGGCACCGCCCCAGTCGGGACAAGCTCTAGGCTCCCGACCGGTCTCCCGGAATATGTGGTAGTATAGTGAATGTTAGTGTAAGTATATGTGTAAGAGGGAGAGGATAGATTAAGGAAGAGAAAGGAAAGATCGCGCACGGTCCGTGGCCCGTTTGGTAGGGTACTGCTCCGGCATTTGCTTGGTGTTGATCGGAGAAACCACGGAAAACTACCGATCAGAGCAGCCGGCCACTAGAATTCTCCTCCAGGCAGCAACTGAATTCGACCTAGCTGAAAAGCTAGTGTCGAAAATCCTGCCATTGCATACTACGCCGTGATGAAAGTCGCAGAATGGCGACCTAAACGTCGGCAACTGTACCCTGGACGAGGCGTCTCCCGGATAGCCAAATAAGTTCAAATTCCGGCCGCGGAAGCCTACGCTCTCTCTTGGCATTTGTTATCTGTTTTGACAATTGTGACATTCGTTTCGACAAACAATTCGGTTGTCACAAATTTCTTTAATAGAAGACTTTGTTTAGATTGTATACGATATCTATATATTGTACATTGTACATTACTGTATATTCTATACTGTATATTATTGCACTTTTTATTCTCTCAACCTACCTTAATTATTAAATACTTTCAAACTCACAATGATTTCTTGCCACTTTGTATATAACACGGACAAAGAGCAATGCATGAACTTTGACATTCTTTATCCTTCAGTTACGGCTTTCATTCAAATGTTCACACAGGGACATTACATAACTTTATTTAAACTTAAATGAATTTCGTAATAATTCTGGACATTGATGAAATCAGTCGTAGATCTCAGATATCCTCTGGTGGCGCACAGCAGAACTATTGGCATTGATGCACTCTTGAATCTGTGATGTAAAGCGAGGCAAAAAATGTCCAGAATAGTAATTATTTTAAAAACATATTACTGTTTATATTTGTAAATTATAGCCTAGTACTCCAGGCCTTTAAAGGATGCTAGCACAAAAGTTTCATAGGCATTGGTTCAGTATATTCAGAGATTACCGCGCTGTAAGACAACGCACTTCTCTCTTTATATATTAACTAGCTAAAGTGCCCGGCGTTGCTCGGGCATTTATTACTGTAAATTATTATACAGGAAGAGGAATCCAATCTTTTCATGCCCTGCGGCGGGACCTACCTCTATCTCTTCCATTGTATCCCTTCTCCGCCCTACTCCCTGACATGCTCTGCCCGGCCACGCCACGATAGCTGTCTTCTCTTGACCCCCATTAGGAAATTTCGGGATTACCTCGCTCACTTTTCCACAAATAATTACATTTTTATTATTTGAAGTTCCAGCTTCTAAACATTCGCTTTATAACTAAAAACAATAAATCAATCTAAACTACAAAATAAAATACTTGTAGACCCACATATATAATTTTTGTGGAGTTTTATGTAATATTCCAACACTATCAATAAATTGTCACGTTATTTCACACAAACGTATCATATTTTTATATTTTTTATTTTCTTGTATTCATAAAGAAAGTTTTTAAATTGATCTGTCAACTCATGATATTGAAGGGTCTTATTGTTTTAAGCTGTGTATAACATGCGGAAGTTCATACACGGGAACGGTAGTAGGTAGATCAGGAGTAATACTTATAATGTATATAACATAATTGATGAATCATAATTATAAAAATAAATGAAAATATTTGCATCTATTCTGATACCTATAATACTTTCTGATACACAAGTACCAGTTTTTATAATTCTGAAGACGAAAAAAATATATGTTGAATGTTCTATGTGCTAGTAATGTGTAGTATAAAATTTATTTGTCCAGGTAAATCAATTCATCATACGACTGATACATGAAAAAACTAATGATCTACCATTGTGTGTAAAAAATAAATTGACAATGCCCTGAGCCACATAAAACAATATTAGCATCATTATTTTATCTCAAGTGATAAAGATTGTGGATTCTGAAACATGAATAAAAGAATCCAAAGACTCCCAGATATTATTTGCTTAGACAAAAATATTTTTAGACAAATTAATTTTTGCTAATATTTTAAAAACTCATTCATTTGGAGCAATTATATGCAAAACAACTTTACAGATTAGTCTTAATTTTAAATGATCTTTCATAAATTACACACCACTGTTCAAACTTCCTTCGCATATTCAAAAAAAATTACTGGATGGACATAGAACATATACACATTTTCCATTTTACCGTTTTGAACCTAAGCACTGTGTAAATAGTCAGATTGAGAGTCCTAATAAACAGCTGCCCTTCTACTTAGAGAATTATTCACATTTCTCCCCTTCTTGCAGTATTATTTTCAATGGGGCGAGTCGATCTTCCCTCTTCTTCAGCAAGTCGATCTTCCCTCTGAGTAGCCGAATCAAACTTTTAGTAGACTGTCTATCTCTTGGCATTTGTAATCTGTTTTGACAATTGTGACACTCGTTTCGTCAAACAATTCAGTTGTCACAATTTTCTGTAAAAGAAGACGTTGTTTAGATTGTATACGATATTTTTTTAAAATTTTTATTATTATTATTATTATTATTATTATTATTATTATTATTATTATTATTATTACTATGATTTTTCATCTTTCAACTATTAATAGTTAAATTGTTGGGAAGGGATTCTGAAACTCAAGAAAGCGTGCGCAGATGATATTCTCCCTTATACGTCACATACAGTTTTTGACTAAATAAATAAATAAATAAATAAATAAATAAAATATCTATATATTGTACATTGTACATGACTATAAATTCTGTGCTGTATATTATTGTACATTTTATTCTCTCAACCTACCTCAATTATTAAACACTTTCAAACTCACAATGATTTCTTGCCACTTTGTATATAATACGGACAAAAAGCAATGCCTGAACATGGACATTTACCACTTCAGTTACGGCATTCTTTCAAATGTTCACACAGGAACATTACATAACCTTATTGAAATTCCAATGAATTTCGTAATAATTCTGGACATTGATGAAATCAGTAGTAAATCTCAGACGTCATCCGCTGGTGGCGCGCAGCTCAACTATTGGCATTGATGCACTCTTGAATCTGTGATGTAAAGCTAGGCGAAAAATGTCCAGAAAAGTAATTATTTTGAAAATATATTACGGTTTATATTTGTAAATCATAGTCTATAGTACTCCAGGCCTTTAAAGGATGCTAGCACAAAAGTTTCATCGGCATTGATCCAGTAGATTCAGAGATTACCGCACTGTAAGACAACGCACTTCTGTCTTTATATATTAGTATAGATATAGAGTATAGATAAACAATGAGAAAAGACAAGCTAAAATTAGTAATATTTAACTGCCGAATCTACAAATTTGTTTATATTGTATTCATTTACTATTTCATATTATTTTAACTTTGTTATGTAAGAAAGTTAACGTAGGAAGTTAGAACAGTTTTTGAAGGCGAGTTCGCAGCAAAAATTAAACGGTTTAGTGAACTTTGTTGCTACCAACCTCTTTTGACAATGACTGCGTTCAACGCGTTATCATTTCACAAAACGGCAACACTGTGGTTTAAGATTTTTGGATTTCATCCCAGTGTTGTAGGTCGTGCCGATCGTATGATATAGATAATATTCTTATGAAAGAAAATAGATCGCAGGAGGGTAATACTAGTCGCGCGACTTTTCTTGATGTCTCCCAGCGGGGGGTGCGGGGAGAGGAGGCTTCTCCCGACGTCACATCCAACGGTTGTTGCCACCTGTAACATTATTAATACTATTCGCGCCTCTTTCGCTCTTAATACAACAGGATATTATAGACGATAAAATATAACAAATAATAACACAATTAATAGCAACCCCAAGTGAAAATAATTAGATAACGATAATATTGCTTATTAAGGAGATATGATATTACCAAAATCCGAATCAAATAAATCACAGGGCACAACTCTAACAGCGAAAACGCGAGAACTGAATTCATTCGAAAGCAGAGCTTGGCAGCCCTGACAATTGTGCCGTGCCGTTCCGTGTGAGACCAATGTTGTGACCAGACCGTACCGTGTCGTGCTGAGTTGAGCACTAGGGAGCTCAGACGTCAAGAAATGTCGCGCGACTAGTACATTTAACTTAGAAGTAACATACACACTTCTTTATTGCAACAAGTTTTGATCGCTGATTACGATATTCCGAAATTGAAAGCTCACTTGAATGTAATCAAAGCAGACTTGTGTGAAATTCTTATATATTTATTCGGCATTAGGTGCTTAAAATACTGTATCTAACAGTTAAATTTATTTTTGTTTATTTGCACAAGTAGGAAATGTTTGCTGTTCCTGAATATCGAAATGAATACGTCATAGGCGCCGGGTGAATGCCGGAGCAGTACCCTAACAAACTGGCCACGGACCGCGCGCGATCTTTCCTTTCTCTTCCTTGTCCCATCCTCTCTCCGGACACACATACTACACTAACATGCGCTACACCATCACATTCCGGAAGACCGGACGGGAGATTAGAGCTTGTCCCGGCTGGGGCGGTGCTCCGCTGGTGGGAGAGTCGTGGTTAGGGGAATCCCCACTAGCCGATGGTAGGTCGGAACCGGATCTCGCCATCCAGCTGGGGAAGACCACCGCCATCTCCCGAGAAAAAATCATGCACTTCACTTACGGGACTAATGAACAAAGATGTTGACGCGCCCGGAATCACCAACCAACCAACCAACTACCGTTTTAGGTGCTTCGTTTGAGTTGGTGGAATTGGACGTTTTCAAGAAATAGCTGAGGTTGAGTAGCGCAGGAATTGCAATATTTTAGTACTACGTAACTCTTTCCAATATTGTGAGTAAATATGTGTTGTTGTGTCAGCACTAGTTTCAATCTTTCGGCGACAAATACGCCGTTTACAGATCCTAACTTCTTAATATATCTCACAATCATTTAGATATTTATTTAGTCAAAAAGAGTAAAAAACGGTATGTGACGCATGGAGAGAACATTTCGTTCCCGAGTTATAGAAAACTTATTGGTAACGGTGAACGAACTCCAGATTTGATTTTTCTGCATTGCTAACAAAATAGTAACCCACGCTAAGCTCTAAAACAAGCAACGAGAGCTCAACAAAACGTGCACATAGTGATGGTACCTTTTCGTCCGGAAGCAATCATAGGGACATCTCAGCTTTTGCTCGATGGGCCAAGGGAAACTGGACAAAAATCCGATGAAGATGCGGGTCATTTACCCGGAAGCTGAAGTACATTACTTGTTACAGGCATAGTAAGCCTTTTGTTTTTAATAAACAATACAAATGAAAACTAATTCATTATACTAAATCATCGTTTTGTTGAAATTACCATTATATTTATTTTTTATAAAATCTCTAATTGTATAGAAACAGCTATGCTACAGAAAAATTTTTACTTTAACTTAAATGTGTGTACCGATTTTAATTCTTTAATGTCATCTCGTAATGCGTGGTTAAGTAACGTACATGTTTTGCAAGAAAATATGTTCCCACCGTTAAGTAAGTCCGTTTTGACAAATATTACAGATTCGTATTGAGCTTTTGCCCTGTCCAACGTGAGCTGGCTGCTTGCCCGGCTGCCAGTGGTAGTGAGAACTCACCTGCAGCCACTTATAGTATCTGGGAGAGGATTCGGGAGACATGCATGATTTGATTCTGGTTTTTTATCATTAAATGATCTGATTATATAAGAATTATTGCTTTAATTATACTAGTACCCACCCAAAACAAACACTTATGCCCCACACATCAGTATCAGAACTAAATTACAATTGACGCCAACTGCGCTCTGACTATCTACTCCTCTCTCTCGACCGTCTTTCTCTCCACCTTTTTAAAATGTTCGTGGGCGGTTGCCCCATTTGGCGATCTCACCCGAAATGCTTCGTGACCGGCACTGGTAGGTGGTGATCTCCGGTGGCAGCGAGGCTCAGTCAGCTACAGTCGACGCCGGGTCTCCCTCTTAATACGCTGAAGTGGCGGCGTGGCGAGAGCGATGCCTCAGGGAAGGCGCCTTCCGTCTTCAGTTGCTTCTGGTGGTGCCCGCACGTGTGGGGCGGACACGCTTGCGTGCGTACACGCGGTAACGTCCGCGCTTGTACCAGTCTTCGGCGGCTAACGTCTCAGCGTGATAAACTGATCGCGGCACTCGGCAACCATAGGGCGACGCGACACTTAGAGAAGCCGAACCAAAGCGAGAAAGTTCCGACTCGCTCAGAAATAGCAGAAGCTCGTTCACCGAAGAATTTTCAAATAAGAAGACTGGGGAAGCTCCTATCTCCCTTTTTATGGCACGCGCCATTCCCCTCCCGTCACGATGATGCGGTGGCTCCCCGCCAATCACGCATCGGGTTGTGCGTCACGTGACCTGTCTTATCTTGGCGTACGAACCGTCACCTAGCGCCCCCCTTAACCGCGACGCGCCCTTCCCATGACGTCAGGGGTTTTTCCTTGGCGTGGGTTTGACAAGCTTTTGAGCATTTCCGTCTCTTTGTTCGACTTCCTGTGGCCGAAAATACCTCGTGGTGGTCTGTGCCCCTACAGTATTATGTGCGAATAGGCTAGGCAATGGTAATAATTCCAAGCTTAACGAAGAAAGGATTGCAGGGATCACGTGGATGGCATATTTTCATTATTCGGATAATTTTCTTTGTAACCTAAATGTCTGGGTACTAAAGAATGAGTTTCCCCAGAATATTGTGTCATATCTCAGGCGGGAATGTACATTTACAATATATATATACAACTGTCTGCATGAAGGGTATCATAATATGAAAGTATCTTGAATGAGTAACATAATGAACATAATTTAATATTTAATTCTGTTGTATGCACATTCCATTTAAATGAATTGAGAGACCAAGAAATGTTGTTACCTTAACATCAGCTAATTGCATGTTGTTAATTTTCAGTGGAGCATGCGATTGTAGATTTGAGTATATAGAGGTACTTCGAAAAAATGTTGCTGAAATACATAAGATTATAGGAAGCCTCTTTAGTTTTCTCTGTAGTACAAACGTAGCGTTGGTAGAGTTAAGGAATAAGAGTATTGTGACATACCCTATGTCACATTAAAATAAACTAACATTTATTTGTAGACAATATGGTGGACCATGTATTACGAAATATCACGAGAGCTAGAGCTTAGCAACGACCGTGAATAAACAATGTAGTTTTTGTTTTTTCTAAATGCATTAAGAGTTCTGGATGCCGAAAGTAGAAAATTTGGGATTGAGCGAAGAAGTTTAGACGATCAAAAGGTCAGCTACACCAAAATATAACGAACGTATGGATTGGCTGGGTGAGAGAAGGACGGTCAAATGTTATGAAAAAAATGAAGATAGTTTAATACGAAGTCTTCGAGGGGTGAATCATGCAGGAAGATTTCATTCTGCTCGGCATCGCGCTTCTGAACTGATCGTAGGTTCGTGAGAGGGAACGAGTACAATCTAGATAGAATTGGGTTATCAGTGAAATTTTAAGGACAGTGAATGATATTGCAGATATTTTCATGTGGAAACAATATTGATGTATAAATTGGAACTTTGTCGGGAGTGGTAATCGAGTTCGGGACTATGTCATAGGACGTAATCGGGACTGATAATTTTGATAGTTTGAGACCAGCTTGGATAGGGGCAGAAGAGGATTTCTTGGAACTTTGGACTACGGCAAGCTCGCAAGATATTTCGACTGAGAAGTCTACGAGGGACATCAACGAAGAATAGATAAGTTAACCGCGATATAAAATTGTAAATTGAAAGATATCTTGATCAAAGGCCTAACTTAGATTCTCTAAATTGTTTGCTAGAAAGGTAAAAATAAACTTTGTTGAATTTTGTTCTTTAGAAAAGAAAATGATCTTTCATTTAGTCAATCCAAACAGAAATGAACTAGGAATAGAATCATTCTATTTCAGATTCCCAGCTGCGCTGTATAGTCGGCGGATCCTATAATCCATTATAGAGATAATAAGGATTATAATATATCGTAACCCATTGACCCAGCAAACCGGACGCTAAGATCTTTAGCAGATATTAATGTAGAGAGAGGAAAATTTTGTATATCTCAGTATAAAGCACTGTAAACTACACATAAAAGAAATTTTAGTTAATTATAGTAAAAAAATATAAATTACTTAGGACTACAATCATCAAAACACCAAATTTTGATAGAAAAAAATAGTATTTCAAAATGTGTAGTTAAAATTTGACAGGTAAAATTAAAGTTACTCTATTTCACAGGATTTAATGTTGCTAGTCCTGTATATAGAGTCTCAATAAACGTCAAGGCTTGCATTTCAGTCACGTTCGCAGATTCGGAGCGCTAACCTTTTATGTAATTTTATGTATTTATTTTCTTTCGGATAGGAAAATACAAAGATCAGCGTTGTGTTGTAAATGCACGCTACATTTGTTATAATTGCTTCTATCTACTTATAATTAACTTCCAATAATCTTACAAGTAATCTTAACGTACATTACTACTGGGGTTTATATATCTTTTTTTGGTCGAGATCTGAGAAATTTTTTAGCAATGTATCGAAAGGAAATTTATTCTTGACGCCGGTTCTGTGTGTTGGGTGTTGGCAGAACCTTAGAGGGGTTAGTTTGGATATACTAGGAATGTTTTGGAAGAACTGGGAGGATACTAAATGTGATTGGTTATCATTTCGAACTGGAATTCTGTATGAAGTTGTGCATTGGAGATGTACCGTGAGGCATTCGTGATGGTCGGAGGAAGTGATTTTAGATTACTTGGAGTTTTTTGGTATTAGATTTGGCTGCGCAAATCCATACTGGGTATGCATATAATAATAGTGGTCGTATGATAATTTTGTATAGAAGATGGCATAATTAGAGGGTAATTAAGCTGATCTATTTATTATTCGTTGTAGTTGGTAAAATTTAATTTTTCTTGTATAACCTCATTGTCAATGTGATTTTTCCAATTGAGCGAGTGTCTAAGAAAAGGCCTAGGTATTTTATTGGTTTGTTTAAAGAGCCATTGTACAGACACTAGATTCAATTATAAGGTGATGGGGGGCTTTAGAGAAAACGTTTTGCTTGCAGTTTAGTTGGGTTGATTTTAATTTTGTTTTTGGCTGCCCAGCTGTCGATTTGGTACAGATATTGTGTTAATTCTTAGAAGTTCTTGTCAAACTCCGCGGTAGGCTATCTAATAGTGAAATTTTACAACATTAATTTATTGATTTAGTCTCAACTCAACCATGGGTCGACAGCCTGCATTGCTTACTGTTGCATGTGGACATGTAATTCTATACACAATTCTATACAGAATGTTCTATTGAATGAAATCAATTATTGGATTGATGGCAACTACTGTGAATTATCGGCGTTTTTCAACAAAAAATTTAACATTTATTCGTATAATACATTACAATTTTATTAATTTTTCATGAATTACTTTTGACATTGCAACATTAAACACCGTACGGGTTTGACTATTGTTCGTTAGCTTACGTTCGTAATCTTGATCGCTGATTAGTAGAATGTTGTCCATAGACTCCCGGGTGTACCAATTCTCACGTCCTTTTGTAAATTAACAAAATGTTCCAGAATGTCCTCAACGACTGCTGTTAATAGGACTTAATATTCCCACAGATTTAATACACGGTCGCGACTTTTCCTGTCTGTGTTTCATATGAACACCTACTCGCGACTGACTATATTCAACTACTTATTGGAAAATTCGTTCATATGCGGAGCTACCCTAATGTATACCTCATCGAAACATAGAGCCTATTTAATTCAAACTTCCGACTATTACATTACTAAAATTTCTAATGACAATTTAATATCACAATGTCTCACCAACCGCTTACATGTGCTCCCTACATTTTTTCTGGAGAATGAATCCATACATCCGTTCTAAAGATCACGACCATTCAACTCCCTCTTCACACCTTTTGCATATAATGTGTTCAGGGCCGTGTCCATTTGCACAACAGTATGACCCCCAGCATGGAATATCAGACTTTGTTGATCCGTTGTCCTAATAAAGCGTATTCATTGACTTCAGAGTCTGAATAACAATCTTTCAAGATGCAATGAGTGCTATTCATTACATATGCAATGAATGAAACTCATCATAATATTCTAAAGTATTTTATTTTTTACAGAGGGCAGAGAGAGTTGTCCCATCGTCTCAGACGTCCGTGGCTATATTTTCAAGCGTTTTATAATTTAACTTCAGCAGGACGCAGAGCAAAGGCTATTCTAAAGCGGTGCTACGAAATTCTGGATGAGGTAAGAACCCACAACTTCTTAATAACTATACTTTGTGTACCTACAAAAGATTAAATAAATTATCAATTAAAAAACAACAAAAATTATACTGGTTAGAATGAATGACCCAAACTAGTGTATGTTAGGGGTTGATCGGGTTTTTGTCCAGTTTCCCTGATCCATTGAGCAAATGCTGAGATGGCCCCTTGATTTGCATATGGACGTAAATATAGCTTCACTATGCGGACGTTTTGTTGAGCTTTCCTTTTGCTTGTAGTGGAAGTAGAGCTTAGGGTGAGTTTCTATTTTGTTAGCTATACAGAAAAATAAAATTTGTTTGTTCGTTTACCGTTACAAATAAGGTGATTTTCTCCCCCATATGTCACATAGTCTTTGACTGTTTTTGACTAAATAACTAAATAAAAAAATAAATCTAAAATGAATTATATTCTAACTACTAAATTGGTTTACGATACTCATTGCGCATCTACACTTGGTTTATGTCGGAAAATGAATGGAGGAAGGTAGCGGATGTATATATCCGATTTATTGAGGATATTTCCAAATGGCCAAGCATAAAGCAATAGAGTTCTTATTATTGTTTTGTATAGGGTTACAGCATTGTTTAAGGAGAGACTGATTTTGTGATTTAGTAGTGTGTTTTCGCTGAATTAATTTAAGTTTGGTTTGTTGAATTTTCATTGCTATGTGAGATTACAAGGTTAAACTTAATTCAAAGTTTTGTTGTAAATATTTAACAGTTTGGTTGTATGGGATCCTGAAAATAATGTTGTTATTAATTTGGAGTGGGGGGCGAATGTTTTGGGAGAAAATATTTTGGCTGTTGATTTTGACCGATTCAGCTAGATTATTAATTTCAAGAACCAATCTTCCATGTTTTTTAAATGAAGTAGGATTTTATTGCAAGTGTGGTTTAATGAATGATTGAACATTAAGATGGCAGTATCGTCAGCAAGTTGTGCGAAATGTGTGTAGGAAGAGGTAGGTGTATCACATGTGTAAAAGTGGAAAAGGATGGGTGAAAAGGGAGATACTTGGGAAGTCCTTTTATTTTGCGAGGTTTGGAAATGTGCTTCTTAACTGTTAGTGTAAAAGTTCTGTCAGTTACAAAACGTTTGTTGATTTGTATTAGGTAATTTAGAGTTTCTATTGTTTTTAGCTTGTATATTAGGCCTGGGTGCCAAGCTCTGTCGAAAGCCTGTGAAATGTCAAGGATATTGTGTATTGTTTGTTCTAGAATGCTGCTGTGAACTGGATCATTTGTTGATGAAGCCAAATTTATGTTTCGGTGTGATCTAGGTTATATTTAGCTTGTTCAAGTAAACTCTACCTCGTGTGCCATTCGCTCTAATAATAATAATAATAATAATCCAGATCATTCAGTTACAGACCATATTTATAACTGCGAGGGGCTTCTAGAAAGTCACTTCGCCGTCTTGTAGTTCCAGTGATTCCTGATTTTATGTTCTGAGACATCCCGTGTATTCTAATAGTAGCTTTTGAGGAATTTTCGTAATTTTTCTCCGTTTTGAAGAAAACCCTCACTTTAATTGCATTCCAGTAGAAGTGAAGTAGCAGCCAATGAGAATAAATGTACTGATGCGCGTTTCTAAATGACAATAATTCAAATACTACATGTATGAGTATTCTAGCGACCGGCTGCTCTGATCGTTAGTTTTCTGGAGATCTTTCGATCAATACTAGGTGAATGCCGCTGTAATATCCTGGCGACAGATCGCGCGCGAAATTTCCGTTCGCCCCCTGGTCCCTCCTCTCGGTTTACGCACACACTTTTGCCCATTACTCATGCTCACTCGACGGAGAATAATATAGTCGGGAATTTAGAGATTGTTGCGGCTGGCGCGGTAACTCAACGGGGCGTGAAAACCCGCAATCTGGCGTAAATGTGATTGGATGTTCCATTAGTGGAGGAACACTGCTTCTCCTGAGGGTACAATATGCACTACATAGCCATGACTTACTTTTACTCTTACAAGTCCATGTCTTACTTTTTACTCTCGCATGACCATGTCTTACTTGACCATTGTTGATGCGCCAGGAAACACTAATTATCAAAATAACACCTTTGAATGACGAAGAAATCATTGTTCGAAACATTTTCCGTTTTCTTGCATGATTCGACTCATTACTAAATAAAAAGTCTTGCAAGGTTTCACTACCGGTCCACGTCACCCTTTGTTTAGTACGTGTGTTTTAATTTCTGGGTATCCTTTTTGCAGATAGTAGAGCTACGAAAGGAAGTTCTTCCGAGCCGAAGCGACGAGTTCACTGATGAAGGGGATTGTCAAGACATCCGGGGACACACCACATGTTGCTCCTACGAGAAAAGCCGATGCAGACGCCAACAAAAAGCAGTACAACATACTGATAGACGCTCTTCTCCAGGAAAATGGAAGGTCTTTGTCTTACGAGAGTGTATTAGATGAACTGCTGATATTCTATTTGGCCGTAAGTCACTTATCACTACAAAAACAGAAAGAAAGTGAACCTTCTAAAATTATCCAATTGCAAAATATCACTTATTTTTTTCCCAAATTTTTATGAGTATTTTTTATATTTCGTACGTTAAATAATAATAATAAACCTATTGAAATGTTGCTTTTATGATCGAAACAGCATTAAGTGCGAATTATTACCTATTCTTTTGTAAAAAATCAAACTGAGAACATGGCACAATATCCATTCCAAAACATGTAATATACCTGTGGATAACAAGAGTACTACTACTGTATGAATGTGTAAAGATATTGGTAAATATAAAACATTTATACTCGTGTATAGCGGTATTTTCTGTCGTAACTTCTTTGCAGTTATTCTGTGCGATATGATCGCTCGCTTAGCTAGTTAATAATACTTTTGTTTTCAGGTTCGACACCACTGCCATTGCTCTACAGTTCGCCTTTTACTATTTAGCCAAAAATCCACTCGTTCAGGTAAGTTAATTTGGATTATATTTTAGACAATATGATTCATTGTAGTCCAAATTGTGTAAGGGACATGCGAACATTCGACAAAATATTTTACCAGTTTATGATAGAATTGATTGATTGGTGAATCTGGGCGCGTCAACTGCTACGGTCATTAGCCTCGGAAGTGTCGTGCATGTTTTTATCGCGGAGGTGGCGGTGATCTTCCCCCACTGGATGGTGATATCTGTCGCCTGCCTACTTGTCGGCTGGCAGGATTTTCCCCAACCATATGTAGTGTAGTGCATGCTAGTGTAAATGCGTTTGTAAGGAATGAGGCTAGGACAAGGAATAGGAAAAAAAATCGCGCGCGGTCTGTAACCCTTTTTTTAGGGTACTGCTCCGGCATTCGACTGGTGTTGGTCAGAGAAATTTCAGAAATTTATGGATCGGAGCATCCGGCTGCTAAACTCTCATCCAGACAGCGACTGAATTCGACCTAGCTGAAAAGCTAGTGTCGCTAATCCTGCCATCGTTGGATTCGTTCCCTAGGACCTCCCGGTCAGAGATGTTGCAGTGACATCAGTTGGTGCCCTCAGTAACCTTTGCCGGTACTTCTTTTTTGTGGAATATATAACTCAACCATTTGCCGTGCCAGCTACTATATGGTGCAGGAACCATTGACTTACCATTACTGACAATACCGTAGTTGCGATGCAGACCTTGTCATTTTTCGTTTATTAGGCAACAAAATTACAGTTTTGCTTTGGTCTATCTCCGACACTAGACGAAGACTTTCTAGTTCAGTGACGGTAGATCAGCCAATTGCTCGACACTAAGGATGGGGAATCGGTACAGGTTAAGGTGAGGAAAAAAGATGCGCGTTTGCCACACGAGACACTGCTAGCATCGTACTTAATATAAGTATCGTCTATGTATACCAAATGTGTATAAGCATTTCCTTATCAAAAGTAATTTCTCATAGCTTAAGTATTTTCTTATCCCATAAGTAACGACTATGAATATGGCCCTGAGCAGTTTATTGAAGTGACAGTTTAGCAGGTGTCACTGTATCATCGCTAGATGTCTCAACATTTACAGTAACTTACAAGAAACTAAACATCCAACTATAAAATCTATTTTTTCTAAGTAAGAATAAATGTTTGAAGGTGGTTGTATATTTAACACTAATTTCTCTCAGAAATCGTTCTTGTATGCCTTTTTTTTCTTTCCTCAGGAGAAGGCGCTGAGAGAGCTTCAGGATATATTCGGCGCTGAAGGTTCTACGGAAGTGACTCCGGATACGTTGCAACGCATGCAGTACGTGGAGATGGTTGTGAAGGAAACCCTTAGAATGCATCCACCCATCTTCTTTATTTTAAAAGAAGCCGGTGTTGACACACCTCTTCTATCTAGTGAGTAAAATGCGAAGAAAAGTAGACAAAATTTCGCAAGAATATTTTCTTATTAATTTATATTACACTCTACATTTAGCGTCTTCACCATTTTAAAGTTAAAAAAATATTTTCGTATTGTAATATGTTGCACTTCCTCCCTTCTTACTTCTTACTATCTACTCTCTCCTATCATCTATTCTATTTGCCCCTATTATTCATTGCCCCACCGTTGGGCCGCCACTTGTAATGGTTTCCCTTGCGACCCCTCCTTTTTTTATATATATGTATAATCCTGCACACACGTTGTGCGGCCACTTGTAATGCTCTCTCTACACGCCCGGCACGTTATACTGCTACTTTTAATAAATTGCCCTGCTCTAGCCCCTCTTATGAACAAACAAACAAACACTAGCCTCGCGTTGGGTTGCCACAGATAATAACCTTCCCATTCTCCTGCTCACAATTGCCCCTCTGCTAGCTTACCTGGCCTTTTTACTCACCTGGGCGTGGTCTGCGGTGCGTCGGTACAGACGCGAGCAGGTACTACGCTCACGTGCGTGGATCAGTCTAATGCTACGTGAATGATTGCGAAAAACATATTGATTTTGCGAATCATGACCCCAAAGATGGCCATGAAATTTATTCAAATCGCCTCCTTTATCATATTCCCTTTTCAATTTGCACTATTTAGTGCTGCAACAGCACTGGTGCCTCTGACGGCACACATCAACATAACCCAGCAACAAAGAACAACAACAAATAAATATTTCTTTTCCCTCAATACACAATACATGGATATATATTCTCTCATTCCCACAAACTATTTACAACAACAAAACAAATACCATTCACACATATAATTAAACCCCAGAATGCATTCTGTCGAGATTTACGTCTTAAAATCTATTAATTACATGACTTGGTCTTCGACAGAGCTTTCTTCAATCAAAAAAAACAACAAAAAAACAAATGTCAAAATACTTTTGCTCACGTATGATGTTGCTTCTGCGACGAATCTGCGTGTCTGGTGTGATTATTCACGCCCAACAGCGCCTCCCGTTGTCGCCACCAGTTTAGGAACACTCGCATACGCGTCACTGTTCACTCATCCTGTCGGAGTTCACGCTGCCATCTTTTTTCATAAACCCTTCAAGTTATTAGAAACTCACTGAATCCCGAATCGAATTCCGCGCCTCTAATTATCAATGCAACGTCGCGCTCCCCACCGTTGCAAAATTTCTCATACCGCCGTTTGCTCTCGCAAGTCCAACGGGCGTTGCCGAATTTCAGAATAATTCCGAAAATTCCCCCCTTTTTTTTATGAAATTTCTTTTCACGAACTGTTAAACAACGTACATAAAGTATTCCCAGTTACTATTTCGGATTATGTCCATTACTTCCGCACTTTGCAAAATTTTCAAACATCGCCTACGCGAACACACATCCTACCTTCACCAAGTCCAGGCACATTCTGCCAAATCTTTTTCAACTTAGCATTGTTATCCTTGCTTCAACACTTTTCCCGATCGCTCGATAACTGACGATCGCGTCACCTTGGTTCTCTCAAAATATTTAATTTCTAACGTTTTCCGAAACACTTTATTTCCGTTTTAGTTTTAATAAAATTCTCCCGGCAATTTCCTAAAATTTGATGTTTTCCTCTTGTTTTCCTTTGGTCAAAATCCTTTTATTTTCCGTTTTTGAATGTGAAATGGAACGCACTGCAATTGTTTAATCGCTTCTTCTTGCTAAGCTTTTGCTTGAATTAATTTATCTGTTTTATTAAAATTTTGTACTTCCGTCAAGATATTTAAATGGGATAAATTTTGCATGATGCAGCTAATTTTCTTCTTTTGCCCCCCGAAAGTCTGAATTTGATATCTTATCGCGTTCTCTTGCAGTATTCGAAAAATCCTCTTCTTTATAAGCGTTTCATCGCTCCAACAATGGACTCCATTAATTTTTTCCTTAACACAAATATACGAAATACGAAAATTTCAATAACTTCTTATTGCCTGACGCGATTTCACTGGGATAACTTTTAAAATGTTCCTAAATCAAAGCCGGATCTAATGTCTATGGTCCAAACTTGCACAAGTATCGGGTTCGCTTTATTTTCTTCCTCAATCGGTTTTATTTTTTACTATGGCGTCTTTGCTGTAAATGTTTTCGAACTGTTCATCATCCAAACGCACACCATCGGGGATCGTGTAAATCATTACAGTATTTATAAATTTGATATTTTTAATAGGTTTAGTGGGATACAAAATACTGGAAAGTTCTCCACCAGGAAACCGGGACGAGAGGAATCATCCTCCTCAAAGGGCGGTTGGCGGAGGTGGCCAAATTAATTTAATTTTTGCGCTGTATCTGTAATGCAATTTTAACCACTCTTTCGGCAGAATTAACAGCAAAGGGTATACATTTCAAACTCCAGCGCTCGACTTATATAATTTTTCTCTGAAAACGGCTGGCTAGCTTGCAGAGAGAAAAGTAATTATTTTACCCATTCATTTGCTTGAGCTGCCTCCAAAGATGACCGTTAGAAAGAGTTATGGACCAAACCCAAAGACGTGAACATTGTCGACTTTTCCGAATTCAACACTTTTCTACTTAGACGCGACCAAGTCGCTTTGTTTAAAAATCAGGAAAGCGGAGCAGTTTTACTCGTGTAAAAAGCTGGCAATGCACGCTTGTGAATCGAGCGTACTGAAAATGAATTTAGTGATGTGAGATTGGTGTTGCGACTCGAGATCTCTATGGAACATAAAGCAGAATGACCATTGTAGAAATCACGACCGTTAATAAGTAGTAGGATATGGATCACGGGATCGTCAATTAATGAAACACATTAGTTTGCCAACGTTTCGGAATATTTAATTCCTTCATCAGGGCTACAAAAACACAATCACATGGAATAAAGACAACTTGCCTGAACAACAACATTAGAAATCACACAAAAAATGCCATGAATCAACATACATGAAGAAAAATAAATAAATAAATAAATGAATTATATACGATATATATATATATATATATATATATATATATATATATATATATTTCTAACACGCTCACCTAACACCTTCCACATCTCGGTGAAGGCGTGATAGAATGAATGCACATGAAGCGAGCTTAAAATTCTCAGGAAGCAGGATCTTTTGGGTATGAGAAGTCTGAACCCTTGACACAATGAATCTGGTAAAATACGAATAAAATGAACATATATTCAGTGTAAAAAATTACAGTGACGCAATTTCACAACAGGATAATGCACTTTAAGTAGATGGTCACTGAAAAAAAAAAATAAAACAAGACAAAACAAAAATATAGGTGTCACCTCGACTGCCTGAACACACTTTCACCAACTACAATTTACAATATGCTCACTCCTTTCTGAGTTTTTCCACTACCAAATTATTTTTCTCTTTTAACCTCTACTTTTTCCATGCACGGCTTTTAAAATGAATTTCACACTTGTTTCAAGGAATCCCGTTCACAGGTGCTAGCCTTGGGCTTCGCACTCACTATAACACTGAATAAAATGTAGCATTCACGCCACTTAAATCTGCCCCTTTTACATATCACAAAAAGCAATTACTTTTAACACAATACAACAAACTGACCTTTCCAGATAATATCAACTGTACAACATATGAATATCATGAATTGTTTATGTAAAATTGTACAAGGTATGACCTCTTTGAATGAATTTAATGACACGTGCAGTAAATGAACTTGAAACTGCCACTCACATCGTTCGAAATACTTCTTCCAACTATTCTAGACTTTTCACCCACTTTTAACACTGATGGTCGTTATTTACCGCTATCCTCTTTCCCCAACTGATCGCCGCATAAACGTTGCCAGTTCCTTTACCTCAACAGCTCCGCATCGCTCGCCTGTAGGTAACCTTGGGGATTTTCTGCCGCTCGCCCCGCGTTGCCACTCGTCTTCGTTGCCGTCCCACAACGATAGCCGTTTCCTTCGCTCGAACACCGCCAAGCCTCCAATTTCCACACCCTTCTCCCGTTCCGGATTCGCACGATTTTCGTTCCAGTCCCAATCTTTCTCACCTACGCTTCGCTCTTCCTGGGGTCGCCCTTCTTCTTCTGCACCTCGTACAAATTTGTTCGCGCTTCCAGCCTCGGAATTACTAATGTTGCTGAAGTTATGCTTAAATGCTCGGCCGCCCTACACACTTTAGGCATGTGGGTCTCAGCGTGCAATATGAGATGCTGGATTTTAAATTTTTGGCGTCAAACAGTCACTTCGCTTAATTATGAATGCGACGAAGATTTTCCTTTTTTTTTTTAATTCGCACCCGTCGCTGCTGCAATCGAAGAGAGCTCAGTGTAGTCGCCGTCGCTTCTGCAGTCAAAGAGAGTTCCTCCGAGGCGCGCCGCTATACTTACGGTACTCGCGCCTGGAGAAATTTCGGAGGGGTGAATATTCTCCTCCTTTCGTGACCTCTCAGAAAAACATTATTCACTAGTTCGGGCGTCATAGTTCGAAAAGCTGTGGGCAGATGGCGCGTTTACCCGCCATCGCTCTGCCGCGTAATCCTAGTCCTCTCTGTTCGTGGGCTTCTTTTCATAGCTGATGGTGGCGTTATGGGGTTGTCTAATCCCGTGACGGCACAACATATATATATATATATATATATATATATATATATATATATATATATATATATATATATATATATATATATATTTGAAGTTACTAACGTAATGAACCGTACCTTAGCGCCTAACTCTCCAATCAGTCAGTTCCGCCAACAGTGGCCCCATCTGTGTTGTATTGCATACGTTGCCCTGAAAAATGCATGGACTTGTTCCCTGTTTATGGCTTATATATTGAGAGACATAACATTCTTGAAAGAAACAGTTTCTATTTTTTAATTTGCAGACGATCTAGTCGTTCCTGCTGGAGCTACGGTGACGATATCGCCAAGGTCTCTGCATATGGACCCCAAATTGTACCCTGCGCCGCACGTGTTTGACCCAGAACGATTCTCTCCCGAAAACTCTGCCACACGACATCCCTACGCCTTCATACCGTTTGGTGCAGGAATGCGTGCTTGCTTAGGTATGTACTACATATCCAAATTTTAAAACCCGTTTAAGGAGTTGACGGTGTAGATTACCGAACCATTAAGAGAAATATCACATTACATTTTTGAAATAAAAACGTTATTGTGTTGAAGAGCATTTAAGTAATACTTGGAAATGGCTAAGGAATAGTTGCAATTGATGGTAGACGTATAGTGTGGTAAAATGATTAAATATTAATATTTATGAGCGAATAATCATGTATCTGGACACGTTGTGTACTTACATCATCTGTCCCGTAACCGTAATACTTGTTACACTCCGCCAAACCACAGCGTTCCTCCTCCACTGCATCGTGATTTCGGGCCCCGACCTCTGCGTTGGCTTGCGAGCTTTCTCGTTCAGGTCTCCTCCAGCGGGACACCGCCTCAACCAGCACTAATCCCTCGACTGATCTCCAGATAGGTGTGACTGTATAATGCATGTATGTATTAATGTGTTTGAACAGGGAGTCGACAGGACAAGGATGAGAAAAGGAAGGTTGCACTATTACCTGGGTCAAAGCTTAGGGTATTGCTCCGAATTTCGTCTGGTATTGATCGAAGTAACCATAAAAAATCTAATCATCAGAGTAATCTGCCGCTAGACTTCTCCTTCAGAGGCCGGTTGATTTTCACCCAACTAGTGCTATAGAATGTCACCCACTTTCCCCTACTAGTTAGCTTCGTTTTCTTCTCTTTGGGCTATCTTCTCGGATTAGCCTACTGCATCCACCCGACACGCTTTATGTACTCTCCTCTGTTAGTGCTGCCTCCTGCCGTCTGTGAGGGGTTAATGTTTGTTTACGCGGAATATAGTCTATCGTCACATTAATGTGACTGGACTATGTATAATAATCATTACAATTTCATTTCATCTACTCAAATAAGGGAGTGAAGTCAGTTGGCTTATTGGCACTGGGGCTTAAAACAGGAGTGTCCACGTACGCTTACTAAGAGTGTAGAGGTTCGAATCTCGAGGGCGAATTGTTTTAATAAGGCATACGTTGTGTTTGTGACTTGAAAGGCATTTCCAATCTCTAGTGCATCACTACTATACCTTACACCTTCAAAAATGCCTTGCAATGGGCTGTAATTATTTGTGGGATACGACTGTATCTGTCTGTGTACCTGAACTTACTTCCATCCAGAACAAACGCTTCAACGAGACAAGGGCTGTCACGGACTGGCCTCATGAACGAGATGGGCCTAAAGGGCACCTGGGCGTGATGTGATGGCGGTGGGGGCGGAAGGTAGCGAGGGCCGGCCAGCATGACGCAATAGTGGAAGGAGGGGTGCCTGCGTTGAAGTGCATGTGTCCGGAGACTTCAGTGCACGCTGTGATGTAACCAAAGACATCGCACTAGTTATATTTTGAATTATTTTCTGCAGGATTATGGTAGCTATTATACACTACTTATTCTACATTGTTTAATAATCTTTTTTATTTTCTCAGGAAGAAGATATGCGATGATGGCAATGAAAACAGTAATCAGTAAAGTTATTTGGAAATATCGTATAAAAGAAGATGAGTCATATGTACCAGAGTTACATTGGGGAATTAGTGCTCTTTGCAGCAATGGAATGAGAATTAAACTTACGAAAAGAACAACTTAGAAGAGAATAAATAACAGATTCTGTCTTGAAGTCATCTTTAACTTTTTTATTGCATGAACTTCTTTCAAAAGTTTGCTTTATTGATCTCCCTAATTTTTTTCTCTTATATACAGCATGCATGATAATCATTACAAAAATGTTATGATTAAATCAATTCTTGAGCATAATTCTCAATAAGTAGCAGATTATTGTCTTGTGAATAACACAATACTTCTGTAGAAGTTTAATTCGATCAGCTATCACTGTCTTTTGGCACTTGAGTAAATAAACAGAAGGTACCTTGGAAGCTCAGAAGAACATTGTTACATTGTTGCATTATGTCACACATTAAAGTCTCACGGCATTCATGTTTATAAATATAATAACAAATAATTCTACATTTTTAGGATAACAAACAAATGATAACATCCTGAATAAATCTGTCATTACATTGGGAATTTTCGATAAAATTCCAAATGCACGAACAGTATTTATATATTATATCAATTTTTGAGAAATGACGTACTATTCCGAGGAAACCGTCCACAATACCCATCCTTTTTTCTTAATCTATTTTCTGCCTGTTCGACTGTACAAGACTTTCAGTGGTTTAAAAAATTAAAATTAATTGGTTTGTTGTAATTGATTATTCGCGCGTTAATTGCTCCTAATTTTTAGGGCAGATTAAGTTTTATTAGTTATGATTATTGACAGAAACTATTTATATTTAGCATTTTGAAAGTGTGGAAATGAGAGGAAATACTGTGTTCGTCGTGCGTTGTAGTGTAGGTTGTAGTTTAAGGGAAAGGAGCAAACTATGGAGATCTGAATTGATCATTGGGGAATCGGGATTTATCTCTGCGTGGAAATGTGTATGATTGGCCAACATTGAAAGTGTTTTTTGTAGTAAATCTTGAAAAACTTTGATACATTTTTGGTTCTTTCATTTTATCAAATCTGTAATTTTCAAATGTAATTGATTACTTCGCATGAACCATGGGGCTGTGTAGTGATGTAGGGATATATTTAGTTCGTACAATTTGTAATTTATTCATGGGAGTTTAAGCAGCATTAGACCATACGGGAGAACCATATGTAAATGTGGATCAGTTTATTGATTTTTCTAAGAGTTGTGAACATTTATAATGCAATGGAGATTAGAAGAGAGAAGTAATTTTATTTTTTTAAATTTTGATATTAGTTGTATTAATATAATTGTTGATGTGTTTATTCCATGTCAAAGTGGTGTCTAATTCAATGATAATATTTTCGTTTAGTTTTTGATAACCATAAATTGGTGTATAAAATATTTTTAAGGGAGGAAAGCAAGGTTTTTAAAAATGTTTGCTTGGTATTTGTTTGAATTTTTTAAAATTTATTTAGTCAAAAACTGTATGTGACGTATGGGGGAGAAAATCATCTGCGCACGCTTTCTTGAGTTTCAGAATCCCTTCCCAACAATGTAACTATTAATAGTTCAAAGATGAAAAATCATAGTAAACTAAAAAATTAGTTTCATTTTCCATTTTTCTGCCCATTGATCATATTTACCGAGATCTTCTTGTAAGTTATCAAATACACATAACTCTTCACTTCACATCACATTTCCGTTCAATGTCTTTCTCTTCACTTGACATGTCTGTATGTGAAGTGAAGTGTCATTAGCGTATAGTGCAATTTCTGAAGAAGAAGATAACGTTGGAATGTCTGAAAGAAAGTTATTAAAAAGTACAGGAGAAAGGCAGGCTCAGACACTTCTTATTAGTAGGAAATGTTAGGAAGAAAGTTGTATTAATTTGTATCATAGAGAACCTGTTATTTAAAAAACTTAAATTAAATTAATAAAATGTTGATAATTCATAATGCACTTATATTCTATAGCTGAACCGCTCGCAAAAAAACCATCATGGCGGACGTACCTTTGGTAAAGTCTCGGAGGCTGCCCCCACCCTGTGGCATCTGAGATTTCCCCTCTCGGCGATAAGGAAGCGCGTAGGCGACAAGGAGAGGCGACTGCAAGACGCAGCGATCGCGCTGACCGCCACTCGCCATCACTGCCCTCTTCGTCAAAAGAGGAACTTCCACCCCCAGGAATGTATAAAGAAATTAATACATCGTTTGTGGGTCCATCATATTATCTGAATTATAATGTCGCCTCTATTCCCCACACATGCTCCCAGGATTTCTTTTCATTGTTCAGCACTGTATTGTGCAAACGCTTCTCTGCAAAACGTTTCCTTTTTTTTCAGGATGCACCAATTGTTTTTGCTGCCTTGCACCCTTTAAAAAAGCCCCAAACAAGTGCTATTAGATTTAGATCTGGATGGTACGGTGGATGACGGAGAGGAATGTGGCCATGTTCAATGATTACTTGATCAACGACCTATCGTTTTTCAGTGGATATACTTTGAATTATTTGTAATAATTGGGTTTTGTGGATAACAGCAGCTACTCTGTAAAGCACACTGTCACTGCTCACTAGCCACGGTCAAACAGGGACTGGAGACCGAAACTCTTCAAGACACGATTTATTTTCAGTTGATCGTTTGGACAAACCCGTACTGTAGAAACACGTAAGCTGCCTTCCGTCTGATCCTTCTCACTCATCAGTTTGTTATCACCAAACTCGCAGTGTTGAATTACCGCGCAACCCACGAGAGAAAGAGAGAGAGCTATGTTGTGACAAAGAGCGCCGGCAGGCGGGGAAATATTAGGAGCTTTGGAGGGAGAGGCCACGTTCGGGCATGCGCTGTGGAAGGTTTTTTTGAGAGTGGTAGAGCAATAGTTTAAATTTAATAATTGTTGCTCATTTATTAATTTTTGTTTTAATATCACATTTTCTGGTGTTCTGACAAATTTGTCAAAGATTTCTTTTGCGTTTTATTAAATTCAGAATTCAATACTGTATTGGCGTGTGGGGAAGTGTAGGTGCAATTGGTAGTAAAGACAGGTTGTTATAATGCAATTTTGGCAGTTGTAAATGCTGTTAATTTATTATCTAATATTATAGTATTATTAATATGAGTGGAATGTATAATGTTCAACAGTTTGTTGAAATTTAATCCAGTTTATTTTCTTTATAATTCAGAGTGAAATTTAGGAGAAATGTAATTTATGATAATATGAAGGGTAATAATACAGCAAATATCTAGAATATCAGGAATAATGTTGTCATTGTATGAATACTAGGTGGGTTCATTTGGTGATAGAATTTTGATATTATTTCATTAAATAGAGGAATGCAACTTGATTATTTAAGGTGAGATTGTATATCATCCCAAAAAGTGATTTATGCTGTTTAGGCCCCTGAAAAAGAGTATTTTTGTACCAATATTATAAAAGAATTTTAATTTTTTTGAAGTTAACGGAATTTATATTTAGGTCTATATGCTACATATATATTAAAGTATCAGGGATTAGTTTGTTTTACACCTTTCTAATTCTTTCTAGTTTTGGTGAATTAGTTATAATACTTTGATAGTGTTTTTTTTGTTGAATATAATTCTTGCTACGCCTCCTGAAGCTATATCAGAGGGTCTCTGCCAGGTTCCGTAAATTTTGTTCTAAAAAATAAAGTTTTTCGTTTGCTTTAAGGTGTGTTTCTGTGCTACAGGCAAGAATATTGTATTCTTGCATAAAAATTTGAAAAATGTAGTTATTTGCCGTTTTTTTCTATTAGGGCTGTAATAACTTGCAGAAATATTAATGTAATTAGTTGGGGAATATTCAGTTGAGTTAAAAGATTGTGAAACGGGTTTTGGTCATTTGCAATATGAATGTTAAATGTATTATTCTAAGATGATTTTGGTGGTAAAGATGAAAATTCCTATGTATTATTTGTATTCGGAGTGGAAGGAGTAGGGATCTGTGTGAAAGTTTGACAGGAGATGTTTGTGGCCGAATTATTGGAATGTGAATAAATGAGGGATTTATTTTGTAAAGCTTTTTGAAAAATTGAACGGACTCTATAGTTGGCAGAGTGTGATTTTTCACAAATTAGACACGTAGGAGGAGTTTCTTAGGGCTTTTTACATAAAGAATAATGATAAGAATTACATTTGAAACAACGAGATGTTCAAAGACAATTTGCTTGCGAGTAACTAAATCTTGAACATCTTTTGCAATTAATGGGATTAGAATGCTTAATTCTAGGTTGAACAGTGACATATAACAATTTTTTTAGAGAGAGTACTTTTGTCTGGAGGGCTATCTTGAAGAACTACAGCACATTTTTGGAGTTTTTTTGTATTCCTATGAACACGTATCGCTGTAAATTTGAGTCTTTTTAGTTCTTCGTAAATATCAGTTTCAGTGAAGGTTATGGGAATATTTATTATCATAACCGAAATTTGTTGTTTGATCTCTATACAAAAAGAATTAAATGTTAGAAAATGCACAGAATTTACAAAAATTATGAATGCCTTCAATGGTAGTAAAGAGTTTAGAGAAAATTGTAGTAATTGTAGTAAAGAGTTTTGTAGGGAGATTTTAATTTCGTTTTTGAAGGTTTTTGTTCAGAAGTCATTACGCACCATATTTTTGATATTTTGAATTAATGAGTAGTATATTCCTATGATTGTGACTTAATACTTTTAGTTGTAGGTTCAGTAGTCGGGTCTTCGGTTTCTGATAATAAGTTGTATCTAGAAGAAATTTGAATGTTGTAGATTATATTATCTTTTTCGTCTAGATGTTTTTTTTGTGCTGGAATATTTTGATGGAAAGATGTTTCAGGTGATGTTGAAGTCGTTGATTGTTGATGTGGAGTTAAACTTGTTTGTGATTGCGAAGATAAAGTTGATTGCCATGGAATTATTTGCGGAAGTTGATATTTGTGTATAAGCTTGAGAATGTTGTTGTGGTAGAAGTTGATGAGGTAGTTGAGACGATTGAGTAATTGCTTATGAATAGATTTTCAGCATAGGGTGTGGTATTATGAATAAATTTTTTATAATTGTTATTCATTTAGGAGTAAACTTTATTAAATGGACTTGAGGGGATGCGTATTATTATAGCTCTGTGGGTGGGAGGAATTTGCGATAGGTAGCTGAAGATACGCAGTCAGGCGTAGGTGTTTCATACGAAGCACAGCTAGGGAAAGTCGCGACCGCATATTGAGTTCATGGAAACTATTAAATCTTATTAAATACTAAATCGTTGAGGACATTTTGCCACATTTTTCATTCATTCTAATGATAAGCGATTTGTTCTAATGATAAGTCGGCGGCGCTAGCCGAATTCGTTTTCTACGCTCCGTGAAGTCACGAAGGTTAAGCGAATCCGAGACTCGTGGGTTCTTGATTGGGTGACCTGTCAGGAACCCCGGGATCTAACGTCGTCGAGCCCCTGGCCGAAGGGATAAAAGGCACTGACTGACTGCGACGTGACGAGACTTGACTAGTGTAGTAATTACGGAGTATTAGTAATTAACGGAGGATTACTCCAAAGAATGCGCTCAACGCCTCTTAAGGGGCTTGGAGACGCGTTGCGTCAAGATGTACCTGTAGATGCAACAAATTAAAAAAAAAGCAAGTACGCGTTCATAGGGATATCAAGGACATTCCACTAATTCAACCGAGAAGTCACGTGAAGACATTGTAGTAAGTTAAGGAACTCTATTCAAAACAGTACGGTATTTTAATGTTTGTACATAGAAAAAGTAATTATTCATCAGCTCAATAAATGTTGTAAACATATAAGAATAAATTTTTTTAACGTTGAGAAAGACTGATCATTTATATTAGTTGCCATCAATTCAACAATTGGTTTTAATTAATAAAACTTCCAGAAATCGTGATTCTGTATAGAAGTTCACGTCCATATGCAACAACTAAGGAGTAAAATGTATGTCGAAAGCCATGATACAACTGAAAGTAAAATTAATAAGTTAGTGTTAACATTGAGAATTAAAATAGCAGTATAATATGATTGTCGATAAATAAGAGCTAGTAAAATAGAAATTCGTTGTAGGAAGGGTATTTCTCAATACATCTTGCTGAATGGTCCTTAGTAGCACAGCCGTAGCGTCTTGTAGTTCAAGGGGGTAGCCAACCACTCCTAGTACATACAGGAGGGTCAGGGGAAACACTAAAAGCAATGCAGACTCGTACGTTGTTTATAAACCTTAAACCTCTTATTAATTTGTGATACATGGAGTGCCTGCTAATAAGAAATTGAATAAGATGATTCTGTGACCCAACAATATTGGAAGAAGAAATAGTTAATCGAGTACTAAAAAACAGCACGAAGAGTCTATATTACACCTTCTGCTACCTCAGTGTAAACAAATGGCTTGCACCACTGTCTGACGGGTTCCTGCGACCACAGTGGGCCCTTGAACCACAGCGCACTGCACTGCTGCACTTAGAGGGAGATTCCCCGGGTCTGGAGATCAGCCGGCATATGCTTTGAGCTAACATGGTGGCAACAAGGCCGTGGGTAGAAAGCGTCTATCCTGGATACGATATGGGCAGTGAACGCATCCAACTTATGATTGTCTTTCACCAGCCAATTCAAAACAATAGAAATATCTGAAAAAAAGAAATTTGATGAACTGGACACACAATTGCCAATGCACTCATGACCTTCTTTGCCAACTCTCCCAACAATAGCGCAGCGCATAATTCCAAGCGTAGGGTAGTAGACCCTTTCAACGAAGCAAGTCTTGAGTTGGAGTAGAGAAGGAGGCTGTCTACAACATATGCAGAGTTACAATTAACAAGCTACAATACAGCACCATATGCTATCTGAAAAGCATCACAAAATCGTGCCACACACTCTGAAAGGGGAGCATGTGTTGTAACCACGCGTGGAAATATGATTGACGGCACTGCAACGATTTCATTCAGTAAGAACCGCCAGTAACAAGCAATTTCAGAACCAATTGGGGTGTCCCAGACGAAATTCAAGGGCCATAATGTTTGTAAAAAGTCTTAACTTGGCTAGGAAAGAGTTTAAGAGACCTAACGGGTCATAGATAGAATCATCCTTTAAAGCTCTTTGGTGAGGCATGGGAAGTATAAATATCAGGTTTGGTGTGTTTGTTGTATGTAATGGAAAGTGTGTCATCGTGAGTTTCCATCACGTCAAGCCTAAGATTCTTTGATTAGTGCCAGGAACCAAAGGCATCAAGGTGGATCGTCCTTGAGTGTCGTTTATTGTGACAAGGAAAGGTGCAGAATTGCTATTGACTTTCTTCAATTTAAAGTGAGCTTCCGTGAGCACCATGGCAATTCTTTGAAATAATGACGAAGCTTTTTCTACATTATTACTACCGCAAAGCAAGTCATCCTATAATAGTCATGCCTAATGGTTAATGCTACTCAAAAATTTAATTTTGTAACTAAAAAGTGTGCTGAATATAGCTGTAGTCAGCGTTTGGCCGTATCTCGAATTTAAAGATCTATTTCTCGGGTATTTAAAATTTGCTACGCCCCCTGTCATTGCATACGTCAACCCGCATCTATTGATAAAGATACTCTTGCAATTCTCAGTTAAGTTAGATTTCGAGTGGAAAAAGCTGATTGAGCCGTGGAAGATATTAGCAAAGAGGCAAGAAACAAGACGAGAAACATAAAGAAGGAAAGGAAAGAAGAGGATACATATCAACAAAAGAGGCTTGTAGCCTATCGTAGTGGTTGGTGGATGTCAGTGTTTACTTTAAAGGCCATTTACCGCAAATGTATTTCCAATGGACATTAGAGCATTTATCCCCAGAAATATTTAAGATAATTAAGTACAAAGATATTTAAGAACGATACAAAAATGTGTCGTACACAACTCAATGTACTCTTGATATTATACTCATTTTTATGTAAAATAATCTTTCAAAAAATCTGAAAAATAAGAAATTTATTTTTTGGTAAAAAATGCACATGTGGTAAAAAAATTCAACTTTAAATGAAAAGCGGTAAAGCAAAAAAAATATGTCTACCATATTGAAAAATCATCAGAGAAAATTGCTGTAAAATTTCAAAAATTAATTTTTTTTGTTCTTGAGAAAAGTGCACCGGATTTTGCACTACGATTGAAGACCACGTTGAGAGATGTGGTGTCTGATTGTATATTTAACACACAAAAATGAGGTATAGAGCCCGGTATACACGGTACAGTTTTCGAGCAGATTGAATGTACAGAAAAGTTGTAGTCCGGTCGGCACGTTTTATGCATGATCATGTTCAACATTTTTCGTGCAGAAAGACTATAGTTGTGCGATTGTGTGAAGTGATATATTGTAATAAACTTACTTTTCCCAATTCCCGCTTTCCTATTTTTGTTCTCTATACCATTCATGGTTAATTAATACTAAATAAAGATCACAGCCAGGATGCACGCACGGAAATACCGCCACTGAAAGTACTCAGACGGCGCAATTGATTTATTTCTTCTTAGACCCCTAGCGACGGCTTGTGGCGATTCATGCAGAAATCGTACAAACAGTGTATGTGCGACTTTAAGCTTTTATACTTCTAATTTGGGATCTTGAAGTTTCTGTATGAGAATCTGTAAAAACACTGTACTGTGTAAGCCGGGCTTAAAATGAAAGAGAGGAACCACCTTCCCAACGCATTCAACAGCTTGCACCAGACTCGTAATGTATTCTTGCATGAACTTGGCTTAATTACTATTTAGTGCCTATCTTTAGCAAACATGCTTTCTAAAGCAAGCAAACACTGCTTGGTTACATGATGTGAATTCAATAATAAATTAGGAGAGCGCTTAAATAGTAGAAACACAAAACTGACAATTTTCTAACTTAAAAGTCTCATCACTAAACGTTTGCTCACAAGGGTGATCCTGAACTGAGAAATTTTCTTCAGTCGAAGGCTTCTTAGCAATTCAGGCGCTGTCTAAAGTCATTGCTGAAGGCGCGAAAATGTGCAGTCATGAAAAAACACTTAGCTGGGGCTGCACCAATTTGTTTCACAGTGGGTAACCGATCTTCAGCAATTACATTTCCTAATTTCTTATCATTAATGAAAACTTTTAAAATAGTGCTGCATTTCTTATTGTTAAACTCCCTGAAAAACAAAAAAAAACAAAGACGAAGTAAACACAATGTCTAATTTCCTACAAAGAATTGTTCATCTGCTAGTTTTGGTCCAGCGGGCACCATCAGGGCAGCCAAATTAATGCTCTTCTAAAGAGTGGATTTGGAGATGGCAGAAACCACCAAACACTCGATTACCTGTTTCCAATTACATCTTGAAGACATTACTTGTTGAACTCTAGCATTTATGTCAGAAACAAATGCATTAATAGAATTAATAGATGCAGGCATTACCCACCTAATCTGGAAGTGCTAGCAATAGATCTGTGAGATCCAAGCCATGACAATTTGATGTTCCTGAATTATTGCGACGCATTAGTCGTCTATATTTCTGCATTCTTTCATTGTACTTGTCTAAGATCGCCTGCCTTTGATTTGTATCCTTTCGCTGAATCACTTCTCGTGAGTATGTTCAATTTTCTGACCACACGTCTTGCGACTGCAAGGAGAGCAACGAGGGGAGAGCCTTTTCTTCGAAGGCGTTGGGCAGAGCTGATGCGAAGACACGAAATCCCATCTCTGCTGGACAGCCAGTGTTCGAAAATGAGGGCAGTTGTAAAGTTGGTGCTCTCCAGATCTGCAAGCTATGCAGGAATTAAGACTGTAGGCTGGTGATGCATCTTCAGGTTGAAACACCTGGTTAGGGTGTGCAGCCTGTGCAGGGCGCTTAGATATGTTGACTGTAATAGAAGTCGCATCATCATTAGAAATAGGAATAATATCAAGGGCTCTAGCCCGCAGCGAAGAAAATCTATTACATTTTAAAAACCATGTCAGTTTTTCCCTTTGAAAGGAGAAAGACTTCCTTGTATTCTTGTCTAATTTACTGAGCACTAAAAACTGCAAAATTATCGTATTCAGAGCTACTTTTGTGGAAACGGCTGATATTAATAACTATTGAGAGACATAAGCTACAGCATTATGTAATTCTCTTGGGGAAGATGCACTACCATTCTTGAGAGTGAGGAAGATGAATGGAGCTGGAAGATTTTCATCTAATATTTTGGATTGGTCATCATTGCGTTCATTCAATAGGGCCCAAGCCTGTGCGAAAAATCCTTCAGAAACTGCACAGAAATCAATTATAGAGTCTCAGCCTCCAGACTACATATTAAATGTACTAATTTTTGTTTATCAGGGATCTATGCCTGATTACCTGATTAGCTGCAGCTGTTGCGACGCAAAACCCCCTCTTCCTTCCCTTTGGTCCTGAGAGGGTGCCAGGAACGGCGCATTTCGTCCCCTGGTGGAGCAGGCGGTGAACTGATTCGTTTGAGGGAGGCAGTGGCAAAATAAAAAGTTGTTGTACATTTTCAAAGTAGGGGGCGCGAAATTTAAACTCTGGCCATATACTTGTAATTCACTGCTAACACCATGTAGCGCCCGCTAGATGGAAAATTAATAGTCTATAGTATGTGCCGAGACATATGTGTTAACAATGGTTTACATTTAGATGATCACATTGAAGTTGGTTACAATGATCACATTGAAGAAGGGGTTTTCCAGTAATTAGATTTGTATGAGCTAATTTTCAGTGTTCCGTTTTCAACCTTTTTTAAAATTTTTTTATTGCACCCGAGCAGTGGGTAAACCACTTGACAGGTCTAAAATTGGATTCAAACACTAAACAAATAATACAATATTGACTGAAAAGCACCGAGGTACTTGCAAATTAAACTAACATAACCCAATTTTATCTGTGAGAAGGAATCCCCTCTGTAAACACCATTTATTAGGATTTTATGCACAGGCAGTAGGGGCAGTAGTGTGAAGGGAGTGGGAAAGGGGGAGGGGGAGTGAGCTTAGGATTACGTGTGTATGATTGTCATGGAGGTCTGAACTGATCTTTGGGAAGGCGTGATTTGATTCAGGTTGGACCATTACTGGATTTTCCCAGGTGGTAAAGTCTGGCCCCGGGAACTAGGTTTAGGTTGGTGAAGAATTTTTTGATAATGTTGAAATGTGATGAGTAATGGCATCGATGTTCAATTCTCTGTGGAGTTGTTTGTTAGATACATACCATGGGGCGTTAACCGACGTTCGGAGGATTTTATTTTGTAAAACTTGAATTCCTTTTAGGTTTGTTTGTGCACACCGCCCCACACCGGACAGGTATATGTTAGTGATGGTCTTCATTCAATTTTATAAATATGCAGGGTTATGTCAGTTTGGACGGTCGATTTACGGTTTATAAGAGGTTATAGTTTGAAGAGTGCAGCATACGTTTTGTTCAGCCGATGGGTAGTGTGCGGTTTCCATGTGAGACGAGTGTCTAGGATGGCTTCTAGGTATTTTATGGGCTTGTTGGATGGGAGCCAAGGAACTGGGGAATTTCCTGTTGTGATAATTGGAGGGTTGGCTATTCTTTTAATTTTTGTTTTTGCTTCGCATTTTGCTGCGTTTAAGTGCAGGCGCCATTTTGCTGGCCAGTCAGAGAAAGTGTTGATGGCTGATTGTAAATTGTTAATTGCTACTTAAAGATCTTGGTGTGTAGAGAATATCGCGATGTCATCTGCATATGAAGCCGTGGCACAGGATGTGGTACATGATACAGCTGCTGTGAGCAAATTGAAGCGGCTCGGAAAGAGAGGTGAACCTTGAGGTACATCGGCCTGAATTATCTTAGGAGCGGAAAGAGAGGAATTTATTCGCACCGAAAAGCTTCTATTTTCGATAAAGCTGCTGATGATTTTGACAAGATTATCGGGAGTGCCGTAGTTCCTTAATTTGTAGAGCAGACCTGTGTACCAGACTTTGTCAAAGGCACTAGCAAAGTCTAAAAAGACTGCAGAGCAATATTGCTAATTTTGACATGCTTGACCTATGGGTTCTACTATTCTGAGAAGCTGGTGGGTGGTTGAATGAAGAGGGCGGAATCCGAACTGAAAAGGAGGGTTCGATTTCGTATCTTGAAATTTATTAAGTCTGATTAGAATCAGTTTCTCGAAAATTTTAGACAAAGTGGGTAAAAGGCTTATGGTTCTGTAATTAGAGGGATGTTTTGGGGATTTTTTAAGTTTCAATATTGCGATTACAATGGAGTTTCCCAGCTTACTGGGAAGTAGCCCAATCTGAGGCAGCTGTTGAAGATGGCAGTTGGGTAAGCAATGGAATGAGGAGGTAAATGATTTAGAACTATATTGGAGGTACCGTCTATTCCTGGAGAAGATTTGCTTTTTGTATTCTTAATTATTTGTTTGGCATTAGTGGGAGAGATATAACTAATTGGTAATGGAGCAGTATGGTATGGGGATCTTAAAACCTCTATAACGTTTTGAAAATTCATATCTGTGGAAATATTGGGATAAAAAGCATCTTTGAAATGGTTTGCAAGCATTTCTAATTTGTCTATTTCCGTGTAAGCAATATCAGAATTGGTAGATAATGGGGGATTGCTTCATTGGGGTGGGAGAAATGACAGAGTTTCCACAAACTATTTGAATTTTTATCAATGTTTAGAAGTCGTTTTTGGAAGTTTTGAGAGCGGAATTTATTTAACTCTTTGTTAACTTTATGCGTTTTGATTTACAGCGGTTTTTAATTGAGGTAGCCGAAGTGTTTTCCATTGTCGTCTTATACATTGGTTTTGTCAAATAAGATTCAGGATGTTCAGTGGAAGGGAAATTGGTGAGGGGTGACTGTTGGTTGTAATTCGATGTAGCTGTATTTATTGCAGAGCCGATGGTGTTGAAACAGATAGCTGAATGATTTGTCTGGGGTTTTTAAGAAAGGTCATAATGGGGTGGATGTAGAAAGATATTCTTCGAATATATTCCAATTGATATTCTTATGAATATGAGGATTGGGGTGATTAGATATTATGAAATTAGCGTCACAGGAGGGAAGCAATGGGCAGTGGTCTGAGTTTGATTCTGCTAAAATAGATTGGAATAACGGTTGCGTAAAAGTTTTGTAAGCTGCAATATCTAGGATATCCGGAAGGTTGCGGCGATTATACGGATAATGCGAAGGTTCCGGTGGAGCAGAGATAATATAATTATTGATAGTATAACTGAGTAAAAATTTCCATTCGGGGTGAATGTTCTGCATCCCCATGCGGTATGTTTGGCGTTGAAGTCGCCTGTGGCTACGGTAGTAGTTGGGTTTGAAAACAGAATGTTAAGCTGTGTTTGTTTCAGGGGGGATGTTAGGAGGCTTATATACTGTAATTAATGTGATTGGTGTACCGTGTGACTGATGTAGCGCTTTTGCTGTATTTTCAGGTACTGAGGTGATACACGGTGGCAGAGGATCGTATCGAATTCGTTTTTTTAAATGAAAATTGGTACTACTCCTGCTGCAGTTCGAGAAAGTCTGGCGGATCTGTAAGTCAAGTAACCCGGAACATTAACCTTATCTTTGGGTGTAAGGTGCGTTTCTATAATGAAAGCAATATCTATATTACAATTATTTAGAAGATATTTTATAAAATTGATTTTGGTGATGATTCCGTATATTATAGTTTAGGAGAGCGAGAGACATTAATTTATTTTGTGACATGTTCTTGATTGTTTTGAATACTATTAATCTGAGATAAATATGGATGTGACGCAAGCGCTATTTGAATTTAGTTGTTGATTATGGGAATGAGCGCTTTGCTGACTTGGTTTATTATTTCTCAGGGTGTAGGGATGTGTTCTGGTCGGAGGGGGAGCGGGTGTGCAGAGTTTGTTGATGGTGTTCTGAATAAGATGGAATAATATATTGTTTAGTTGGAGGAAGAAGAGGAGGTGGAAGGTTTCGAGAGAGCGGAGGAGGAAGGGATTGTTGGGGAGGGACTTTAGACTGACTATAGTTGGCACTAGCGTGAAGTGGTGTAAATGAGGAGGGGGGAGGAGGGAAATTATTAACTGCCTGTGAATGAAGATAGATGAAGTTCTTTGCTGAATGCTTCTTGTCTTCTTTTTAATTATTTACATTTGCGTGATGACGCTGATGAGCTTGGTACCATTTACGCAAGTGGATTAAGTTGGGGGTTTAAATTCATTTACCCGGTTCATGGGAGTTGGCGCATCTTTCATATTATGAGGTTTTTTTACAAAACGTTTTAGTGTGTTCGAAGTCCTGACATCTTTTTCATCTCACAATAAATTACGGCGTCTGAGTTCAACTGAAACCACGGCACTAAAAAGTCTATTGATGCTAAATAGTATTTCAAAGGTTGATCTGTCATTCACTAAAACTGCACATAATGACATGGGAGATTTATCAGTTCTCATCATGTGGGTTACTTTGACGTTCAGAATATTAGCCTTGCTAAGTTCTTCAGTAATTTCACCTTCTACGTAATCTATCGGCACTCCACGAATAACTGCACTAAAGGTGTTGGCTGAAGCATCTCTGAACGTGTAATATGATACTTATTCTGATCAAGAAAGTGATTAGTTTTTCTGAAATCATCCATTGAATTAAGAATAGTTTTAACTGAATTACGTTTTATTTGTATGATAAGGTTTTCTCCTATCTCGGATGTTAATTTACTAACAAGTTCTTTATAGTTTGTAATTTCGTGAATAAATATTAGAGGTAGCTTTTTGATCACAGGCTCTTTTGCGTGTGACGGAATTTGGGGATTTTTCTCGTGGTCATCGTGTGTCTGATGCCCCAGCGGGGCAAATCTGTTCTTTGTTGGTAAATCCATTACGCTGGGGAGAGAATTAGCCTTGCGTTTCGCTTCGGTTACCTGGAGGTTGTCAAGACTACGTTTCCTCGGGTCTGACATTATTACTTGAATGTTGCTGTTGGCGGTTGAGTTCAGATAGAGTTGATGTTGATACATTGCTGAGACATCTGGGATGGGATGGCCCCCGAGGAGGGCTTGGATTTGAGCACTATGTAGCACTGTGAAAACTTTTGAGCACGAGTAGATATAACCACTGCACTGAACAAGTACAGTCGACGAACAGTCAGTCTCTATCAAATATTGTTATCGGAAAGAGACTGACTGTTCGTCGCGCAGAAGTGCAAGTACCTCTGCGGTCGGCGCAGGATCGACACTGAGTAAAGAAACTTTCCTGGTCGGCGCTAGTTGAGCTGCACGGTGTGGAGCGATCCGCACAGTGCGACGGACGACGAGAGAATGATCTTGTAATGACAGTTTGTTTGCAATCTTCAGTTTTCAATCTTGTAATGACAATCTCATCTTTCCGTGAGAATGTTTTGATTAATATTAATGATGAAGAGAATGAAGTGTGGGAGACTGTTTTGTGCGTTTCAATAGCGTGCCTAGCTAGTTCATCTATTTCCATCTCTTGTACCAGATAGTTTTCATTTGGTTAAATAGATGACCATTTTAATAACATCGTTTAACTACACGATTTAGAAATAATCCAAATGCTTCTCGATCGTCTTTTCTTTTTGCAGATATAGAAAAATGTGCACATATTTTACACAATATTTTTTTCGTCTACAGGTAGTTCATTCAATGAAAACTTTAAACAGTTATGTAGCCTAATATGTGCATGGCAGTTGCTTCTAAAATACTTTAATTTTCATTCTTTAAAGCAGTGAAAACTGACTGATCTTGCCCAAAATTTGCGTTGAAATCTGCTTTAAATGAAAGAACTTGCGATAAATATAATTTCAACCTATCAAATCAGTCACACACCATTTCATAAATCACATTAGTTGATTCGTTTGAATTTTCCACAAAATATAGAAGTTAGTTTTCTATGCACCTCTCTATAGTATAATACTGGATACAAATCGAAAACTTTTTATAAATTGTCATTCAACGTATCTAATTGAAAAAGGAATAGGATTTTCTTTTCCTGAATGGTGTTTCAAAAATCTGATGATTTTTCTTCCAAAATATTCACGGCTATTGATCAGCTTCTTTCCACAACAAGAAGTTTTTGGTAGTAATTGTGGAATAATGTGCCGTATTTTTCATCTTCATTTACAATAGATGTATTATAAGACTCACGTATAATCGCATGATAAACACGAACAACTTCTTACGTTTCTTCATCTTCTTTAGTATTTTTTGTAACAAAATATTTGTTAATACATTGCGATGATTTTCAACTTATGTTTTTGCTTTAGGCGTTTATTGATTTTCTTGAACAGTAACAGCAGGATATTCTTTGAAGGCCACCGAAAATGTTGAACTACAATTTGCAGCAGGCTTCACCAGGCCTCTGCTTTAATAGGCCATTCCCGTTCCCTATTCCAGCGTTGTGGTGGGGGATAGGCATGTGCCCTTAACTTGTTATTTCTTAACCGTTAACGTTTCGTAACTGATACGCGAAATAACAGTTATTTCGTTTATTCGGTTATTGGCTGTTATCGGTTGAAATGCATAGAACTGCAACCTATTGTGCCTAATCCGAACTACTACAATCTTGTGTGACAACCATTTTGTACAATAACAACTTCACTGCAGCTAATCAATCATGATTTGCCAGTGTTCAAATTATAGATTCATTAATACATTTATTTATTTATTTATTTATTTATTTATTTATTTATTTATTTATTTATTTTACGTAAAAAAACAGTTAAAAACTGCGTATGACGTGCTATGGGGAAAAGTGAAATAATAAAACATAATTCGTCATTATTACGCACCATGTACCACAATATTTTTATATTTTATTGTATACACTACAAAAGATGTTTGTCCTATAAATTAAGTCCGTCCAATATGTTAACGTATTTCTGTCCTATTGCTGCTTATGTGAGATCAACTAATATTTCCCTAGGTCCGATAAAATAAAATGAGTTACGGTCAAATATCTCACATTATAATACATGATATTCGACAGTCATTAACACTTTAGCTATTGGTAAGCAAAACACAGTTTCTCCTCATTATTTTTGGCACTCGTCACTTCACTATGCACAAGCTGCATATTTGAAAGAATATTTGCAATCTGAACCCGAATCACTGTCATTTTAGTAATATTCTATACACATTCGCTACACATTATTTGAATTACTTTGCATCCTTGGCATCCTAGGCTTCATCCAGTCTCGTTCATATCAGCTGCTTCTCTATCCAAACATGCTTGGGAAAGTAGTGCAAGGAAGCACCGTGAGGTAGCTGCACAGGCTACAACTTATTCGTTGTGCGTGGTTTAACTCTTAACAGTTCCTACAACTGCTTTAACTCTTAGCAGTCGGCCATATTAGGTTGCTGGTCATGGACCTGTTATTTTTCAACAGTTATTAATAACAGTTATTACAAGTCAGCTGCTTTTGTGATAAGGTATTGAAGAAAAGCTGTTAAGCCCATCTCTAGTGGGGACAGGGAGAATTATGGGTAGGGGAGTGTAGGTCCGCCAACTTGACTCCAAAGACGGAGCGCTCTCTAGGCCACTCCCGGGATTTCTCCAAAAGGACCTTGTGTGTATTGCCATCTGGCGAGTGTGCGGCGGTTTTTGTAAAGTGACTTCCAGTTCTGAGGTTCCGTTAATAAAAAGATTGTTATTTAAAATTGCATTAATTTCAGACACGAATTAAGCGAATCAGATCGTTTTTGTTTGGAAAATATTGTACATACCTTTTTTAAAGAGCTGTTTTTACAACAGGCTGTCTTTAGAGCAAAAATTGCTATCTCCAATTTTTGTAGTTTTCAAATGTTTACTTCTGTATCATTTTCAAAAACGGAACAATAGCTAAAAATGGGACATATTATATTTTTATATATTATATACCATATTTTTATCGTCCCATATATATATAATATACCATATATACCATATTTTTATCGTCCCTTTTGATGAGAAGAAAATTTAAAGGAAAAATTTAGAGGGTTTTTTTAGAAAAAAAATTACACACTCTAAATCCCTGTTTGAATAAGTTCGGATGTTCAGATGTGTCATGTTCACTCTTGGCCACTACAACTTCCTTCTCAGAATCATTTGCAGCATCGCAAATTTCGTCTTTTGACGAAATATTTATGAATAATTCACATAACTACGAATCCGATAAATTATTTACTTCTGTACTGTTCCTAATGTAAAAAATAAATTAGTTTAATTGTGTCAATTTAAAAATTCCTGAGATAATTAAAAGAACATGAAAACTCACATTGGTTACCGCGCGTCGTAGAAAGTACTCCAAGGGAGTGTTTCCAACGGAAATACGATCGTCTTGCCTCTGTAAGAAATCTTAGGCAACCGAATATCGAGAAGGATGCAGCTGAATGCCATCTGCGAGGTTAAGTCAAATGTCAGATCGCGCGCTGATGTTATCTGACACCTAGTGTCATCAAAGTACGCCAGTGCGAGTAACTGAGGGTTAAGTAAAATATATTGTCACACAGAGTTTTCCATTCTACGAATTAGGATACACTTTATATAGTTAATATATTAAAATAATTGCATGGTGCAGTGAGTTCTCGGAAGATGCCGAAGTCGGCACGTGAAAAGGGTGTTCACGCAACTATTGTTCAAAGTCTGATACGCCTGGCAGCTTGGTGGCGACTGTACAAATTATTTTATTATATGTAAGTCAATCATAGCGATCTTGGTGGCTGTGTTTTGAACCAGTGCCGTCAAGAGATGCATTGAGTATCGGCTACGCCGAACCAGTTCTAATGTAGTTGTGAACGGAGAAGCACGGCGCCTTGTAAGCCGCTGTTTTTTTTTCAGTGTTTTTTCGCGGCTAAAGTTTATTTGTGCTACCATAGTTCAGTCTCATGTGGCACATCTAACGTGTGAGTGGTTCCCTTGATTGTTACGCGTTACGCAGCTGGGATTCCATGATCTATGTTTCAAACACATACTTTCTCCTATGCCACGTGCACAGGCACACGGCTGAACTGTAGTTTCTCTTACTCTGTACTGCAGTTTCGTTTAATACACTTAATTAGTTTGTGTGAATTGTGTAATTGTGTTTTTTTTATGTATTTGTTACCATATAAACACAAAGGTTTGAACAGTTTCTAAGATGCCATGAACCTTTCTATTGATAAGACCTTGGAAGTTAAAAAACGGAGTATCTTGGGAATGTATAGGGTTGTCTATTAGAGTCCACTGTTTCCCGACACCCTTACAAAGGGGCGGGGGCGAGAATCGCTGGAACGCACCGGTTGAAACTTGCGCAGCGCGTTCCAGGATGCAATCACGCGATTTTGATATCTCAACTCGCCATCCGGTTGAGATGGGCTGCGTGGCATGAGTCTCGATGAAGCAAAAATATTGTACGTTTACAGTAAACTAAATTGTACTGAAGCTCGACTGTGCAGGGTGTGCACACGTATTAAATAAAATTATTGTTTGATTTTTTTCATGTTTCCGGGCTAGCCAACTGCTTTGGCCATTAGTCCCGTTAGTGTAGTGCATGTTTCTGCTCGGGGGATGGCGATGATCTTCCTACGCTAGATGGCAGTGACATCATTTGATGCACTGAGCTACCACTCCCGGTGTTTTATTCGTATTTCATATGCGCGAAACAAAACAGAACGCGTAATACGTATGCTCTTACGAACTTTCAATCAAAATAATCCCCCATATCGTAAGGTGTCCACACATATTTGCCAACAAAAGGGAAGGCGGAGAATACCATCAGCTCTGCGTGATGCAGCCTTCTATGCTTGCCATCTCGAGTCGATGCAATCTTCGGATGTCCTCTCTGTTTGCAGACCTTTTCAAGGAACAAAACGGGGCAGGGGACGAAATAGGACAAGGGGACAAATTGGGATAACTGGGTCAAAATGGGACCGGGAGACAAATTGGGATAAGAGGACAAAATGGGAAAAGATGGACATCAGGACAACATGGGACAAAATAACCCAAGGGGGCACACAGACAGGGCGACAAATGGGACAAAAAGCGCAGCGAACATGGGAAGGGAAATGGAGAATGGGACAAAAAGACAATGCGGACGTGCGCATAAATAGGCATTTTACATTCTTAAACAGAATCCTCGAGGAAACTACGGCCTACAGCTTTAACAACCTTGGTTCTCCTGGACGGATATCCTCTAGCTTAATTGACCGACAACAAATGGTTCCCATGACTTCTGACATAACCATCTTATTATTATTCGATTTTTTGTTGAAAGTATATTCATTACGAATACAGTTGAATATAAAATTGTTTACAAAACGAAAACAATCGTATTCGTTCTTTATAACATTTCAAATTTCAATACATTCATAATCTCTACGAAAACGATTTCACAACGTCACGAATTGTATTCAGACTGTCCCTGAAATATTTGTTTTGTTCGAACCGACTTCGTAACGAACCTGATCGTGACGTAAGTTGCCCTCGTAAATCGTTCGGTCACTGATACTCTCGTTTTGTGTTCTCTGTACGAACGCCGTAAGTGTGATTATTCCTTTTGCGATATGAGAACTCGTTTATCCTTTTATATAATTTATACTTTGACAGTGTACACAAACCTTTACCAAATATTTGTACTCGATTCAATAAACTATGGATTATTAATTTTCGTATCCGAGGTACGTCACGTCATACGCAGGTTTAACTGTTTTTTGACGTAAAATAAATAAATAAATAAAAAATAAGGCAATTTCTGACGCAATACTTTTGGATACTCGGGTTATGTACAAAACGAGATTTGATAGCCCTAATTTTTTTTCGCAAAATAGAAAAATATCACATTCTTGATATATTTTGACAAAAAGAGCAGTAAACATGTAATAACATTTTTATAAGGGAGATGTTTAATAACTGTCCCTTCCGTAAACCAAAACATGAATTTTTCTAGCTTATAACTTACAAAAATTAGTTTTACTACAAAACATTACATGAACTTTTTTGTAGGAAATTTGTCCTACTTTACTTTTGTAAATAGCGTAAATGTTCGGTAAGATTTACAGTTACGGAGATTAATGGAAAAGAGCAAAGAAAAAACACTTTTAATCGACCCCTATCCTTGCCTGTACCTCACAAACGTACTGAGAAACATTCATGCCAAGTTTCAAAACGTGTTTTTCACTCGAATTGTCTAATTTGACTAGGCTAATCCACTAGCATTTTGATACGCAGCAATGCAACACGTCACCGGGGTCTCCTGAAATTAACCTGCGTTGAGCCAGGAGAGATAGATAAAGCCAGATGGAGAGAGAGATAGAGTGAGAGAGAGTGAGAGAGAGTGAGAGAGAGAGAGAGAGAGAGAGAGAGAGAGAGAGAGAGAGGAGAGAGAGAGAGAGAGAGTCGATTTCTGATCGATCGCGACAGAGCGGTCATCCAGTACCTCGAGAACGAAGTAGGAAAACAAAAAAAAAAAGAAAAGAAAAGGAAGAGGGCCAACACTTGGCAATTTTCATTTTTAGTTCGACCAACGTTAGTAAACTAAAAATAAATAATTGTCTCTTTCATTGTATCATTTTCACGATTGTAACAAAATTATTAGTAAAAACTGGAAAATTCTTTTAATTTTTCTTAGTGACAGTGCTACCAGTGTTAATTTTAATTAAATTTTTTTTAAACATTAAATATTTTCATTGAATTTTTTATTACTTTGAGGCGAGTTCCGGAATCTACATTTTTAGATATGAAGCGTGTTATATATCTATATATCTATCTATCTACATATGTATATATATCGTTCATAAAACACACTTTTCCATAAAATGTATTACTATTATTTTTCTTTTCATCATCATTTCAATATGTACCACACCATATACCAAATAATTAGCTCAAAATATTATTTTCTGCAATAAGTTATCAGTTGGAGTTACGAGTTGCAAGTTATGTACAAAAGAAGAGGATTTAGAAATGCAACAGGAGCGGTACCATTATGTCAAGTAATGCTACAAAATGAAATAAAAGAAAGTTTTCCAGAAGTCTGCAAACTTCTTTGATTCTTCTCACTTCAGAAGCCGAACGCTCGATTTCAGCAATGAAGCGGATAAAAACTCTTCTTAGAAATACAATGACAACATAACAATGCTGTCAATAGAGTAGCAACTTCGAGAAACCAGCAACTTCAATGAATTAGTAATACAGACATTTGTGCATCTGAAAAATCGGCGATTGTATTTTCATTTCAAGGAAACAAGGGAAGATTATAGTTTCCTCATTTTTGGGTAGATTGGTAAAATTGTTATTAAATGTTTTGTTCCGATTGTTGCTGAATGAAACTGTTGTAACATGGAGGCAACGAACAGAAGCGTCAAGATCAAAATTAATATATAGCAATAAACGAAAAATTAAAGCATTATTTTGAAGATTGGTTATTCATGATAAAAATAATAATTTTCTTCACAACCTTTCTCGTCAGGTCACTGCGGTAGAACAGGAGACAGCCTGCTCCTTCACCGCAGAGAAGATGTCGATTAACATCCATTTATCAGTTGTTGCGTACATTGAAAGGAATACGATACGCCGGACGTGCCGCTTGGCTCGACGTGTCGCCGGCAACGGATATGACGCTGATCTCACCTCGATTTCGGAGCGGCAGCGCGCCTCGCTCTCACACGGCGCTTTGTCAGACGTGGGTGGCGTGTTCGAGAAATGTTTATAATGAGTTTCTTGGAATTACAGAATTTTCAGAATTTTTGGTATCATTCTGTATAGATTAGTATTTTTATATTTTTACACTTATTTATTATAATTCGTTAATAAAGCAAATATTTTAAAATATATTTGAAATTTAAGAAGAAATTAAGAACAATTTATATAATTGTGTCTATTAACCCTTTATAGGACGGGTAACTTCTCGAATTTTTTTAATTTTAACTTTTTTTGTTTAATTTTTACCTTCGAAATATGAGAAAAATATTTATTTGTGTTTTGAATAAATACAATAGGAGGTAGATAAGAAAATGACGTGGTCGTCATAACGACCACAATCCATTTAGGACTAATCATTACACTATATTGATTGTGGTTGCGTACACAACCACCTCGTTTAATTCTTGAATGAAACTCATATTTAGTCTAAAAAAATTTGTTTATGCACACTATGGTATTCAGTTACATAGAATATACTAAAAATCATAAAAATTGGTGAAATTCATCGCAGTCCATGAAATTTAGGGAAGCAAGTGATACAGAGAGCCACTCCGCATTCTTTACACATAATCCTGCTGCGTTTGGGACTTTTTCTAGAGCTGCAGTGGGCACATCTCCTTGGCGTACACTCTGCAGGCATGTGCAAACCCACATTAGTCATCATTATATGTTTCTCTGCAGAATTCATTGAGCTCTTCTTGCAAAATTTTGCTTTCGAAATTACTGTTTTGGGTGGTAAGTTTTGGATCTTGCCTTTCCAAACGTAATTACCGATTAATTGATTTGCTAATTGACATCTGTAATTTAATGAGTGTCTGCTTTTTCATTAAATGTCTCCGAGAGTTTTGTGGTCTGATAATACAAAATATATGAATTTGATTGAATTGATGCATCAAAGAAAAAATAAAAAAGTTTAATCCACCATTTTCTTGATTTCCAAGAGACAGAATATGCAGAGAGAAGTTGATCAAATTTATCAACTCCTCCCATAAAATTGTTGTAGTCCGCTATGGCTTTGGGACACTTTACTTTTTCTCGTTCTCCCTCTTTGTTTCTTCTCAGAACTTCACAAATATCATTCGGTCTATGCATATTACTGGCAACCACAACCGATTTGGTTCCTCTGTCTTTCCATTTGACAATTGAAATATCATCACTCATGGCAAAGTCATATTCCCCAAGTTTCAATTTCTTGTCTGGCACTAATGCATCTTTTGGGAAGAATTTTCGATTCTGATGCATTGTACCGCAGCCGAACAAGTTCAGTGTCTGCAACTTGTTAATTAGCGATACACTTGTAAAAAATCTATCAAAAAATAAACAATATCCTAAGCCTTGAAAAGGAGATGCCAGACAGGTGACAACTCTCTCACCCAAAGGTCCCTGAATAGTTCCGTTTGTTTTCCCTTCATAAACTTGAAATTTCAGCATGTATGCACTCTCAGCACAAGCCACTACCCAGATTTTGAAACCTCGCTTTGTAGGTTTCATGGGCATGTACTGCTTGAGAGTAGATCTTCCTTTGAAAGCAACCATACTTTCATCGACACTTAAATTTCGACTGGGAGAAAATTTTTCCAAAAATTGCTTATTTAAGTGTGACAAAAGGGGACGAATTTTGAACAGTTTGTCAAATTCAGGTTCACCTTTCTTTGGCATCCGTTGTGAATCATTCAAGTGTAAGAACCTGAGAATCTTCAAAAATCGTTTCAATGATATAACCTCTGAGATGCGAGTTACATTAAAATTTGGATTAGATGACCAATAGAGTCGCATGCTCGGAAGTTTATGAAAACCCATTATTATTAAAATCCCCATAAAAGCTTTCAATTCAGAAACAGATAAATTTAGTTCATTTCCATTCTGTTGGGCATACAGATTTGACTGACTCACTACATAATCCAGAAATTCATCCGTAAAAAATTGAGAAAAAATTTGAAGTGGAGATTCTAAATTAACTTCACACTTAGGACCAAAATGCTCATGAAATGTACTTCGCCCAAATGTTTCGGGATCTCTACTGGTTTTGTGAAATTCATACGAGGGACTGGTACTTGGGGCTGCATCACTGTCGCTTTCGTCGTCGTCACTGCTGTGGATACAAATGTTTATTTGATTTGAAGCACCTGTCCCATTTACCGTCTCCGCACACGCATCGTCATCCATAGAACGAGATGAACGTGGACTGCTAAAGTTCATTATTTTTGATAGTGGCACCGCGTCATCAGCATCCGAATCCCCTCCATACTCCGAATCTAATGTCAAATCATCTCCACCAATACTTCCCAAGAAATTGTCAAATTCCTCTTCATTCATCGATTCCAAATCATTAAAATTCCAAAATTTAGCCATTCTATAACAAAAAACATCACTAGTGACAAATATCGGTGTTATAATATACTAGGAATATATTACGTAAACACCGAGCAAATGTAATACGTTCTCAACTGCGTCAAATACATTGAAATATTATGTAAGCCATAAATATTCGGAAAACTAACCTATTTCACGACAATTTTACATTATTAGATAATCAATTTAATGATTTAAAAACTCTCTTAAAATTCGCATTTTCACAGAACAAAAAAATATATACGATTATGTACCTATTCATGACTACACCCTAGCACTTATAAATACATCTTAGTGAAGTAAAAATGGAATATTTTATGATTAAATATATTAAAATTCTAAAAAACATTACTAAAAACAGAAATAAATAAGAAACAAACCTGTATTCACGAAAAATTGCTAACAGTGGACATACGAAAAATCACCGTTCAGAAAACTGCACAAATGAACACTCCGCGACAGTTCCTGTATGCTTTGTGGTTGTGAGGAGAACCACATGCCTCGCCCAAATGCAATATTTCTAAGAATCAACGCGATCACACTATCTGAAACTATCTTATTACAATGAAAGTGACTCTACAATGTAAAATTGACTATAAGGTTGATAATTGCTTGGCTAAGCTGAGCAAAAAACGACCATAGAGCATGTGGTTCTGGAGAGAACCACAATCCTATAAAGGGTTAATATTTGTTGGACCGAATACCGAAATAATAGGGTAAAAATATTTATACCGGTATAGAAAAACCTTTACCTCTATTATACCATTATTTAAAATACCTTAAAAATACCGGTATAAGACATCAAATACCGGTATTTTTAGCGGTATATTACCTTCATCTGACGTCTATACCGGAAAAATGCCTTTATTTAAAGGTAATATAGGTTGGGGAAATTTTTTTTCCGTGAGATGTCTCAGAGCACAGAACTACTTACACGGAGAGTTTCTGACCGGGAGGTCCTAGGGTTCGAGCACCGAGGATGGCGGATTTTCGACTCTAGGCATATTCTAGCTAGGTCGAGTTCTGCCGTTGACTGGGAAAGAATTCTAGAGGGCAGGTTTCCTGAAGGGTAGTTTTCTATGGTTTCTCCGGTCAGTACCTTTTCGTAAAGAGTAGTTTTTGGTAACTGAGTTCCTCACTCATATGCAAAGCGCCCAATGCTTGAAAATGTTCATCTTTCGCTCTAAAACACTTCCGCCGCAGCGTTAGAACAGCTGCCCTGGCGAGCCCGCTACATGAAGGGAAACTCCCTTCGCCAAATACCTTTAGGAATGCAGTTGCATCCGCTCGGCCCCCTCGACAAGGAGAGAAACGGCCACGCCGTCTCAGGACGTCATCCCGCACGCGGAAAAGGTGCGTCATGACGTCTTCAGATGGCATCCCGCAGGTAGAAGTTAAAAGCCCCGGTACGCCTGGGGACGGCATCCCATGTTGAAGGGTTAAAGCAAGAGGTTCTGGTGGCTTCCGATTATTTAGAGGTCTAAATAGCAATAAAGTTATTCTTATTCCTTGTGAACGGTCGGAACTGTGTCATGAGATAAGTATTTTTTTCCCGTGGTGTTTCCAAGAAAAATATGGGAGAAAAACTACAAATATTGTTTATAAATGTTATAAGTATGATAGTTCAAATAACACCTTGCAGTGCTTGTTTTATTGTTATTTACATGTCAGTAGCAAATGAGCCATTAACTGTTTATTTAGACGAAAAGGTACATACACTTTATTTCTGTTAACAAAGATGTATAAAAAAGGCATTTCCAAACCTTATGTTTTAGAAAGCATTGGCATACTTCCTGTTTTGGGTCCCGATGTGTTGGGGTTCCTTGGGTCTACGGATTTTCCCCGGCCGAAACAATATCCAGCTTTCCCAGGTATTTTGTCTAATCCTCACTTGCAATATTTCAAACAATAACGGTTCAATTTCCTGCAATTGTTACGACAACTATAACTGCTGAGTAGCAGTTTCACTAGCTGTTCCTGCGTGGCTGTAAATGAACATGTAACTTGTGGGGTAACATTTGATGTGTTTGTTTAAGGTATTTTAAAAGAACAATGTATAAGAAACGGGGGAAACCTTCACATTTAGATCATGAACTAATAGTTTATAAGTATATAATATATAGTATATAATAAGTATATATATAAGTATATAATAAGTAAAAAAATATTGAATATAAAGAGTTAGTGGTAGATGAAAAAGGAAAAATTGTAACTGCTACTAATAATGTTTGGGAACGGATTTCAAATAGCATAGGGGGAAAAATTAAGCCAACGACTTCGCATTCGTACATGGAGAATAATAGGTTCTATATAAAAACCAAATTGCTTGGACCATCACCGTCTGAAGAAGAATCTACAGAAAATTCAGAGAGCTCTTGTAATACAAGTAGCAATGAAGAATATTTTACTCTGAAAATACCAGAAGATATTTTAAAAAATTTGATCACTGACAACTTGTACATCCGTACAAGTCAGGGTAAAAAAACGGAACGTGGGGAAACCGTCCTAAAGAACCCAGACTAGACAGAATACTTTTTTGTAATAAAGTTTGTGTTCACTTTCAAAGTATAAATTAAATACAAGAATAAACGAGTTCTCACGTCTTAAAAGGAATAAGCACACTTACGGCGCTCATACAGAGAACACAAAACGAGAGTATCAGTGACCGAACCATTTATGAGGGCAACATACGTCACGATCAGGTTCGTTACGTAAGTCGGTTTGAATAAAAAAAAATTCGGGGACAGTCTGAATACATTTCGTGTCTTTGTGAAATCGTTTTCGTAGAGTTTATGAATGTATTGAAATTTGAAATGTTATAAAGAACGAATACGATTGTTTTAGTTGTGTAAACAATTGTATATTCAAATGTATTCGTAATGAATATACTTTCAATATAAAATCGTATAATAATAAGATGATTATGTCAGAAGTCATGGGAACCATTTGATATCGGTCTATAAAGCTTCAGGATATCCATCCTGGATAGCCAAGGTTGTTAAAGCTGTAGGCCGTAGTTTCTTCAAGGATTCTGTTTAAGTGATGTAAGAAATGCCTATTTCTGCGCACGACCGCATTGTCCTTTTGTCTCATTTCGTCTATTTCCCCTTCCATGTTCGCTGCGCTTCTTTGTCCCATTTGTCGCCCTGTCTGTGTGCCCCCTTGGATTATTTTGTCCCATGTTGTCCTGATGTCCATCATTTCCCATTTTGTCCCATTTTGACCCAGTTATCCCAATTTGTCCCCTATCCTATTTCGTCCCCCTGTCCGATTTTGTTCCTTGAAGCGATCTGCAAACAGGGAGGACATCCTAAGATTGCATCGACTCGAGATGGCACGCATAGAAGGCTCCATCACGCACAGCTGATGCAATTCTACGCCTTCCCTTTTGTTGGCAAATATGTGTGTCCACATTACGATGTGGGGGATTATTTTGATTGAAAGTTTGTAAGAGCATAAGTATTACGCGTTCTGTTTTGTTTCGCGCATATTAAATACGAATAAAGCACCGGTAGTGGTAGCTCAGTGCATCTATCAACTCATGTCACCGCAGCACCTCTGACCGGGAGGACCTAGGTTCGAGTCCTAACGGCGGCAGGATTTTCGACACTATCTTTTCAGCTAGGTCGAATTCAGTCGCTGTCTGGAGGAGAATTCTAGAGGCCGGCTGCTCTGATCTGTAGTTTTCCGTGGTTTCTCTGATCAACACCAGGCGAATGCCGGAGCAGTACCCTACCAAATGGTCCACGGACCGCGCGCGATCTTTCTCCCTCTTCCTTGTCCTATCCTCTCCCCTTACACACACACACTTACACGTACACTAACATGCACTACAGCACCACATATTCCGGGTGAGCGGTCGGGAGGTTTAGAGCTTGTCCCGGCTGGGGCGGTGCCCCGCTGGTGGGAGAGTCCTGGTTAGGGGGAAACCTAACTAGCAAAAATAGAAAGTTTATTACAGTTTATCACTTCACACAATCGCACAACGGATTGGTGGATTCGGTGGTATGACGGTTACGTATCGGACTGTTGTACTCGCGTTTGCTGGTTCAAATTCGATCGAAGACGTGGATTTTTAAGGGTTAATTATAAAATCCTTCGTACGCCTTCGGAGGGGAAGTGAAAGCAGGCTGTCCCATGTAGTGGATTTACTGCATGTAAAAGATCCTGAAGTCTAAATGAAGCCTCTGAGCAAAATTGAGTTCCGCCTGTTTCGTCACCCAAGATACCTCCTTTCTCCGCTGGGTGGTGAAAGAAGCGTAGCGAAATTTTCGTGGTTAGACGGAAGAGCTGGCCTGATGGCCCGAGTCTCGCTACGTAAAATAAGGCATTAACTAACTTAACTAACAACTATAGTCTTTCTGCATGAAAAATTATGAACATGATCATGCATAAAACATGCCGTGTGGACTGCAAATATTCTGTACGTTCAATCTGTTCGAAAACTGTATCGTGTATACCGGGCTCTATACCTCATTTTTGTGGGTTAAATACACAATCAATAACCACATCTCTCAACGTGGTCTTCAATCGTAGTGCAAAATCCTCTTCTGAGTTAAGCTGAAGCGGAGGATGTAGGCAATACTCAGGTAATGAAACGTCCGGTGCACTTTTCTCAAGAACAATGAAGTTAAATGTTTGAAATTTTACAGCAGTTTTGTCTGATGCTTTTTCAATATGGTAGACATATTTTTTTTTAATTTTTAAATTTTTTTTGAAAGATTATTTTACATAAAAATGAGTATAATATCCAGAGTACATTGAGTTGCGTACGACAATTTTTGTATTGTACTTAAATATCTTTGTACTTAATTATCTTAAATATTTCTGGGGATAAATGCTCTAATGTCCACTGGAAATACATTTGCGGTAAATGACCTTTAAAGTAAACACTGACATCCACCAACCACTACGATAGGCTACAAGCCTCTTTTGTTGATATGTATCCTCTTCTTTCCTTTCCTTCTTTATGCTTCTCGTCTTGTTTCTTGCCTCTTTGCTAATATCTTCCACGGCTCAATCAGCTTTTTCCACTCGAAATCTAACTTAACTGAGAATTGCAAGAGTATCTTTATCAATAGATGCGGGTTGACGTATGCCATGACAGGGGGCGTAGCAAATTTAAATACCCGAGAAAAAGATCATTAAATTCGAGATACGGCCAAACGCTGACTACAGCTATATTCAGCACACTTTCTAGATACAAAAATTAAATTTTGAAGTAGCATTAGCTATTAGGCATGACTTTTATATGGATGAATTACTTTGCGGTTCTAGATATTTGCATTACAACAAAAATATAAATATACCAATCTCACAAAATGAACTTAAAAACAGACTCAAATCATTGTCCTGTAATTATTACCCTTCATATTATCATAAATTACATTTCTCTTAAATTTCACTTCAATTATAAAGAAAATAAACTGGATTAAATTTCAACAAACTGTTGAATATTATACATTCCACTCATATTAATAATACTATAATATTAGATGATAAATTAACAGCATTTACAACTGCCAAAAATGCATTACAACAACCTGTCTTTACTACCAATTGCACCTACACTTCCCCACACGCCAATACCGTATTGAATTCTGAATTTAATAAAACGCAAAAAAAATCTTTGACAAATTTGCCAGAACACCAGAAAACGTGATATTAAAACAAAAATTAATACATGAGCAACAATTATTAAATTTAAACTAGAATATAAGTGCATTATGAATTATCAACATTTTATTAATTTAATTTAAGTTTTTTAAATAACAGGTTCTCTATGATACAAATAATACAACTTTCTTCCTAACATTTCCTACTAATGAAGAAGTGTCTCAGCCTGCCTTTCTCCTGTACATTTAATAACTTTCTTTCAGACATTCCAACGTTATCTTCTTCAGAAATTGCACTACACGCTAATGACACTTCACTTCATATATAGACATGTCAAGTGAAGAGAAAGACATTGAACGGAAATGTGATGTGAAGTGAAGAGTTATGTGCATTTGATAACTTACAAGAAGATCTCGGCAAATATGATCAATGGGCAGAAAATTGAAAAATGAAACTAAATTCAAACAAATACCAAGCAAACATTTTTACAAACCTTGCTTTCCTCCCCCTTAAAAATATTGTATACATCAATTCTATGGATATCAAAAACTAAACGAAAATATTTAGGCATTGAATTAGACACCACTTTGACATGGAATAAACACATCAACAAAAATATATTAATGAAACTTATATCAATATTTAAAAAAATTAAATTACTTCTCTCTTCTAAATCTCCATTGCATTATAAATGTTCACAACTCTTAGAAAAATCAATAAACTGATCCACATTTACATATGGTTCTCCCGTATGGTCTAATGCTGCTTAAACTCACATGAATAAATTAAAATTGTACGAACTAAATATATCCCTACATCACTACACAGCCCCATGGTTCATGCGAAGTAATCAATTACATCACGAATTACATTTGAAAATTACAGATTCGATAAAATTAAACAACTAAAAATGTTTCAAAGTACTTCAAGACTTACTACAAAAAAACTTTTAATCTTGGCCCATCATACACATTTCCACGCAGAGATAAATCCCGATTCCCCGAAGACCGATTCAGATCTCCATAGTTTGCTCCTTTCCCTTAAGCTACAACCTACACAACAACGCAGGACGAACACATTATTTCGTCTCATTTCCACACTTTCAAAATGCTAAATATAAGCAGTTTCTGTCAATAATCATAACTAATAAAACTTAATCTGTCCTACCAAATAGGGTCAATTAACGCGCAAATAATCAATTACAACAAGCCAATTAATTTTAATTTTTAAAACCACTGAAAGACTAGTACAGTTGAACAGGCAGAAAATAGTTTAAAGAAAAAAGGATGGGTATTGTGGACTGTTTCCCAGGAATAGTATGTCATTTCTCAAATAAAAATTGAAATTGGCAAAATACTCCTGGACTCTGGCAGTATGAATGCTAACTGAATTTGAAGGAATTCTGAATGCATAACAGAATGAACATAATTCTGTGTTCAATTCTTTTATAGGACATCATTTGATGTCTTGAAATTGAAATAATGGATTGAATAATATTTCTTAATAGCATATTAAATCATATTAAACACGTTTGTACATTTGGAATTTTACCGAAAATTCCAAATGTAATCACAGATTTATTCAGGATGTTATCATGGTTTAATTGTTATCCTAAAAATGTGGAATTATTTGTTATTATATTTATAAACATGAATGCCGTGAGACTATATGTGTTTACATAATGCAACAATGTAACAATGTTCTTCTGAGCTTCGAAGGTACCTTCTGTTTATTTATTCAAGTTCCAAAAGACAGTGATAGCTGATCGAATTAAATTTCTACAGAAGTATTGAGTTATTCATCATGACAATAAATTGTTACTTATTGAGAATCATGCTCAAGAATTTCCGAAATAAGTTCCGAAATAAAAATTAATAATAAACGAAAAGAAAACGGTTTTAATGCATTTTTCCATTTCAAATAAACAATTCTGTACTCCACTGAAAATGAACAGTGTACCATTGACTGATGTTAAGGCAACAAAATTTTTAGGTCTCTCAATTCAGTCAAACCTTAAATGGAACGTCCATTTAAATGAATTGAACACAAAATGAAGTTCAGAATTCTTGCAAATTCAGTCAGCCTTCATACTGCTCGTTGTGTATACTTCGCGAATGTTCATTCCCGCCTGAGATATGGCATAATATTCTGAGGAAATACATCTTATAGCTCCCAGACTTTTAGATTACAAAAACGAATTGTACGAATAATAACCAAATCCCACCCACGTGATTCATGTAAGCCTCTCTTCATTAATCTAGGAATTCTACCATTATCGTGTCTTTTTATTTACGAATCAGTGGTTTTTGTCAAAAATGACTTGGTCAAGGGCGGGAATATATTTTCAGAAAATGCCGAAGTCTATTACTATAACACTCGACGTAGAAATCATATTCATCAGGTGACACTATCAACAGCTCATTACAAAAAATTCACTTACAATACATGTACATTATTTTACAACACTTTGCCAGATGACATTAAACGATTAAATTCAATAGAAAAGTTTAAATCCCAAGTGAAATCGTTTCTGCTGCATAACTGTTTCTATACAATTAGAGACTATACTGAGCATCACAAGAAAAGTAACATTTAATTTTAACAATGATACATAATGCATTATTTACCATTTGGACTGTATAAATGAGTATAAACAACCTGTAACAACAATTGTACTACAGCGTCCGGGTCAATGACCTCCATCTCGATCAGGTTTTTCGTCCAGTTTCCCTGATCCGTTGAGCAAATGCTGAGATGGCCCCTTGTTTTGCTTCTGAACATAAATGTAACTTCATTTTCTATGGACGTCTTCTAGAATTCAGTGGGAAATACAGTTATTCAAATTATCGTTTTCATGTTGTCGCGGCAGGAAGTAATAAGAGCCAAAATTTATTGCTTATTTATCTTTGAAAATAGATTTTATTACATGGGATTTTTTTGTTTTTTCTCTCTTTCAAAATTCAAAATTTAAGTAGTATATGACTTAGTGTAGGGATCACAGAATTTTGAAAATGTGCACACAATTCACTTTTCCCCATAGCACGTCATACGCAGTTTTTAACTGTTTTTTGACGTAAAATAAATAAATAAATTTATTTAATCATAACATTATTTGTGATGATTATCATGTATGCTGTATATAAGAGAGAAAAATTTAGGGAGCTTAATAAAGCAAATTTTTTGAAAGAAGTTCATACAATAAAAAAGTTAAAGATGACTTAAAGACACTATGTGTTATTTATTCTCTTCAGAAAGTTGTTCTTTTCATAAGTTTAATTCTCATTCCATTGCTGCAAAGAGCACTAATTCCCCAATGTAACTCTGGTACATATGACTCATCTTCTTTTATACGATATTTCCAAATAACTTTACTGATTATTGTTTTCATTGCCATCATCGCATATCTTCTTCCTGAGAAAATAAAAAAAGATTATTAACAATGTAGAATAAGTAGTTATAATAGCTACCATAATCCTGCAGAAAATACTTCAAAATATAACTAGTGCGATGTCTTTGGTTACAACACAGCGTGCACCGAAAGTCTCCGGACACATGCACTTCGACGCAGCCACCCCTCCTTCCACTATTTCGTCATGCTGGCCGGCCCTCGCTACCTTCCGCCCCCACCGCCATCACATCACGCCCAGGTGCCCTTTAGGCCCATCTCGTTCATGAGGCCAGTCCGTGACAGCCCTTGTCTCGTTGAAGCGTTTGTTCTGGATGGATGTACGTTCAGGTACACAGACAGATACAGTGGTATCTCACACATAATTACAGCCCATTGCAAGGGATTTTTGAAGGTGTAAGGTATAGTAGTGATGCACTAGAGATTGGAAATGCCTTTCATGTCACAAACAAACGTATGCCTTATTAAAACATGACGCCCTCGAGATTCGAACCTCTACACTCTTAGTAAACGTACGTGGACACTCCTGCTCCAAGCCCATGTGCCAATAAGCCAACTGACTTTACTCCCTTATTTGAATAGATGAAATGAAATTGTAATGATTATTATACATAGTCCAGTCACATTAATGTGACCATAGACTATATTCCGCGTAAACAAACATTAACCCCTCACAGACGGCAGGTGGCAGCACTAACAGAGGAGAGTACATAAAGCGTGTCGGGTGGATGCAGTAGGCTAATCCGAAAAGATAGCCCAAAGAGAGGAAAACGAAGGTAATTAGCAGGGGAAAATGGGTGCCATTCTATAGCACTAGTTTATTCTGTGATAACTTTCGTTATCTGTGATAACCCAAAGTTAAAACGAGTTTCGAAGAGTTGCAATTAATGTGAAAAACAAGTTATATTACCTGTGAAATGTCTCAACTGCAACAGTATTGTTCATCGATAGGTCCTACGATTTGAGTTCTGACTGCTGCCGATTTTCGAAACTAGCTACAGAGTTGGGTTAATATCAACCGGCCTCTGAAGGATAAGTCTAGCGGCAGATTACTTTGATGATTAGATTTTTCATGGATACTTCGATGAATACCAGACGAAATTCGGAGCAATACCCTAAGCTTTGACCCAGGTAATAGTGCAACCTTCCTTTTCTCATCCTTGCCTGTCGACTCCCTGTTCAAACACATTAATACATACATGCATTATACAGTTCCACCTATCTGGAGATCAGTCGAGGGATTAGTGCTGGTTGAGGCGGTGTCCCGCTGGAGGAGACCTGAACGAGAAAGCTCGCAAGCCAACGCAGAGGTCGGGGCCGAAAAATCACGATGCAGTGGAGGAGGAACGCTGTGGTTTGGCGGAGTGTAACAAGTATTACGGTTACGGGACAGATGATGTAAGTACGCGATGTGTCCAGATACATAATTACTCGCTCATAAATATTAATATTTAATAATTTTACCACGCTATACGTCTACCATCAATTGCAACTATGCCTTAGCCATTTCCAAGTATTACTTAAATGCTCTTCAACACAATAACGTTTTTATTTCAAAAATGTAATGTGATATTTCCCTTAAAGGTTCTGTTATCTACACCGTCTTCTCCTGAAACGGGTTTTAAACTTTGATATGTAGTACATACCTAAGCAAGCACGCATTCCCGCACCAAACGGTATAAAGGCGTATGGATGTCGTGTGGCAGAGTTCTCGGGAGAGAATCGTTCTGGGTCAAACACGTGCGGCGCAGGGTACAATTTGGGGTCCATATGCAGAGACCTTGGCGATATCGTCACCGTAGCTCCAGCAGGAACGAAGAGATCGCCTGCAAATTAAAAATCGAAACTGTTTCTTTCAAGGATATTATGTCTCTCAATATATAAGCCATAAACAGGGAACAAGTTAATGCATTTTTCAGGGTAAGGTATGCAATACAGCACAGATGGGGCCACTGTTGGCGGAACTGACTGATTGGAGAATTAGGCGCTAAGGTACGGTTCATTACGTTAGTAACTTACTACTTTTAAAGTTTTATTCCACTGAACGAGTTTGTCCTAATTCTTAAATGTATTCGAGATCAAGCGTACTGTAAGGTCGTGGTCTGTGCTCCATGGTCGGCGGAACAGTGCAAGTGATACAAAATATTACGGGATGCTCGCTTGACACTGGAAGAACATGTCTGGTGGATTTTCCTCGTACTTCGCAGGCAATTATTTACGATCAAAGAAACCTAATCTTTTATCCTTCAATATTTTATTTACTTGTTTACTTTAACCATTACTTTGTGTATATGCTGAGATCTATCCGTTTTTTTCTGGGTACGGATTCGCGGTTAGGAAAGTCTACGAAAAAAATATTTATATATTTGTTTATTATTTATTAAATTTATCTATTTAGTTATCTATTTATTATTTTATATTGTTTATTTATTCTGGAGTTTTCTTTGCCATTTTCATAAATAATAATGCTTTTTTTCAAAACTCAGTTGAACATTATCATCTCTTGCTGTACAGCATCCAACAAACAAAAGCATACATAATACCACTTTTCATAACAATTACGGCCAAACAGTAACAATAACCCTGTTAAACATTTAAATATTCCCATTTACTCTTCCCTTGCATGCATTGCAAGCACATTCCAATTGCAACCATATTCCCATTTACTTTTTACTATCCTAATTGAAAATTATTAAAATATTCTACAAAACCTGGTCATCTTACAATACTCGTGATAATATGTCCCATTTTGTATCACTTTCCTGTTTCAGTCCGCTGTACTTTTGGCCTTCGACTTTCAAGTACATTTTAAATTCCATATCCGCATCGTCGAATGACATTTTCTTTTCTCCACACAAGATTGATACTTATTCCCATTTACAACTTTGGTATTGTCCACCATCCAGTTAATTTAAACATCTGGTTATCACTACCTCCAAGAACCTTTTACTCCCGTTCGATCGTCACCACGTCCTAATCTGTTCTGCCTCCTTGCTGGTCACACGCGCTTATCTTCTGTCTCCTAAGATGCGCAGTACTGTACTCATGTTTCTGTTTAATTCTTTTCGTGCAGACTTTTCCATTTCTCGCACGCCTTTGTCATATCTGATTGGCTAATCTCGTCTAAGCATCTTATTATCCCATGAACTATTGATTCTAGCGTTTTCTACGAAATTTTGCTAACATCCACGAAACTTTCTCACGTGTCCATTCGATATTATACGCGCCACAAATTTCACTATTTTCCTATTTGTCACACTGCCTTTCCCTTACATTCTCATTATTTGTAAATCGCCATATAATTCCTTTAGATTCCCAATTCTTCATGCCGTTCATCTTTGTAATGTATACGTCATTTGTTTATATTTCGCTTACATTGTGATGAATCACCAGTAATCACACATGTAGCTGTCATTATTCATTGATCAATGTAATTCAGGGACTACTGTTAAATAAGAGCTGTAATGATTTGCAATCATTGTGCTAATTTGGTGTTCCAGAGAATAAAGACTTTCCAATAAAAGATTAAGTTTTATATTCAAAAAGACAGAAGACGGCATCGCCGCGCGCAAACATTTTTTCTAAATTAACCGAATGCGCGGAAGAAAGTCTCGAGGAACGAGGAAAAAGTGCAGTGTTGTATGTTTGGTGAAGACGCTAGCTCCGGTGTCAGCGTAGTATAATATTTTAAAAAATTATTGTTCGGAAGTGAACATGGAAAACATTTTAGATATTTTGATGCGGACGAAAAGTTTATAACCAATGGGTGAATGAATTCGTAAGTTAGGGCGAATAATTTACGGGTAAAAGTGACGAAAACGTTAATTTTACGCGGGGGCACTTTTGGACAATGGTCGGGGACATTTTGTCGCAGTGTTTACAACACAAGGGTTTAGAGTTCTTAGGACAGTAGGAGCTAATACAAACAGATTATTTTATTGTGGTTCGCGTAACAAAAGTCTCTCTTCACCGCGGGAACTTTAAATGTAGTGGAAACTTTGCGTTTCATCGCAAAACTTTTTGTAGTGGTTTTGTTAACCATGTGAGTCGTGATATATATGGTATTGGGAACTGGTGGAGGCTGAGGCCATTGCCGACGGCGACGCGTGATATGGCCGCATGTTGCAGAGTTTATTCGGTATCAAGGAAGTGATGCATGGATATTTTTTTTATTTATCTGGCAACTTCAAAAGCATCTGTCGAAGACCAAGTCCTGTTGATTTATTATAGAATAAGAGGGTCAACAATCTGAAACGACAGAATGCGCATTCGGTGTGGATTCTTCATGCATGTTGATTTATCGCATATTTTGTGTTATTTCTAATGTTGTTGTTCAGACAAGTTGTCTTTATTCCATGTGATTGTGTTTTTGTAGATCTGATGAAGGAATTAAATATTCCGAAACGTTGGCAAACTAATGTGTTTCATTAATTGACCGATCCCGTGATCCATATCCTACTACTTATTAACGGTCGTGATTTCTACAATGGTCATTCTGCTTTATGTTCCATAGAGATCTCGAGTCGCAACACCAATCTCACATCACTAAATTTATTTTCAGTACGCTCGATTCACAAGCGTGCATTGCCAGCTTTTTACACGAGCGAAACTGCTCCGCTTCCCTGATTGTTAAACAAAGCGACTTTGTCACATCTAAGTAGGAAAGTGTTGAATTCGGAAAAAAGACAATGTACACGTCTTCGAGTCTAGTCATTGGCTCTTTCTAACGGTCATCTTTGGAGGCAGCTCAAGCAAATGAATGGGTAAATTAATTTCTTTCCTCTCTGCAAGCTAGCCGGCAGTTTTCTAGGAAAAATTATCTAAGTCGAGCGCTGGAGTTTGAAATGTATACCCTTTGCTGTTAATTCTGCCGAAAGAGTGGTTAAAATTGATTGCATTACAGGTACGGAGCCAAAATGAAACTAATTTGGCCGCCTCCGCCAACCGCCCTTTGAGGAGGATGATTCCTCACGTCCCGGTTTCCTGTTGGGGAACTTTCCAGTATTTTTTTATCCCTCTAAACTTATTAAAAATCAAATTTATAAATACGAAAATATTTTTTATACTTTAAAGTGGTGAAGGCGCTACATGTAGAGTGTAATATAAATTAATAAGAAACTATTCTTGCGAAATTGTGTCTACTTTTCATTGCATTTTACTCACTAGATTGAAGAGGTGTGTCAACTCCGGCTTCTTTTAAAATGAAGAAGATGGGTGGATGCATTCTAAGGGTTTCCTTCACAACCATCTCCACGTACTGCATGCGTTGCAACGTATCCGGAGTCACTTCCGTAGAACCTGCAGCGCCAAATATATCCTGAAGCTCTCTCAGCGCCTTCTCCTGAGGAAAGAAAAAAGGGCATACAAGAACGATTTCTGAGAAAAATTAGTGTTAAATATACAACCACCTTCAAACATTTCTTCTTACTTAGAAAAGATAGATTTTATAATTGGATGTTTAGTTTCTTGTAAGTTACTGTAAATGTTGAGACATCTAGCGATGATGCAGTGAAACCTGCTCAAACTGTCATTCCAATAAACTGCACAGGGCCGTATTCATAGTCGTTACTTATAGAATAAGAAAATATTAAAAAATTTTTAAGGAAATTATAACATTTGGTATACATAAAACGCATCTTTTCTTATGACCGATCCATCCTTAGTGTCGAGCAATTGGCTGATCTACCGTCCCTGAACTAGAAAGTCTTCGTCCAGTGTCGGAGATAGACCAAAGCAAAACTGTAATTTTGTTGCCTAATAAACGAAAAATCACAAGGTCTGCATCGCAACTACGGCATTGTCAGTAATGGTAAGTCAACGGTTCCTGCACCATATCATAGCTGACACGGCACATGGTTGAGTTGTAGCTTTTCAGCTAGGTCGAATTCAGTCGCTGTCTGGATGAGAGTTTAGCAGCCGGATGCTCCGATCCATAAATTTCTGAAGTTTCTCTGACCAACACCAGTCGAATGCCGGAGCAGTACCCTAAAAAACGGGTTACGGACCTCGCGCGATTTTTTCTTCCTATTCCTTGTCCTATCCTCATTCCTTACAAACGCATTTACACTAGCATGCACTACACTACATATGGTTGGGGAAAATCCTGCCAGCCGACAAGTAGGCAGGCGACAGATATCACCATCCAGTGGGGGAAGATCACCGCCACCTGCCGCGATAAGAACATGCACGACACTTACGAGGCTAATGACCGTAGCAGTTGACGCGCCCAGATTCACCAATCAATCAATTCGTATCATACAACCTGGTAAGAATATTTTGTCGAATGTTCGCATGTCCCATTACACAATTTGCACTACAATGAATCATATTGTCTAAAATATAATCCAAATTAACTTACCTGAACGAGTGGATTTTTGGCTAAATAGTAAAAGGCGAACTGTAGAGCAATGGCAGTGGTGTCGAATCCCTGAAAACAAAAGTTATATTAACTAGCTAAAGCCGAGCGATTATATCGCACAGAATAACTGCAAAGAAGTTACGACAGAAAATACCGCATATACACGAGTATAAATGTTTTATATTTACCAATAACTTTACACATTCATACAGTAGTAGTACTCTTGTTATTCACGAGGTATATGACAGGTTTTGGAATGGATATTGTGCCATGTTCTCAGGTTGATTTTTTACAATAGAATAGGTAATAATTCGCACTTAATGCTGTTTCGATCACAAAAGCAACATTTCAATAGGTTTATTATTATTATTTAACGTAAGGAATATAAAAATTACTCATAGAAATTTGGGCATTAAAAATTAGTGATATTTTGCCATTGGATAATTTTAGAAGGTTCACTTTCTTTCTGTTTTTGTAGTGATAAGTGACTTACGGCGAAAAAGAATATCACCAGTTCATCTAATACATTCTCGTAAGACAAAGACCTTCCATTTTCCTGGAGAAGAGCGTCTATCAGTATGTTGTACTGCTTTTTGTTGGCGTCTACTTCGGCTTTTCTGCTAGGAGCAACATGTGGTGTGTCCCCGGATGTCTCGACAATCCCCTTCATCAGTGAACTCTTCGCTTCGGGCCCGAAGAACTTCCTTTCGTAGCTCTACTATCTGCAAAAAGGATACCCAGAAATTAAAACACACGTACTAAACAAAGGGTGACGTGGACATGTAGTGAAACCTCGCAAGACTTTTTATTTAGTAATGAGTCGAATCATGCAAGAAAACGGAAAATATTTCGAACAATGATTTCTTCGTCATTCAAAGGTGATTGATTAATTGATAATTAGTGTTTCCTGGAGCATCAACAATGGTCAAGTAAGACATGGTCATGCGAGAGTAAAAAGTAAGACATGGACTTGTAAGAGTAAAAGTAAGACATGGCTATGTAGTGCATCTTGTACCCTCAGGAGAAGCAGTGTTCCTCCCCTAATGGAACATCTAATCACATTTACGCCAGATTGCGGGTTTTCACGCTCCGTTGAGTTACCGCGCCAGCCGGAACAATCTCTAAACTCCCGCGTATATCGTTCTTCGTCGAGTGAGCATTAGTAATGGGCAAAAGTGTGTGCGTAAACCGAGAGGAGGGACCAGGAGGCGAACGGAAATTTCGCGCGCGATCTGTAGCCAGGATATTACAGCGGCATTCACCTCGTATTGATCGAAAGATCTCCAGAAAACTAACTATCAGAGCAGCCGGTCGCTAGAATACTTATACATGTAGTATTTGAATTATTGTCATTTAGAAACGCGCATCAGTACATTTATTCTCATTGGCTGCTACTACACTTCTACTGGAATGCAATGAAAGTGAGGGTTTTCTTCAAAATGGAGAAAAATTACGAAAATTCCTCAAAAGCTAGAATACACGGGATGTCTCAGAAAATAAAATCAGGAATCACTGGAACTACAAGACGCGAGTGACTTTCTAGAAGCCCTCGCAGTTATAAATAGGGTCTGTAACTGAAAGATCTGGATTATTATTATTAGAGCGAATGGCACACGAGGTAGAGTTTACTTGAAAATAAATATAACCTAGATCTCACCGAAACATAAATTTGGCTTCATCAACAAATGATCCAGTTCACCGCAGCATTCTAGAACAAACAATACACAATATCCTTGACATTTCACAGGCTTTCGACAGAGCTTGGCACCCAGGCCTAATATACAAGCTAAAAACAATAGAAACTCTAAATTACCTAATACAAATCAACAAACGTTTTATAACGGACAGAACATTTACACTAACAGTTAAGAAGCACATTTCCAAACCTCGCAAAATAAAAGGACTTCCCAAGTATCTCCCTTTTCACCCATCCTTTTCCACTTTTACACATGTGATACACCTACCTCTTCCTACACACATTTCGCACAACTTGCTGACGATACTGCCATCTTAATGTTCAATCATTCATTAAACCACACTTGCAATATAATCCAACTACATTTAAAAAACATGGAAGATTGGTTCTTGAAATGGAATATACGTCAAAATCAACAGCCACAATATTTTATCTCAAAACATGCGCCCCCCACTCCAAACTAATTACATTATTTCCTGGATCCTGTACAACAAAACTGTTAACTATTTACAATTAAACTTTGATTCAAGATTAACCTTGTAATCTCACATAGCAATGAAAATTCAACAAAAAAAAATTAAATTTATTCAGCGAAAACACAATACTAAATAACAATATCTGTCTCTCCTTAAAAAAATGCCGTAACCCGTTCATCACAATAACAAGAACTCTATTGCTGTGTGCTTGGCCATTTGGAAATATCCTCAATAAATACGAAATATGCATCGGCTACTTTCCATTATTCATTTTTCGACATAAACCAGGTGTAGGTGCGCAATGAGTATCCTTTATCAATATAGTAGTTAGAATATAATTAGTTTTAGTTTTATTTATTTATTTAGTCAAAAAGGCAAAGACTGTATGTGACGTATGGGGGAGAAAATCATCTGCGCACGCTTTCTTGTGTTTCAGAATCCCTTCCCAACAATTTAACTGTTAATAATTGAAAAATGAACAATAATAATAATAATAATAATAATAATAATAAACTTAAAAAAGCGAGAAATTAACATTTTAAAAATTAGATATTTTCGTTGCCGAATTATAGAAAACTTATTTTTAACAGTAGACCAACGAACAGATTTGATTTTCTGTATTACTAACAAAATAGAAACTCACCCTTTGCTTTACTACCACTACAAGCAAAAGGAAAGCTCAACAAAACGTGTGCATAGTGAAGCTACATTTACGTCCATATGCAAATTAAGGGGCCATCTCAGAATTTGCTCAATGGATCAGGGAAACTGGACAAAAACCCGATCAACCCCTAACATACACTAGTTTTGATCATTTAATCTAACCAGTTTAATTTTTGTTGTTTTTAATTGATAATTTATTTCATTTTTTATAGGTACACAAAGTATAGTTATTAAGAAGTAGTTTCTTACCTCATCCATAATTCCGTACCCCCGCTTTAGAATAGCCTTTGCTCTGCGTCCTGCTGAAGTTAAATTATAAAACGCTTGAAAATATAGCCACGGACGTCTGAGACGATGGGACAACTCTCTCTGCCCTCTGTAAAAAATCAAATACTTTAGAATATTATGATGAGTTTCATTCACTGCATATGTAATGCACTCATTGCATCTTGAACGATTGATATTCAGACTCTGAAGTTAATGAACACGCGTTATTAGGACAAGGGATCAACAAAGTTTGATATTCCATGCTTGGGGTCATACTGTTGTGCAAATGGACACGGCCCAGAACACATTATGTGCAAAAAGTGTGAAGGGGGAGTTGGATGGTCCTGATCTTTAGAAAGGACGTATGGATTCATTCTCCAGAAAAAATGTAGGGAGCACATGTTCATTCTCGCCTGAGATATGGCATAATATTCTGGAGAAATACATCTTATAGCTCCCAGACTTTTAGATTACAAAAACGAATTGTACGAATAATAACCAAATCCCACCCACGTGATTCATGTAAGCCTCTCTTCATTAATCTAGGAATTTTACCGTTACCGTGTCTTTTTATTTACGAATCAGTGGTTTTTGTCAAAAATGACTTGCTTAAGGGCGGGAGAAAATTTTCACAAAATGCCGAAGTCTATTACTATAACAGTCGACGTAGAAATCATATTCAGCAAGTGATAGTATCAACAGCTCATTACAAAAAATTCACATACAATAAATGTACATTATTTTACAACACTTTGCCAGATGACATTAAACGATTAAATTCAATAGAAAAGTTTAAATCCCAAGTGAAATCGTTTCTGCTGCATAACTGTTTCTATACAATTAGATACTATACTGAGCATCACAAGAAAAGTAACATTAATTTTAACAATGATACATAATGCATTATTTACCATTTGGACTGTATAAACAACCTGTAACAACTATTGTACTACAGCTTCCGGGTCGATGACTCCCATCTCGATCAGGTTTTTCGTTCAGTTTCCCTGATCCATTGAGCAAATGTTGAGATGGCCCCTTGTTTTGCTTCTGGACATAAATGTAACTTCATTTTCTGTACACGTCTTCTAGAATTCAGTGGGGAAATACAATTATTCAAATTATTGTTTCCATGTTGTCGCGGCAGGAAGCATTATTCCGAAGCACAACATGATACGAGCCAAAATTTATTGCCTTATTATCCTTGAAAATATATTTTATTACATGGTAGTTTCTTTCTCCCTTTCAAAATTCAAAATGTAAGTAGTATATGACTTAATGTAGGGATCACAGAATTTTGAAAATGTGCACACAATTCACTTTTCCCCATAGCATGTCATACGCAGTTTTTAACTGTTTTTTGCCGTAAAATCAATAAATAAATAAATAAATAAATAAATAAATAAATAAATAAATAAACAAATGTAAGTGGTTGGTGAGATGCGATCGGATTTTTATAGGCTGGGTATTACGTAAATGATAATGAACCGGGAAGTTATGTTTAGTTTCAGGTCTGAGAGATTGGTCTTGTGTACATTGTGATATTAAATTGTAATTAGAAATTTTAGTAATGTAATAGTCGGAAGCTTGAATTAAATAGGCTCCATGTTTCGATGAGATATACATCAGGGTAGCTCCGTATATGAACGAATTTTCCAATAAGTAGTTGAATATAGTCAGTCGCGAGTAGGTGTTCATACGAAACACACACAGGGAAAGTCGCGACCGTGTATTAAATCTGTGGGAATATTAAGTCCTATTAACAGCAGTCGTTGGAGACAATCTGGAACATCTTGTTAATTTACGAAAGGATGTAAGAATTGGTACACCCGGGAGTCTATGGACAACATTCTACTAATCAGCGATCAAGATTACGAACGTAAGATAACGAACAATAGTCAAACCCGTACGGTGTTTAATGTTGCAATTTCAAAAGTAATTCATGAAAAATTAATAAAATTGTAATGTATTATACGAATAAATGTTAAATTTTTTGTTGAAAAAGGCCGATAATTCATAGTAGTTGCCATCAATCTAATAATTGATTTCAATCAATAGAACATTCTGTATAGAATTGTGTATATAATTACACGTCCACATACAACTGGTAAGGAATGCAGGCTGTGGAACCCACGGTTGAGTTGAGACTAAATCAATAAATTAATGTTGTAAAATTTCACTATTAGATGGCCTACGGCGGAGTTTGACAAGAACTTCTAAGAATTATCAAAATATCTGTACCAAATCGACAGCTGGGCAGCCAAAAACAAAATTAAAATCAACCCGAAAAAAACAGCAAGCAAAATCTTTTCCCTAAAGCCATCCATTCCCCCATCCCCTTATTATTGAGTCTAGTATCTGTACAATGGCATCTTTATAACACACCAATAAAATACCTAGGCCTTTCCTTAGACACTCGCTTCAATTGGAAAAATCACATTGACAATGAAGTTATGCAAGCAAAAATTAAATTTCACCAACTACAAAGAATAATAAATAGATCAGCTAAATTACCCTTTAATATTGCCATCATCTATACAAAGTTATTATACGACCACTATTATTATATGCATACCCAGTATGCATCTGTGCAGCAAAATCTAATACCAAAAAACTCCAAGTAATCTAACATCACTTCCTCCACACCATCAGGAATGCCTCACGGTACATCTCCAATGCACAACTTTATACAGAATTCCAGTTCGAACTGATAACCCACCACATTTCGTATCCTCCCACTTCTTTCAGAACATTCCAAATTAACCCAAACTAACCCCTCTAAGGATCTGCCAAGACCCAACACATAGAACCGGCATCAATAATATATTTCCTTTCGATGCATTGCTAAAAATTTTCTCAGATCTGGAGCAGATAAAGAGATATAAACCCCAGTAGTAATGTACGTTAAGATTACTTGTAAGATTATTGGAAGTTAATTATAAGTAGATAGAAGCAATTATAACAAATGTAGCGTGTATTTACAACACAACGCTGATCTTTGTATTTTCCTATCCGGAAGAAAATAAATAAATAAAATAAAGGTTAGCGCTCCGAATCTGCGAACGTGACTGAAATGCCTTGATGTTCATTGAGACACTATATACAGGACTAGCAACATTAAATCCTGTGAAATAGAGTAACTTTAATTTTACCTGTCCAATTTTAACTACACATTTTGAAATACTATTTTTTTCTATCAAAATTTGGTGTTTCGAAGATTGTAGTCCTTTATATTTTTTTACTATAATTAACTAAAATTTCTTTTATGTGTAGTTTACAGTGCTTTATACTCTTATTCCTTTACTCTACCAACGCTACGTTTGTACTACAAAGAAAAACTGAAGAGGCTTTCTATAATTTTATGTATTTCATTAACACTATTTTCGAAGTACCTCTATATAAACAAATCGACAATCGCATGCTCCATTGAAAATACCATGCAATTAGCTGATGTTAAGTTAACAACGTTTCTAGGTCTCTCAATTCAGTTAAATGGAATCTGCATACAACAGCATTAAATATTAAATTAAGGTTACTCATTCAGGATCCTTTTAAATTCTGACACCCTTCATGCAAACCGTTGTATGTATTTTGAAAATGTACATTCCCGCCTGCGATATGGCATAATATTCTGAGGAAACTCATCGTTTAGTACCCAGACATTTAGATTGCAAAAGAAAATTATCCGCATAATGAAAATATGCCATCCACGTGATCCCTGCAATCCTTTCTTCATTAAGCATGGAATCTTACCATTGCCTTGCCTTTTCCCGCATAATACGAATCTGTAATATATGTCAAAACTGACTTACTTAACGGTGGGAACATATTTTCATTCAATATATGTACGTTACTTTACAACGCATTAACAGATGACATTAAAGAATTAAAATCGGTACACACATTTGAGTTAAAGTAAAATCTTTTCTGCAGCATAATTGTTTCTATACAATTAGAGAACGAAAGTTTTCTCTCCATGCGTCACATAGTTTCTTACTCTTTTTGACTAAATAAATATATAAATGATTATGAGGTAGATTATGAAGTTAGGATCTGTAAACGGCGTATTTGTCGCCGGAAGATTGAAACTAGTGCTGCTACAACAATACATATTTACTCACAATATTGGAAAGAGTTACGTAGTACTAAAATATCTACTCAACCTCAGCTATTACTTGAAAACGTCCAATTCCACCTACTCAAACGAAGCGCCTAAGACGGTTGGTTCGTTGGTTGGTGATTCCGGGCGCGTCAACATCTTTGATCATTAGTCACGTAAATGAAGTGCATTTTTTTCTCGGGAGATGGCGGCGGTATTCCCCAGCCGGATGGCGAGATCCGGCTCCGACCTACCATCGACTAGCGGGGTTTCCCCCTAACCAGGACTCTCCCACGAGCGTGGTACCGCCCCAGCCGGGACAAGCTCTAATCTCCCGTCCGGTCTCCCGGAATGTGATGGTGTAGCGCATGTTAGTGTAAGTATATGTGTAAGGAGAAAGGATAGGACAAGGAAGAGGAAGGAAAGATCGCGCGCGGTCCGTGGCCCGTTCCTTGGGGTACTGCTCCGGCATTGACCTGCCGCCTATGACATATTCATTTCGATATTCAGGAACAGCGAACATTTCCTACTTGTGCAAATAAACAAAAATAAATTTAACTGTTAGATACAGCACCTAATGGGGAATAAATATATAAGAATTTCACACAAGTCTGCTTTGATTACTTTGAAGTGAGCTTTCAATATCAGAATATCGTAATCAGCGATCAAAACTTGTTACAACAAAGACGTGTGTATGTTACTTTTATGTTAAATTTATTACGCTCCTGCGATCTACTTTCTTTCATAAGAATATTATCTACATCATACGGTCGGCACGACCTATAACATTGGGATGGAATTTAAAAATCTTAAACCGCAGTGTTGCCATTTTGTGAAATGATAACCGTTAAACGAAGTCATTGTCGAGGAGGTTGGTAGCAAAAAGTTCACTAAACCGTTTCATTTTTGCTGCGAACTCCCTTCAAAAACTGTTCTAACTTCCTACGTTAATTTTCTTACATAACAAAGTTAAAATAATATGAAATAGTAAATGAACACTATTATAAACAAATTTGTAGATTCGGCTTAAATATTATATTATAATATAATATTATAATTAAATATTATACTATAATATTCGGATTAAATATTATTAACTTTAGCTTGTCTTTTCACATTGTTTATCTATACTAATATATAAAGACAGAAGTGCGTTGTCTCACAGCGCGGTAATCTCTGAATCTACTGAACCAATGCCAATGAAACGTTTGTGCTTGCATCCTTTAAAGGCCTGGAATACTCAAGGCTAAGATTTACAAACATAAACAGTAATATATTTTCAAAATAATTACTTTTCTGGACATTTTTTGCCTAGCTTTACATCACAGATTCAAGAGTGCATCAATGCCAATAGTTCTGCTGCGCGCCACCAGAGGATGACGTCTGAGATCTACTACTGATTTCCTCAAAGTCCAGAATTATTACGAAATTCATTTGAGTTTAAATAAGGTTATGTAATTTCCCTGGGTAAACATTTGAAAGAAAGCCGTAACTGAAGTGGTAAAGAATGTCCATGTTCATGCATTGCTCTTGGTCCGTGTTATATACAAAGTGGCAAAAAATCATTGTGAGCTTGAAAGTGTTTCATAATTGAGGTAGGTTGAGAGAATAAAAAGTGCAATAATATACAGTACAGAATATACAGTAATGTACAGTGTATAATATATAGATATCGTACAATCTAAACAATGTCTTCTTATAAAGAAATTTGTGACAACCGAATTGTTTGACGAAACGAGTGTCACAATTGTCACAACAGATAACAAATGCCAAGAGATAGGCAGTCTACTAAAATTTTGAATCGGCTAGTCAGAGGGAAGATCGACTTGCTGAAGCATTCACTCGCCCCATTGAAAATAGTAGAGCAAGAGGGGAAGAAATATGAATAATTCTCTAAGTAGTAGGGCATCTGTTCATTAGGATTCTCCATTTGACCATTTACACAGTTCTTAGGTTCAAAATGGTAAATTGGAAAGTGTGTATATGTTTTCACACCATCCAGTAAACTTTTTTTTTTCAATATTTGAACAGTGGTGTGTAATTTAGGAATTACATATTAAGGTTAATCTATACAGTTGTTTGTCATATTCATTGCAGTTGTACGTTTTTCTTCTGAATGTGAAATTAAGACTAATCTGTGCAGTTGTTTTGCATATCACTTGCTCCTAATGAATTAATGAATTCATATATATTTTTCAATAAATAATTGGAAAAAATTAATTTATCTAAAAATATTTTGTCTAAGCAAATAAACTAATCTGGGACTAAATTTTTTCTTCAGTATGTGATGTATTTCTGTGCAGTGGTATGTAATTTAGGAATGATCATTTACATATTGTCATCGAAGCGGCCGACGGTCAGGAAGTAACTCAGTCGGCAGGTGATACTAATTCTGTTCTAACCTAAGGATGGTGGAAGGAACTTGAAAAGGGTCTGTTTCATGAACATGTCTGTTACACGACATTTAAATGGTTCAATACTAAGTTTCATTTATTTCTGATAGGTGTCAGAGAAGTTACATTTAAAAGTAGAGAAATGAATCCTGCCTAGTGAGCTCGTTAAAATAAATTTAAATGTTAAATTTCAAAATTTAGAAACTACAACTAAAAAGAAATTAAAATTTACTGATGATTTAATTCTTAAGGCTAATGACAAACACGACAGGGCGCGTATATGCTAACGTCCTCGCGCAACGCTAATATGCTAATGTCCTCGTTGCGCGTGAAGAGCGTAGAATAGAACTCAATAGCGTGAGTTTTGCCCGTTAGGCGACTTATATGATGAGTAGGGCGCCGGCAGCAGATTCTGGGTCGTTGAACTCGCCAGCTGAGGGTTGGGCTCCAAGCAGCGGTCCCAAGAGGACGGCCGCGCTGGTCGGGGCGCACTAGAGGCAGCGCCGCTGGCGTCTGGCAGCGTGGACCGTAGTGGTGGCGTTGAGCTGCGACGGCGATGAAGGGGTCAGGCGGGCGTGATCTGACCACCCACACTTCTTCCGATCCACTTGTTGGCGGTCGGAGCGTCGAATCACGGCGTGGCCCAGAGAGTTAAGTAACAGGCGAGTGTGCGCCTGCTAATAGCTACGTGGGTCTACTACTCCCGTGAAATTTTGAACAATAAGAATGATAAAAGAGGAATATTTAAGTGACGAGACTTATGAAAAAATTCTCACAACACCCCCTTTAGTGCGCAACTCACACAAACGTTCTGGCTCAAGTCCCTTAACTGGAAAAGAAATTTCTCTGAGGAGCGCTCTGCACGCACGTCCTCACTCAACCGGCCGAATCTCAGGAGTCTCGTTCTGATCATCGCTCCGTGCGACGCTCACCCTTTCCTCGGATACGTGTGTTTTCATTGGCCCAAAGCTATTGCGTTTTATTTAACTTTCCTGCCAATCAGCAGTACGGATTTCCCAAAATTTTCCAATGGCCTGGCGCATTCTCCCTCTCTCTCACGCTTTTTTGTACACACGTGCGCGCTGGACCTTTGCATCGTGTCATGAAGTGCTCGTTCTAATAAATAGATTTCTTTTTACGGCTTAGGGGTTCCCCTCGCCAGACGGGCGTGCTGTTTATGGTTGTACAAACATTTTGAAAGGACCGGGGAAGCACTTGGAGAAAAACCGGGGCGCGGGGCTAAACAAGCCGGAACACGCGCGGGCCGGGGTCGAAAATTCCCTTGGGTGCCGTGCCGGCGGCGGTGACGGAGTCGGAGGGAAACACATCACCCCCATTCCTCTACAACTACATATAATTAAGCTTAGAATATAAATGTTCCGCCACAATATTATGACTAATCTGTAAAGTTCTTTTGCATATCAATTGCTCCCAGTGAATGAGATCATTCATATTTTTCAAAAAAAATAAGCAAAAATTAATTTGTATAAAAATATTTTTGTCTAAGCAAATAATATTGGGGAGTCCTTGGTTTCTATTATTCATATTTTAGGATCAATAATCTCTATCACTTGAGATAAAATAATAATGCTAATATTGTTTTGTTATGTGGCTCTGTGCATTGTCAAATTTTAATTTATACGTAAAGTAATGCTGGTGGATCATTAGTTTTCTAATATATCAGTCGCATGATGAATTGATTTACCTGAACAAATAAGTTTTATACTACATGTTACTACCACATAGGATATTAAACACATATATTTTTGTCATCTTCAGAATTATAAAAGCTGGTAATTATGTTTCAGAATAGATACAAATATTTTCATTTATTTTTATGATTAGGATTCATCAATTACGTTATGACATCTATAACTATTATTCCGGATCTACAAACTACCGTACCCGTGCATTAGCTTCTGCATGTTATACTCACCTTAAAACAGTAAGTCCCTTCAAGGTCACGAGTTGACAGATCAATTTCAAACTTTTCTTTATGAATACAACAGAAGAAAAAATATAAAAACATTTTAAGTTTTATGTGACAATTTATTGATAGTGTTGGAATATTATATAAAACTCCACAAAAATTATATATGTGAGTTTACAAGTATTTTATTTCGTAGTGTAGATTTGTTCATTGCTTTTACTTAAAAGTGAATATTTAGAAGATGGAACTTCAAATAAGAAATAAGTAATTATTTGTGGAAAAGTGAGCGAGCTAATCCGGAAATTTCCAAATGAGTGTCAAGAGAAGACAGCATTCCAATGCTAAGTTCTATCGTATCAATTAAAAAAGCTTTAAGCGCAATATATGTTTACGATTCATTTCCTATTTGACACACTAAAAGTTGTGTGTCTAATTTTTTTTCTAATCGCTGATCAGGGAACAATGTGTCACCGCCTCAATCGAACCGCAAAAATTTTGAATTTACTATTCCGATTTTTTCGTGATCCGAAATTCCTATCAGAATGTTCTTTACCTTTTTTACTATATACTTTGAAACTTTAAAAATGTCTCAGAGGCTTTATGTAAAGTACGCCTCAAAATTAAAATATCGGTTTCAAATTCATTGCATCCGCCAGATCAATCGGGGAAGATCAATTTTGGAGAAAATCAGCTGATCGTTTCAGCCGCTAGCGTTGTTCACCCACAGAGAGACAGACGTTACGCTGTCAATCGATTTTTCGTTACAAAGGTCCCTGAAAACGTGGAATCTGTCTACACCACGTGTTATAGGAAACTTTTTTCTATATGGAGTAACTGGATTTATACATATTTTAGTTACCAGGTCCCGGTAATTAGAGTTTTTGAGTTTAAAAAAAATTCGCCATTTTCCCCGCAGCATACTGCGTAAGCAGTAGCGACAAAATTGCGGGCGCACGCGAACACGCACACATCATGAGCACGCATTTAGGTAGCCACAAAAGAATATTTACCCTCATGAGTTGTAGTTAGAGTATTCAATGAAAAATATCAGAAAAAATAAAAAGCAATTTACGAACCATGGATTATTTAAAATTTGTTGCGTCTGAATTGACGTAACGTTTTTCTAATACCCTTGGTAGGGGTGGGGAGGGGGGGGTGGGGGCGTTGAACGCTTTGCGCTTGGAACCGAAATCCTCCATTCCCTCTAAATGTCATGTATCACGTCTCGTCGCAGTCAGTTTAGGGCCGCCAGGTAACATCTTCGCGTACTCGCCTCTCACTTGGGCGCTCCTGAGCCACTATCCAGTGTCCAGAATTGGGAAGGAAATTGGATAGGAGTAGGGTTTAGGACACTTCACAGGGGTTGGACTAGCCCGTCTGAAGCAGCTAAATTCGTTTTGTTGAAACAAATTCCACATGAGGTTATCCGGAAATCGAAGGGAATCGAACCCGGACCTCCTTGTATTAAAAACAACTTACAACCAAAAATTGGATGAAAAACAACTTACCCTTTCACCAACTCGAGCAAGTCTTGATATTGTTTAATTCGTTTATTTTTTGTAGGTATACCAAAGAGTGTTTCTGTTGAAAAAAAATTCGTTCTCATAATAAAAATAAATTCTTCAAATTACATAGTACAGAAGATTACGAGATGAGAAAACACTGGTGAGCTATTCCGCAGCCTATCGGGATTCAGTCAAAAATCTTTATTCACTAGTTTCCGTCAATATTGGCAGGACTTACAAATGCAGCAGGTATCAAAATTATCCCTTATTACAAGTCATTGAAACAGATATATGCATCATTTTTTTAAATATTGCATTTTTTACTTCAGCTACACCTCCATCGTGTTACTTTTGTTTGGTAACAGTTCAAAATTGTCACTACTTCACGGCACTTGGAAAATTATTCTGATCATTTGCGGCTTGCCATGCAGCGTGGCGGCCAGCGTCTAGCCAGGCTTTTCAAACGAAGTGCCTGAGCTGTGGTCACGAGGACGCAAACTGGAGCAGCGCAGAACGATCAAAAATTAGTCCAGCTGAGCTCACCCATGTCTTTTCATCGTGGTACATAACGAAATGCATATTTGTTTTACTCACCAGCCACTATAACAGATTCGAGAGCTTCTGTCATATGTTTCACATCGAAAGGACAGCCATTCGCATACTCAGCTAGATGTTCTACAAAATCATCGCCCTTTTGATTGAAGACTGTCACATAATCTTTAAGGAGATTCTGATGAAAGGATGGCTTAACAATTCTGTGATGCTGACTCCATTCTTTTCCTGGAAAACATGTTTTTATTTATTTAGTCAAAAACTGTAAGTTACGTATGGGGGAGAACATCATCTGCGCACGCTTTCTTGGGTTTCAGAATCCCTTCCCAACAATTTAACTATTAATAGTGGAAAGAGAAAAAATAATAGTAATAATAATAATAATAAAATAATAAAAAAATAATAATGTTATATAATCTAATAATTATATAAAATATAATAATTATATATTATATAATTATATTAACAGTGTTCACGACTTCATAGCACACAAAGTAATACAGCGAAAACTAATGTTGCTACAACAGCATATACTTTCTCGTGTTATTGGAAACAGCTACGTAATATTGAAATATTGCATTTTCTTCGCCATTAACATCTAAGCAATTATTTGAAAACGCGTCTCCAAGCCTCTTAAGGGGTATTGAGAGCTTTGCGCCGGGGAGTGATCCTCCATTAACTTTGTACGCAGGGGAGAAATCCTCCATTAACTTTATCTGTCCTGTCACGTCACGTGGCAATCGGGGAATCTCATTTTTGAAAAAAATCCGCTGGAGAAAACTTCACGTTGTTCACAGACAGACAGAAGAAAGACTGACAGCTGTTTTGCTTTCAATCGATTTTTCGTTATAAAGGACCCTGAAACAATATATCAATTAGAATAAATACAATTGAAATCAAAATAATTATGAAAGTTCTGCCTGCTCACTCGCGAGTTTTCTTTCCGTCGTAAGATACATTTCCGACAACGTTTCATTTCATCACCGACTTCTAACATCCACACTGCAGACACGATGAACACATTTGGATGAAGGGAAAGAATGAGGATCACAAATGAACGGGAAAATATTTGGGATTTTGGGGGGAAATTATTTTGATCCGGAGTCGAGGTAAAAATATTATTCTCTTAATTATTATGAATAAAAAAGAAACATGAGACGTTATTCTCTATGATATTCTGACATACCAATATGTGGGTCATTTTTTATTAAATGTTATTTGTCGTAAATGGGTGGAAATGCTAGGGTAATTAAATGGGAATATGGCGCGTTAGCAACGGCGCCCAAATCGTTGTCAAGATAAATAAATATTCATCTAGCATTGAAAGTGACGGCGTGGCTAGTCAGATTTGAAAACGATTTGGGGATTGGTTGGAGAGAGCAACGATAGTCTACTACTGCGGAAGTATGTCTCATTTTTTTGAGACAAAAACAGTAGATGAGGGAAGTCGAGGTTTGGAGGGCTGAGCAGTAATAAGAAAATACACATTCTGTCATATGTGGTGACGCTGTGCGGGTCGCTCGCGGATAGATAATTTGTGTAATTGGAATTTGGAATTTTTCATGAGATTGAGGAACGTTGGACTCCGAATAACTTACAGTGTGTTAAAAGTATAGTTCACGAACAGTTTGGACTTAAAATATTTTTACAACACGCGGAAATTAGAACTTGTGAGAAGTCGTATATGATAGGACTCGGAAATATTCTGGACGAGTAATTAATTTGTGTAATTTTAAAACGTTTCTGCTGTGTAATCGTAAAGAACTTTGTATTATTTTGCATCTTTAATCCAACTAAAACTACGAATATTTGTAGTGCGGATCAGTGGCTCGGCAACGTTCGCGTGGAAGAACAGGAAAGAAGAACACGGTACTTCGACTCTGGAATTCGCATCACCGGGGAGAAGAGGAGATGGTCCTTCGTGGCGACGTCGATCAAGAGCGCGCGAATTATAGTGCAGTATTAAGGTGCAAACAAGGTCATGGCGAAAGGGCAGTTTTTCTGTTGTAATAAGCAATAAATCCTAAGTTTCTTTTTGAAAGGAAAAAAAAAGATTTTCATTGGCAAATTTGAGCTAATAAGTAGCTAGATAAAATTTTGTTTTCAAATTCCTTGCCACTCCGTATGGATGGAAGATCAGGTAATCGGCTATCAATAGGTAATAGCGATTATTTCAGACGCAACCCATCGACCCAGCTAGCGGGACAATATTTAATTTTCATTGAAGCAATAATAGCTAAAATTATTATCGTGACTTTTTTCCTGGCGCCCATTTTAACATAAATTCGTGTACGGGTTACGACGAAACGCCCGATAATTGTAAACAGTTTTGGGGCATGTTTTAATATTTATGAATCAAAAATATAAAAATAAACCACAGGCATAGAGAAAGAAAACATGAGAAAAATGAAGACCGTACATGGCTTCCAGCGGCTACGACGACGATTGGTTAATATGAATTATATGAATTTAAGAAGACAGACCATGCAATTGTCAGTGACAGCTCATGTCGTCGGTCCATAATTTGGTGAAAATTTTTCGTTTAAAATTCCAGGAATTATGTTTCATTGGAGAGGTTATTTGGGGAAATTCCTTATTAGTGGTGTGAAAAGAGCTCTAAACACATCTGGCTACCCTAGAATTCAGTAGCTATTGGGAAGTGGCTTGTTGGCACGTAGGTGGTCAAAATTAATTCAAATGTGGCCCCAAACTTGAAATAGTATAATTTGTACCAATTCCTTGGCGCTAATTAACAGCAAACTGTATGCGTTTTAAACGTTCTACGTTGAAATATTTTTTCTCTAATAACCGCGGGCTGGCTTCCAGAGAGAAAGGCAAAGATATCTTTCGTAAGAAACTCTTTAGAAGGACAAACTGTTGTGAAAAGTTAAACTGCTTTCATAGACGCTCGGATGATGCGCAACTATTGTGAGGCCAATCGTAGTCAGTAGTATACTGTCAACATTCCGAGAATCAAACGTCCTTCGAAGTCATACGCGATAGAATCGCATTGTTTGACAAGCACGTGGCCGAAACAGTTTTGCGGAGTCTCGCATCGCTCGAATAAAAAAAAACTCGCCAAAAACCCAAGAGACTTGAAAGACATAATAATTGAGTGGGCGTATGCACTGGACGGCAGGGGTATGAAGATAAACATAAAAAAAGGTAATGTGTATAGGACATGAAAAGGAAGAATAGAACATCAAGTGGAGGAAAGTATGGAGCAAGTAACAAGCTATGAGTATCTAGGAACAATAAATTCGGAAAACGGAAAACATGAGGAAGAACTGAATAATAGTGTGATGAAAGCAAACTCTGTATATTATTAAATAAATAAGAACTTCTAAGAATGAATCACTCAAACGAAACTCCAAATTTATAAGTCCGTATATACTCCAAATTTATATATATATTATATATATATATTATATATAATATATATATATATACCAATATCTATATATGAAACTGAAAGCATGCCACATAATACGAAAACAGAAAGTAGTCACAGCTGTGGAAATGAAATTCATACGTAGGATAGCAGGGAAAACAAGAAGGGATCAAATCAAGAATAATACAATCAAAGAGAAACTAAAAGTTACCCCGCTACTCAAAGAAATGGAAAACAATGCTCTGAAGTGGTGCGGGCATGTTGCTAGAATGGCAGAGGATAGAAAGCCGATACAAATTATCGAAGCCAGGCCAGAGGGAAAGAGGCTAACTGGAAGGCCAAGAGGAAGATGGGACGCATTTATAGAGGATATTTGCCAAAGGGCAGAGCTACACTAGGAGAGGTGAAGCGCAAGGCACAAGACAAAAGGAGTATGTCGAATGGCTAACCCGACGCTGAGAGGCATCAGGAGAGGAAGAAGTTATTTAACAATTTACAGTATTCAACAATAAATACAAGAGTTGTGAATTTTATTAACAGGGAAGGAAATTCTAAATGTATTTTTCTATTTGTGTAACACAAAGAAATTAAATAATTTCATTTAATAAGAAGACCATTTGTAAAAGGACATTCAACTGATAAATGGGATGTAGAAATAATTTCATCACAATTTGGACATTATAAAGGTATCACCCACAACCAGCACTGCCCCAGGCGGGACAAGCTCTAAGCTCCCGACCGGTCTCTCGGCAAGTGTGGTAGTGTCGTGCATGTTAGTGTAAGTGTGTGTAAGGTGTGAGAATAGGACAAGGAAGAGGAAGGAAAGAACGCCCACGAACAAGAGATGTATGTGCCTGGGCTTTTCATCGTCACACAGTTACAGAAACTGAGACGATTTTAGAGGACAGAAACAGCTCTATTTATGCCTAGACTGGGACTGGGTAGAAAGACCCATGAGCCATTCTAGAGGCGCTCGAATATGTGAAAAAACAATTATTTTAATAATGTAAACTTTTGAACTCGAGTCGTATTTTTTCTTTTACTTAGCATGTTCATTATCGCATCTCTCACTACATGATCTGCCCTGGATAGTTAAAAACATATTGTGTTAAATGTAGTCACATTCAGATAATTTGAAGGTTTTCAAACGGAATGAGTTGAATCAGGTGTCAGTCTCGTGAATCACGAAGCCAATCAGTCACGTGACTCGCATAGTCGTACGAATCATTAAGCTTATACGTAGTTGATAACAGAAAATTAATTTTCTAATTTTGTCATTTTCACTGACTATTGAATTTTATGAAGAATCTCAGTTGAACGAAATACTGATGCACGGCGGTTTAAAATTAACCTTCATACTATAAGTACATTGAAATTTATTCATTTTCTAGAACTAGCATATATTGTGAAGTCGGTCTTACCGTTTAACGTAAGTATCCCTCGACCAACGGAAGAAACAAGGCCATTCACCACCAATTTTGGTTTTGAATGGTTTTTCGAATTCTTGAGGAAAGTCTGCAAAAAAATCCATTACAGTGTCATAAGCGTCATTCATTTTGTTGTTCATAACAAAATAAACAGTGTTTTAGACATCCCGAATAAAAGCTGTTCTTTCAAGGCACGGATAGCGAGCTAAAAGTGAGACAATACTCAGTTGTTCAGAAAAACTACGAAACATTGTCGTAACTACCGCCGGCCCGGCAGGTGTGGGGGCCCAGAACTTGGGGCTCCAGGACACAAAGAGCTCCTAAAACACAACATTTTTTGGTCTCACTAAACACACTGTAAAGGCCTGCATTACTGCGTGCAATATTTGCAATTTTAAAAGAACGAAAACTAGATTTTCTCAAAAACGGCTTCAAATGTTTTCTTTAAGTTTTTGGTAGGATTAGTGACAAACGAACCCTATACAATGCAATAAACGCCATATTACTCTACTCTTTTGCTCTTTTAAAAAATTACAAAAATGTAATTTTTGACCTGTCTCTCACTTCGGCAATATTTACACTAGCGGCGGTTTCATCACATTATGATATTTACGACTACATGTGCTTTAAATAATGTCAAGTAAAGTTTCTGGAAAACTTAACAGTTTTCTGTGAATACGAGCTCAAAATCCCGCATTTTCAGAAACGCTCAAACGCCATTTTCTCAAATGTGGCTCCAAAATTTCTCCACACTTTTCTAATGGATAGTGCTAATTTCACTGTTTAATACGACATAACGTTAATATAGGTGTATTCTTTGTTTTTATCAAAAATTACACAAATGTAATTTTTTTGAAATATTTCTCACGCCACATAAAACAAAAGAATAAATCAATATGAACTTTACATCATATTAAACAGTAAAATGAGCACTGTCCGTGGGAAACCTTTGAACAAAAACAAAAGGTTTAATTTAAAAGGAAATTTGAATTAATTTTTAAAATTAGTTTTCCAGGAACTTTAAATGACGCATTAAAGCACATGTAACTATAATGTGATCCAAATGTCGGTAATACAAAATTTTAACAGCGTGAGAGAAGAGTCAAAAAATTAAATAAAAACAACATAAGATTAGAGCAATATGGCGTTTATGTCATCTTATAGAGTGAATTAAGCCCTATCCCTGTCAAAAATGTAAAGAAAAAATATGGAGACGTTTTTGAGACAATCTGTCTTTTATATTTTTTAATTGCAAATATTGCACGCAATATTGCGCGAAAACTCCTATAATTTTCAAAAACATTTGCATGACTTAAATAAAAGAACTGTTTATGAGCAACAAATTTTATTTTTAGGAAAAATCTACCTTTCATTTTGTAGTTGCAGGAAGACGTCGTAAATAATTCAAACTTTTGCAACTTTCAAAATTACAGTTAATCGTGAAAGTCGGGCCTATGCCTTCTAAATAAATGTAGAGTATTTTTCAAAATTTAAAAGCTTCAACTAGAGCCAGATGAACAGGGTTTATCAATTTGGAAAAGCTCGTACGCACGGTTTAGGCGCTAGTAGTGTTCACAAAGGGGCGGGAGGACTGACGGACGTATTGCTTTCTATTGGTTTCTCGGGATCAATGACCCACAAAACAGGGATTCGGCTACACCACGAGTTAGAGGGTTTTTTTCTTAATTTAGCAACTGGATTTATCCACTTTTTTTGTTGTTAGGGCCCGGGAATGAACTTTTCTGCCGAAAACCCGCCGGTTTTTCACGCAGAATTACATGACTGTCCCTATACTACGTATATTATTCAGTATATACATACTGTTACGTTTTTAGGTGGTGAATTAAAAGTCTCGTATTATTTTCACAAAAACGTTTATTTTGTTTCTTAACACAATCACTGAAAACACTTGATTATTTATTTACACTACACTTATCTTCCTTTATTTACACTACACTTCTCTTCAGTTATTTACACTACACTTCTCTTCAGTTATTTACACTACACTTCTCTTCAGTTATTTACACTACACTTCTCTTTAGTTATTTTACACTACACTTCTCTTGATTTATTTACACTACACTCCTCTTGCACAGGTTTAATTATGCACTGGTCACAGTTCACGTCACCGACCACAGTACGATGCACTGACCACGGTTCACGTCACAGAGCACAATCACTGCACTGTTATTCACCGCGATGCACACACTTCATAGTTCAGCTTCCACTGCGGACTTGAGACCGACTCGCGGTCGCCGGCCGTCGCTTATTTATACTCGCCAAGACAATCCAGAACCCTCCGGACACCGCGACTGTTCTGGAGTAATCCGCCGGCAGGTGATGCAATCCGCGCTCACCGGCAGCTCGTGGTCGCCGGCAGATGACGTAACCCGCGATCACAGGCACCTCGGAGTGGCGCCGGGGGATGACGCAATATTCGTTACAATACGTATACGAGAAAGTAAAAAGTAGAGAAAATGTACTTTGGGCGACGATAAATAGCAGCTGGCCAGAAAAGGGACGAAGTCCTAAATGCCAGACCACACCAAGGAAATTAGAAAAGTTTGCCACGAGAAAGTCTGTTCCATTCTGTAGCACATCTATTTAACATTATCTCCCTCTTTTACGGAATGATAATAGATAAAATAATGTACGGCACTCGTCAGTAAAGATATTTTATTTTTTAGCATTATTTTCTATTTGTAATAATATTGAATTTAAAAAGCAGTGTTTATATGGAATATCACCTGAATATCATTTACGTCGCTTAAAACAATCATTCGGAATGGTCCGAATATTAGTTGTCCAGCAGGATAACGATACATGACATCTTCCATTATCCATTTCATTACAATCCACGCTGAAAGAAAACACAATTACTTGTCAAAGAAACAAACTCAATTACATAAAGAAATAAACTTCTCAGAGCAATTAATTTAAAAATTCTTCAATCATATTGCAATTTATTCTAGGATCCGTCATTGTCACCTCCCGACCACTGGTATTTTCAAGAAACTAAATTACGTTTGATAAGCGACCGTTAATAAATTAAAGTAGTAGTATTCTCTTTCATTTAACTTTTTGAAAATCAATAAATATTTCGTTGATGTTAGTTGTTAGCGTGCCTAATTTGCGCTTGAGCAAACACGACGAGTATACGACCAACTGGAGAACACTCTATCCGTGACTAGCTACCTCCGCTCTCGACAGCTTCACTTGAGCTAACCACAAACGTTTTCTCCCACAAAATATCGCGGCCCTGCCCAAATTAAACACGGTAATGTTGGAAACGTTTTCTTTCAGATCGTTCTCTATTTTTCTCTCGCTACGCAGTGAAACATTTGTGTTCCGTTCGTTTCGCCAAATGCTTTGTCTACGTTTGATGTGTCAAATCAAATGTAAGCCCTCCATTCCACCTGATGAAAACATTTAACGTCTTCTACTAGTTTCACTCGCCACAAAAGTTAAGTGAGGAGGAACTCACGTTTAGGGAAGAATCCGCAGTCGAACAAGTTGCCGACGATCGGGCGAGTCGGGGGACCGGGGAAAGCGATTGACCAGTTTGCGGAAGTGCAGCCAATCAACGACATACGCCAGCAGCGTCCACGGCAGCCAAACCATCGCTGCAAGAATGCTCTCGACCAACAGCAACTCTTTCCAAAACATTCTGGAAAGGAATTCATTTTGGTACATCACACACCATTTAAACCACCACCACTCTGTACCAACGGCAACTGCATGCAAAATATTGTGAAAAAGAATTCATATCGAACCAGCAGCTATTTAAAAATGTTCTTTATCAGCAAGTTTTTCTAAAACATAGCGGATAGAGAATTCATATCGAAACATTAGTATCCATCCACAACGAGACACTAGAAGCTGTTTACAAAATACTCCCAACTAACAGCAATTGCTTCCAAACCAGTCTGGAAAAGAATACAAAACAGCTCATTAGAAGCCATTTAAAAATGCTCTCTACCAATAGAAACTGCTTGCAAAACACTCCGGAAAATATTCATATTTATATTCTGTCTTATTTTCGATGATTTCAGGAAAAAACAAAGAGTTTTGTGAATATTTGGAATAAGTTTCGTACCTTCAATTTATAAGATCACATCCCATCCCTTCCCTTTCCGGAGCGAACGTTTGCTGGTGGAGCGCTGCGTAATCTTTTGTGGTGGACTGTTACACTTAAAATATCCGTTAAATTCGAGTCACAAGAAAATTAAAATTACTACAAAAAAAGCTTATGTAACATTTGACAAGATGTATATCATTGACTTTGTCTTTTTACGCTCGTCTATCAAGACTACAAAATATGCACAGTTGCAGTTGTAAAAACAAAGTTACCTTAAATATATCGTAAAATACAAGTAATAAAATGTAAATGAATACACGTGTCACGTGTCATAAATCAATACACGTGTCCTGAATTCGAATATGGGAGCGGTGAAACATTTTACTGTTTGGAAACACTTTTGCAGGTTCAAGTACTATTTGGAGCCTGCCAGTGAATAGAGAGCGGCTGGATCTGCCGCGCATGCGCACAAGAGGACGCACGCCATTTCCCTCTCACTCGCACTCACTTTGCAGAGAGCCTGGCCTTCCGGGAGGCACGGTCTTTTACCGTGATGCTATTGCACGTAACAGCTAGGCCAATTCACCTCTTCACCTGACGATGTGGGAAAGAGTTGATGTGTGATTTTTTCTGTTTTCTTTATGAAATAATTAATGAAGCTAATAATTTAGTGTTATAGACTGTCTTACTGACTGCGCCAGACCCGTAACTTTTGAACGGTTCACGATATCGAAATGCAGTTTTTGCTTAACAATGTGAAATCATGAGTCAAGTAATATGTCGCAGAGATAAAAATAGTACAGATACTAAGTAATATACCGTGTTAAATATGAAGAGTCTATTGAAATCTGCATCAAACCAGACATGTTTATGAGTGATCTTTCTAGGTCAGAATTATTTCTTGACTTTAAACAAAATTGTTTCTTTTAAAATTATTGATACAGTAGTGGCTCAGATGAACTATAGATTTCAAGATTTTGAAAACTTTCATTTTATTAAATTTCGCGACGAAAAGCAGTTTTTCACCTACAAAGTGTTTTTCTTTCGGAAAAGCTTTCTTTGCTTATAAAACAATATTAATTCTTTGACAGTGAGCAGCTTTGAGATGAATTGACAAATGTATAATTAATAATGCAAAATATATGGCTGCAGATTAGCAGCTGAAGTATTTGTTAGATAAATTGGTCTACAAAATAATATCAAGTGACGGTTTGATTGATAAAAATCAGTTTACCTATCTCTTTATCTACAGCATTATGTGAAAGGAATATGATTACATTGAAGAGAGTGAAGACATTCCTGAGAAATTCCATGGGAAACATTAGAATCGGTAATTTCAGTACACTGGCTATCGAGAAGCATGTGATAAATTAACTGTACAGAAATTACAGCTTTAAAGAACAATATATCGACGTTTTTTGTGAATTAATAAACCGATGAATGGAGCTAATTTACTAAAAAAAGTAATATAATATTTTCAGAATATGGAACTGCAAGACTTCGCTTCTGCACTACTGGGGGAAAATTGCCTGCTCGGATTGAACTACTTGGATAGAGAAGTGAGGTTAAGTCTTCTCTTGTGGTGTATCTTCCTCCACTGCGCATTGAATTGGGTCTTGTCAAAACTTTCTGAAAGCCATGGACAAAACATCATGTGTTTTTCTTGCGAGAGGAGTTCCCGAAGATCAGTGAAGCAAAGGTAAAGGAAAGAATATTTGTAGGACCGCAAATTGGCAAATTAAAGGCTGATGAACCTTTCGCGGATGAAAATAAGGCATGGCTGTCTTTCATAAACGTCATAAAAACGTTTTAGGCAACCATAAGTTTGAGAACTCTCGTGATACTGTACGTGAACTATTGAGATCATACCACCTTATGGAGTTTAACATGACACTTCAACTATTTTTAAAATGATCATTATTGGTTTATTCCCGGATAACTTACGCCGTTAGTGACGAACGGTTACAGGACATTTCTCAAAAGGAAAAGCGTTATCAAAGCAATTCGAGTGACTATCCGTATGTTGTCCGACCACTTCGGATACAACAAAGAGATGTTCCTAAGGCAAAGTATCGCTAGAAATCGTGAAGGAGTTTTTTAGGTATGTTTGGGAATGTCTCGGGACAATCCATGTAAATTTAAAAAGGAGGGATGACACTATTAAAAAGGGAGGACATGTTCTCCGAAAGGAGAACAGATGGCAACCCTGGTCTAATTATTAACTCGAGAGTGCCCGGTGTCAAATACTGGAGATAAAAATATTGAAAGAAAACGGAAGTAAAAAGGGCAAATTGTTTACTGCAATTTTAAAGCTGCATAAAATTAGCAGTAGTAATTTGACAATTAATTTTATTGGCCGTACCTCCGGAGATCACCTCCATATGACACTGCTTATATTTGATACCGACTCATTGCTTTGACATGATCTAAAGTGGCATGCATTCTTACACTTTTTTTATCGTTTGCGGCATAGAAGAGATAAATGATAATGATGAAGACGTTAATTTTCTTTAGATACTTCCCGATGTTTCTCTGTTCACTGATGAGGAAAGCGCTGATGAAACTAAAAGAAAACATGAATTCGACTGACTTCTGTTGATTTGATTGATTTGATTTTTTCGTGTTTCCGGGCGCGTCAACTGCTTTGGTCATTAGTCCTGTTAGTGTAGTGCAGGGAGATGGCGGTGATCTTCCTCCGCTGGATGGCGAGATCCGGCGCCGACCTACCGTCGGCTAGTGGGGTTTCCCCACAACCAGGACTCTCCCACCACCGCCGGGACAAGCTCTAAGCTCCCAAACGGTCTCCCGGAATATGTGGTAGTGTAGTGCATGTTAGTGTGTATGTGTAAGGGGATAGGACAGGACAAGGAAGTGGAAGGAAAGATCGCGGTCCGTGGCCCGTTTCGTAGGGTACTGCTCCGGCATTCGCCTGGTGTCGATCGGAGAAACCACGGAAAACTACCGATCAGAGGAGCCGGCCGCTATATTTCTCCTGCAGACAGCCACTGAATTCGACCTAGCTGAAAAGCTAGTGTCGAAAATCCTGCCGCCGTCAGGACTCGAACCTAGGACCTCCCGGTCAGAGGCGCTGCAGTGATATCAGTTGATGCACTGAGCTACCGCTCCCGGTACTTCTCTTGAAATTCACGAAATGATGAGAGACCATTCCAGTGCAGGACACTTTTCTTATCAACCAGTCGTAGCATGTGAAGAAAGAATTTATAAATCAGCAATGATATCGCACACCTCGAAAATGAAATGTAACAAGATGAAAAACACAATGAACATGAATCTCAAACACAGTTGGTTGAAGATGAAAGCTAGTTTCATGTTAAATCTGGTAAAGGAGATAATGAAGAGGGCATGAAATGGAAGTTGAAATGAGACAGAAAGTCATATTATATTACATAACAACAATATCGCAACTAGCTTCTCGCAGCATTACATACTTTCCCTACACCGCGTAAGCACTAGCGATTGGCTGTGCCCAGTGCTGCAGTAGAGCTGACTCACCCACAAACGTTTCACACTCGGCATCATTACGTAAATACGTAAACGTGTTTGGAAGTAATATTTTTAGTGAGAACGGTAAAATGTTATTTTGTGAGGTATGTGAAAAGAGTATTTCCGCAAAGAAAAATTACGACGTTGTACAACAATCGGAAAAAGAAGAAGGTGAAGAATTTAGTTAGTTCAACCAGCAACTGATTACAAACAAGAAGGTAAAAATCGAGTACAATTTTATCGTTCTCTAGAAACCTTGTATTTGACACTGGTAGGTAAGTTGGCATTGGTAGATTCAGACATTCCATTGTGAAAATTGAATAATGGGCAGTTTCGGAGATTTTTAGAAAAATATACAAGTAAAGGGTACCAGACGAATCTACGTTGAGCAAAAATTATGTGTCACAGTGTTTTAAAGATGTAATTTCTAATATTCGGGGAACATTGAAGTACGAAGAAATATGGAATTCCATAGAAGAAACCACTGACGCATCAAATCAGTGCGTAAGCAGTACTACCGTAGTTGGTGCTATGAAAGCATGGAGCAGATCGCTTCTCCTTACTTGACAAATAATTGATCGAGTAAATCATAGTACCGTTGCAAAATTTTTCAACGACTTTCTAGCTTTCTTTTGGGCTGAAGGGGTACGGTATGACAATATGTTATTCCTCAGTGATCCTGCTCCACAGGCAGTAAACCCATGGTTGAAATGGTGGCTGGATTAAAAGTTATTTGCCCTAAATTGCTTCACCTGACAACCTTACTCATGTTTCGCGTGTCGCAGAACCTGTTGGAAGCTAGTATAACAACGTGAATATTTTTGTCTCCATCATAAGTGTTCATAAAGGCATCGATTAGAATTCAAACATTTCAAGAACTGATTACAATTTTATATTTACATTCTCAATCAGTTTTTATCGCGATGGAGTTCTTGGTTAAAATCTGTATTATATTATGCAGAACATTCTGGTCAATTGAAAACAGTTTTATGTTCTTTAAATTGAGAAGATGCTGCTTACATTGCAACAACCTTGAAATGATTTGCAGAAAACAGCATCTAAGAAAAGATAGAATATATCTACAACAGTTTCTGTAAATTATGTGAAATTATAACTAATCTTGTAATAATTCCTTGCAACATTTACTTTCTGATAAACAAAATTTCAGCAATATTGTCTTCGAAAACTCAAGGTGTTAAATTGCGTTCGGCAAGCTCAATGAGGTGTTACAATAACATCGTGAATTCAGGACACTGTGTAAAATAAAAAAAATAAAAAGGGTAAAAACAACTTACTAGCGAAAACTAGATAGTCAAGAATGGCATATGAAGATTGGCATGACGTCATGCAACGTTGAAATAATATTTTCACAGTAAAAATCGCTTTTCAGTGACAGACGCTGGAAGTTCACTCTAGAAAATCTCAGAATAACCTATCTTGTCGATTGTGACAGTCATACTCATGACAAATAAGGAAAAATTTTCTAGAAAATCCATGTGATTGTCCTCTGGACTCCATCTGATTGTCCAGTATTACGTTTTCCTTATTTTTTTAGATCTTTCGTGCGTATTTGCTAATTTGCCGTTTGTAAATGCTTAGACATCCGGTTTCTAATTATAAGTAATCAGATAAGACAGAAGGCGATATTTCAACACTCGGAAATTGCTGTCTGGGAATACCGGTTCAAATGTTGCCTCCGTTTGTCGTTCTTATCAGTTCTTCGAAAGAAAACGATCTGACAAGTTGTAAATGAATGCGGAGCGTCTTTAACATTTGCTCACACATGAGCAAGAACATCAGACTGCGACTTTCAATTTCCTGCCTTATAATTTTTAAAACTTTCCCTTGTATAGTATTTTTTAAATTTCCAATTAACACCCAAACATTATAAAATAATTGAATTTATATAAAAATAAATAGTAGAAAGCAAACATTAACGAGGGATATTCATAATAAAGGTAGATCTTATAAGTGTCACAAGATTTTTGGTCTGCATCCTAAGAGTCAAGGTGTACATAAATCAGATGTGACTCTGCATTGGATGTTTTCTGCACATATTTAGTTGGAACAAATAATAGGTAACTGTAACTACGAACCCTTACAAAAATGATGACATAGACATTAATAATAATAATAATAATAATGATAATAATGATAATAATGATAATAATGATAATAATATAATAATATAATAATATAATAATATAATAATGATAATAATAATAATGATAATAATAACACAATAATAATAAAAATAATTAATGGCACAAATGAGCTAAAACCAGTGGATTCGATGAATCCCGATCATGGATTGAAAATATTAACAAGCAACAAGAGAACCTGACCCAAATGAACTTAAAAGAAATATTAGCTAAATATATTTCGAGTGCCATAGGAAAGACTCAAATTTGGAAATCTCCTGGACCAGATAGGATACAAAATTTCTGGTTGAAGTACTTCACTCACGCTCATGAAAGCATTGCACGCGTTTCACTGAGGTGCTGAATAACCCTGATAAAATGCCTGATTATCTGAGTGAAGGAGACACTTTTCTAATCCTCAAAAAGGGAAACTAACAAAATCCAATTAATTATAGACCAATTACATGCTTATCAACCATATAGGAGCTCTTCACCTCTGTTATTGCTAAGAAAATATACCTCCGCGGAGCAAATAATATATCTGAAGCAGAACAGAAAGGTTGCTTTAAGGGAGCAATGGGATGTAAACATCAACTCATCATTGGTTCTGTTTTCTTAAAGCAAGCACAAACTAAGAAAAGAAATCTCCACATCTATTATATTGATTACTGCCAAGTTTGTGACTCCATTCCTCACAAATGACTAAACAAAGTACCGGAAACTTATAAAATCCGTCCAAATTGAAAAAATATTCTTCAGCATCTACTGAATAAATGGCGTAAAAATCTTGGCAAAAGCTGATCTCCGAAAAGGTATATTCCAGGGAGATTCCCTATCAGCACTATGGTTTTGCCACTCTAAACCAACTATCAACTCTTTTGAACAACACTGAATGTGGCAATAGATTGAATATGAAAAACAGAAAAAGACTAATCCATTTACTGTGCATGGATGACATAAAGCTCTACGCCGAAACACATGATAAAATTCAATCGCTTATAAATGTAGCAAAAATGTTCAGCAATAACATCGAGATGAAGTTCTGTCTTGATAAATGTGGTATAATAAATATTCATAAAGGAACTACACAAAACCCAAACAAAAGTTTCTATGATATTAAACAGATACCACCTGAAGGAACATATCGCTATTTGGGAAACCCTCAGAACCATCGACTGGACCATAATCATATCAAAGAGGAACTTCGAATAAAATATCAAAAGCAACTGAAAAAGTTGTTAAACACTTACTTTTGAGGGGGTGATCCGATTTCAGCTATCAGCATCTGGGCTGTGCAGGTCCTAACCTACTCCTTCGGTATTGTTAAGTGGACTGCATCTGACCTGGAGGAGCTGGACAGATCAACGATAAGAATGTTACATAAATTTCGCTGTCATTATCCAAACTCTTCAGTAAGAAGATATATACCTCGATGGGAGGCAGAGGGTTAATTGATACAAAAACTCTTTGCCTGAGACCAGAGGGAATAATATGACAGGTTCTCTTAAACTCCACCATGTTAATCAAATTAATTGTTAATGAGGATCTCGGCTTCATTCCGTTGAACCTCCATGACCGAAATTATGAATTAAACATTCCTACCCACCAGTCGAACTTAAATGAATGGATACAAGAAATTCATGGAAGATTCTCAAAACTCTTGTTTCACGATGATGTAGACAGACGTTCCACGGTGGAGTGGTTTTTGAAGAAACAAATATATCCTGAGACCGAGGATTTTATGATGTCAATCCAACACAGAGTTATGAAGACAAGAAACTATCGAAAGCATTGTTTAAAAGAAGATGTTGAGAATAAATGTAGGAAGTTTGGAGATCTAGGAGAAACTATTGAACACATCACTGCAGCATGCTCTTCCTTCTCAGACCGTGCTTACTTGAGAAGGCACAATCAAGTTGCGAAAATCGGTCACAGGGCAATCGCAATAACTAATCATTAATTGGATGAATTGACACCGCCATTCTATAAGTACACATCTGCACCAGTTCTGGAAACAAATTCCACTATTTTGTAGTGGGACAGACTAGTTCTAACTGATCGTATGGTCGGCCACAAAAGGCCAGATATTCTCCTTGTAGATAAAAAGTAGAGAGAAGGAGTAGTAATAGACAGTACCATTATCCCACAACATCAAACTGAAAGAAATAGAAAAACTTTCGAGGTATGAAAACTTAGTATTTTATGAATTATGACATTGGAAATTAAATGCTACCAAAACATAGCCCCTCGTGATATCGGCTAAAGTCTTCGTCAGTAAAAATTTCCTAAAAAACTTAACAGAACTTAAATTATCCAAAAACTTTCTGAACATAGTACAGGGCACAGTTTTGTTGCAAACAGCCCATATTGTAAGAAAATTATCTTACGTTTAGATATGAGATGACGATCTATTTCTGAGACCAAACCTGTCCCCTAAACAACTCTGGGGAAGGTGAGTATTTTTACGAGCGAAAAATAGGAAAATAGTAATAATAAGCAAAATGGGTACGTACGTGAAATTGATCACTCAACGAGAGAGTTACCTGAGCCTCTACATCTCAACCAACAGCTCTCTTCTCGTGGTGGACCTGATAGCAATCTGAGTGGAGGTTGGGATTCAACTCCAGCGGAAACCAGGCGAACGGACGAACGAGGTGAGATCGCGGAAGACTAGACCCTAGTGTCACTCATAGGAAAGACTTCCTCGGCTGGAGAGGGTCACGGCAGGACATTTCTTCTCAGGCGACGCCAAAAACGCAAGCCAGGAGGGTTACTGACATTACGCTTGGCCGTGGGTATAAAAGGCAAACCCATCGTAGAGAGAGATGGAGACACAAAGTATGCGTTATAAAGTTTGGTAAAAATGCCGCTGTTTGGGGAGCGTCAGAACACACTGAGTGAGGCTAGTGCTGTATGGGAACCACCAGTAAGGAGCTATGGGGAATGTTGGCACATAGGTGGTCAAATTAGTTCAAATTTGGCGACGTACGTGGAATACAATCGATGATAACCACTTTTTAAGCCGAACTAACAGCAAAGGGTATACATTTCAAATGTCCCGCGCTCGACATTTATTTTTCTCTCAAAACCGCCGGATACCTTGCAGAGAGAAAAGAAATTCATTTCGCGTGTTTCAACTGCTTTCAACAGCTTCTAAAGATGACCGTGAGAGCGGATCACGGACCAGGCCCAAAGACATGCACAGCGCCAGTGCTTTGTCGACAAGTTCTCAGAATTCAAATCAGAATTGAGAAGACGTGACGAAACTACGTTGTTTGAGAATCAGAGAATTTGAAAACCAGCCTTGTTCCAAGAAAATAATGGAAACATTTATTAACAATCTAATATTACAATACTAAATGACATCATCTTGTTATCGTTCTATTTTTGTTGATAGCGAAAAAACGTTTGCGACAGGCTAAGACATAATCAGATAACTAGTCATTAGCATTTTAGAAAGAAATTCGATACGGGATTATATGCCGTAATTACTTTAAAAATGTAGTTGATGTGTATGTATCCATTCAAGAAATCATAAATGAACTAGAACAGAATTATGGACAAGTAGCAACTTAAAATAATTATTCTACAGCAAATAAAGTGACAATAAACACCGGACTTAGGGGATTAGAAGAGAATTGGGAAACATTTGAACGTATGTTTCGGAACATATTCCAACTGTCGAAAACCTCTACCAAAATGCACCCTAACAAAACCACATCTCAACTTGACATTTGAGGCGAGAGAACTGCACGCATAGTGTCTGCTGCTGTTACTCTCCTTACAGCACAAAATTTAATACCCAAACCCAATACTTTATTTATTATTTATTTATTTTACGTCAAAAAACAGTTAAAAACTGCGTATGACGTGCTATGGGGAAAAGTGAATTGTGTGCACATTTTCAAAATTCTGTGATCCCTACACTACACTAATCATATACTACTTAAATTTTGAATTTTGAAAGGAGAAAAAACAAAAACTCCATGTAGTAAAATCTATTTTCAAAAATAAATAAGCAATAAATTTTGAATTTTGAAAGGAGAAAAAACAAAAACTCCCATGTAGTAAAATCTATTTTCAAAAATAAATAAGCAATAAATTTTGAATTTTGAAAGGGAGAAAAAAACAAAAAAACTCCCATGTAATAAAATATATTTTCAAGGATAAATAAGCAATAAATTTTGGCTCTTATTACTTCCTGCCGCGACAACATGGAAACGATAATTTGAATAATTGTATTTCCCACTGAATTCTAGAAGACGTGCACAGAAAATGAAGTTACATTTATGTCCAGAAGCAAAACAAGGGGCCATCTCAGCATTTGCTCAATGGATCAGGGAAACTGGACGAAAACCTGATCGAGATGGGGGTAATTGACCCGGAAGCTGTAGTACAATAGTTGTTACAGGTTGTTTATACTCATTTACACAGTTCAAATGGTAAATAAAGCATTATGTATCATTGTTAAAATTAATGTTACTTTTCTTGTGATGCTCAGTATAGTCTCTAATTGTATAGAAACAGTTATGCAGCAGAAACGATTTCACTTGGTAGACAAAAATGAAACAAGGACTCCAAAAAAGAAGATGTGTGTGTGGCCTAACTAAATTAAATGTTTGGAGAGATAGAATGAATATTTCAAGTGCAAATTAGATGTCCATATCAACACCTTGAGAAAGCAAGTTGCAACACTGGGGAAAAATCTCCGTCGGTACAACATCTCTAACAAAGGAAAGAAATTAGATACATTAGCCTCAATCATAAGCAGTTCTATCACACTCTAATCTCCAAAAGTTACAGTGAATCGCCTTTTCTGTAATCAATTGAACCATTCTGAAGTACTGCTTGGTCACACACTGTAAACTATAACATCCAAACACCATTGTTTCCAAATGAATCATTGAAATTCGCCAACAATTTGGAAACACTAACAGTTAAACAGGAGGGCTTGAAACATACTATATAAACTGCGGGAAATCTCTCGAACGGGAAAACCGACGGGAAATCTCCCGAACCAGATGGAATTAAAATTTCAATTCAAAACACCATTCATTGGCAAACTTAGGCCTTTGATAGCACAACTGAAGTACCATTTTTTCTTAGTCAGTTTCCTACCTAAAACGCAAGAATTGAAAATCTGAAACAATCAACCCCAAAAATTATCGGCCGATCACCTGCCTCAACACTCTTTGAAATCATTCCCGTGGCAATTGTAAAAAAGGAACGCAGCATATCAATTCTGAAACAATTTTGGCAGAAGAACCAAAGGGATGCCGGAAGTGTGCTCAGGACTGCAAAGTAGCTGTCAGTTGGATTGACTTTAAAAAACCATACGACTCAGTTCCTCATGATTGGCTCTTAAAAGCGCTGGAAATTTATAAACTCCATCCAAAAATTATTGAGCTACTTAAAAACCAAATGGTCGATTTGCATACTACTCAACTCAACTTGAAAACACAACAAGATAGCTCAAACTCTAGAAAACTCAACAATAAGATACAAACGAATACTTATTCGGTGTGTTATTTTTCAAGGGGACACATAAAGTCCACTTTGGTTTTGTTTAGCAATTAATACTTTGTCACAAATGCTAAATCAATGTGGCTTAAGATTCAAACTTCTCCATGGGAAGACATATCTTCTCACCATTAACCACTTGCTCTATGTGGACGACTTAAAGTTTTTGCAAAAGACAGGAATGGATTAAGCAGACTGTTGGAGATCACATCACAATTCAGCAAAGATAAACACGCGAGTTTTCGACAAGACAAATGTGCCACACTGTATGAGAACAAATTGAATCCTCATCCAGATTAAACTATTTTTTTAACCCGATAGAAGAATTACAGCCACATGACAGTTGAGAGTTTTCAGATTTCAATTAAAATATTACGATTAATCACAGAGACTCGGGTTTTTAGACCTCTCCAGCACCCTTCAGTGAAATCACCCACTACGCACGAGATTTGAAAAAGCCCAGTCAGCACTAAGTGATGTGTAAATATGTCCCAAGGAATACCTGATTGCTCCCATCATCTTATAGTCGACAGATTTTGCACCCAAAAGGCGGTGGTCTAAACAGCCCGTGCGTGCGGTACAAAGTTAAAGACAATCAATTAAGAAAACAATTAGAACAAGAGAAGACCAACTCGATTAGAAAGAGTCTAATCGAGTTTGTTTTAGTTAAAAAATTAATTACCCGTAATGATTGTTGTCACGTCGTCTCCCACTGGCTGCCTCCAGGGAACTGAACTACGTGTTAGCATCAGAAGGCCGGAGCCGCGTATTAATAGCGGCAGCGTGATGCCAATCTGCGGGCCCTGATTGGCTGGAGTATCCAACTCCCACGAAGGCAGCAGGGGGCTTTTTTTTTTTCAATTTCCCCTCTCCAGTATCCCTGGCGAGGCGGGAATTTATTCAAATTTTGGGACTACAAGTAATTGCTCCAATCGTACGATTTCTGGAGCTTGGAGAAGGCTTTCATCTTTAAAAAATACTACTTAAAACTATCTTAAACTAACTTAAAACTATACATTGCCACTTTGGGCGACTGTTTTACAAAAGAAAATTCTTCGATTGTGGTTACAAAGTTCATAAGATTGTTCATTAATCTTCTTTTTTCTAATTTTATTTATTCACTCCCTCAGTCATACTTATGCTATATTTACAAACACATTCACTCACTCATTCATACCACACTCCACTCCACTAACACTAACACTATTTACACTTTGTACACTGCACTTTGCTCGCCACGGCGCCGAAATCACTCAAGCGTCCGTGGCGCCGCGACGCTCTCGGAACCGGGCGGCCCAGGCCTGGCGGGGCGCGTTTCCGCGCCTCCCACGCAGTTTCCGGCATCAGGAAGCGGCGACCGCCTCCCACGCACTAGCTGCTCCCCCGCGTCGCACAGTTCAGAGAACTTGTGTGGGGGAAGTGCGCGGAAGGTGAAGGCGACGTGCTTTGGGCCCTTTCTTCTGTGGAAGGCCCTGTGCACGCCGCTGTTCGCCGAACACGTCAGCGTTTCGAGGAGTGCGGTCAGGGGGTACATTTAAAAGATGTGGGCGCCGCGAGGCGCGCCGCTCTGTTTTCTGCGACCCGGATGGGACGCAGAGTGGAAGGTGGAGCGGCGACGAAGACCTCGCACGCGTACGCCCACAGGGAGCGCACGCATGCGGTGAATAGGCGCCGCTTTAAGGAAGGAGAAAGATCAGGAGAACGGAGAAGTGGTTTCAGAAGAAGGGTTCTAATTTTGATTTTGGCCGCGAGGTATCGAGCGTGTGCGTGCCAGCGGAGGCCGCTGTCAAGCAACACGCCCAGATATTTCGCTTCGCTCCGCCACGGCAAACGCGCACCAGCCAAGTTCACCGTTTCATCGGGGTCAGCCCTCTTGCGAGTGAAGTTGACGGCGACGCACTTATCGAGGTTGAGAGCGAGTCGTTTCCGACTTTCGTTGAGAGGTTGAGAGCGAGTCGTTTCCGCAGGGGGGCGGGACATCGGCTTTATAGTCTTCCGAAGACACAAAATTGGGGATAAATTGAATTGAATTGAATTGAATTGAACTTGCCTTATTTTACGTGGCGAGACTCAGGCCATGAGGCCTGCTCTTCCGTCTGACCACGCAAATTTCGTTACACTCCTTTCACCAATCATGGGAGAAAGAAGGTATTACTTGGGCGACGAAACAGGCGATTTGAATTTAGCTCAGAGGCGTCATTTAGGCTTGAGGATCTTTTACATGCAGTAAATCTACTAACATGGGACAGCCGGCTTTACTTCCCCTCCGAAGGAAGGCGTACGAAGGATTTTTTCGCCCTTAAAAATCCACGGCTTCGATCGGGTTTGAACCCGCAAACTTGGGTATAGCAGTCCGATACGCTAACCGCTAGACCATCGCCGCCGCAAAAAATGTACATGTTTTAAATAATGCGTGCGCAAGCTCATTCGTAATAGGAATATTGGTATGTCAAACTTTTCTTCACAATATAGTATAGCAATATTATCATAGGTAATACCGCAGGTGCTTTGAAAATTGTCAATAAATCCCCGATTCGTGAAGCGAGGAGGGAATTTACCTGAGAATTTCCGATGTCCATTAATACCAATATTCACGAATGGAATTAAGTTTCAAAACTCGTGAAATACTAGTTCAAAATTGCGTCAAATACTGAAAATAAATAAAAGCATGGTAACATCAAAGAGGCTATGTTATGGTATATGGTTTATTGCACGTCTGCACAGCAATCGATACGAAAGAAGATTCGCAGCTTATTATTGGGCCAGTAGGGAGGAGCGGTAAGAAAAATGGAATAGATAAAGCGATAAATGTTTTGAGACGCACCGAACTGATTAAGGCATTATGTATGTATAGTTAATCACCAATAGTTTTAATTTCACGAGTGAAATAGTTAACGCAAATTTCCTCATTAGGATATTCAAAATGGCGTAGAGCGCGGTCTGCATCTCAAGATCATATATTGAATCAATATCTCCTACTTGCCACAGAAATATCTCGTATACTATAGTAGCACAATGCCAGACCGCGCATGGGGCCATCTGAATACACAACAATGTATGGCGGTTGGTATTCGGTCGGCGAGTCCCGCGATGCCTGGCATCTAATGAAAGGAATGACTCCCCGCTGTCGGTTTCAAACCAGGTGCGCAGGCGGGGAAGTAGCGTTGGGTACAAGCGTTACCCAGCCGAGCATGCCGGAAATGGATAACGCAAAGCGCGGGTTTTGTAGCCAGCGAGCCGGCACCGCTGACGTTGACACATTTCACGACCGCTTTCATAGATTTTGTGGTCGGATTAATGTTAACACCTCGGTTTATATGCTAAAAAGGTAGTGCTGTGAAAACAAAAGTCACTTTCCCACAGATAATTTCCAGATATGGCTGAAACTGGGAAGAAATTTGTATGAGATAAGTACCGTCTCGCAAGTTTACTTTTAACATCCAGTGATTTATTTTTAATTGTTGGCAGAACTTGGGTCGGGGCGGAAGTAATACTGTTGGTGGCTTTAACTGCTAAGATCAGTGAACATGCGTGTCTGACTGTCTAAAAAAATGTTGAAATCATTAACATTATACGTGAACATTAGGGTTTTACCTTACAGTGAACATCAGGATTCACTGCTTTAGTCTACAGCATGTTGCGTGTTCACATCTTAGTAAATACAAATCCTTTGAATTACATTTTTAGAAGCGTATTTAAGAAACCCTGTTCACAGTGAGTAGTGTTAGTATTAATAAACCTCTTAATTCATGTCTTGGAAAATAACTACTGAACAACATGAAGCACTAAAATTGAGATTTTCTGTTGCACCACTTTATATTTTACAAACGATATTGTGAATCACACGGGTTTCTGTAGTAAATTTTTATATTCTCTGACTTTTTCACTGTTTCGTTAACGTAGTACACGGAATAACATACGTATTTTAGAGAAAGTTACGTAATGCTGCGGCGAAAAGTGCCGTAATTTCGACAGATACTCTCGTATACCGGTGCTTCCCACTACAACATGGGTAAAGAACATTCCGTCGAAACTCGTCTCCGCAACTGACTTCCCTTCCACATCTTCCTCCGGAAACTGGCTGATATAAGATAATGAAATAAATAGTCCTCCCATAAAAAGTCAACAATATGTATTCCTCCACTTTATCAGCTTTCCATCACTACTGCAATCTATGTTTAATGGGAGGTGGCCGTAGCCACCCCCTTCGCATATTTTCGTCTGAAAATGCTCGCTCCTAACAACTGAAAAGCCATACGGCTGAGCGTTGTTTAAGCAGCTCACTCTGTTAAATAAATAAATTTAAAAAAAGATATTCTAGTTTTGTGACACTAATTCCGTAAAATATTTTTCTTGCTCATGTATATGGTAAATTACTTTATTCGAGACCATCTAGAAAGTAGCGCATTGCTGCATTTGCGGCAAGGAAGTTGTTCATTACTCGACGATTCTGATAAAATGGTCCTGCAATGAAATTTCCCTGACTCCACTATCACGAAAACGAAAGGTTTTGATAGTATAGTAGTTATCATGGCGGACCACTGATCCCATGTTCGTCGGTCCAAAGTCGGTCAAAGTCGGGGGATTTTTGAGATGCCAAAAATCGACGGCATGCAGGCAAAATTAAATCCTCTAACAATTTAGCACCAATCAAGATTATTGATTTGGATAAGATTGCGGATATTGTATCTTGGCCTGCACTATCAGATCTTCAAATCAAACGTCAAAGTTTGCGCACTAGTAGCCCTCGAGAAAGGAATGTCAAACTACCTTAAGTATACTTGCCCAGGATAAATCTCACAAGAAGGCATTTAGGGTGGAGACACTTACTGAAGACTAGCCTACGCTCTAATAAGTTTATGGCGCTAAAAGAAGACTATCACCAACTTATCACCATGTAACTGCTGCCACGAGACACGAAAGAGCCTTTCATTATCATAAGCTTTCCGTACTCAGTGTTAGATAACCTATTATAGATCTTTTTTTTTAAATTTATTTTCTTCCTGTTCGGCAGTTTTGCCTTTCAAGGGAGAATAGATCTCGTTTGTCAATGCATGCAGTGCACATTTCTAAAACACTTCTTACCCATCTCGCATGTCGCCACTTACAAAATTCTCTAACTTTTTTCCAATCTATCTTTTTAGTTTTTTGCTAACGCTTACGAAAGTTATGTAATGCTGCGGGAATAGAGCGGCGAATTTTCAGCAGAAAAACTCTTATTGCCGGGCAATGGTAACGAAAAGTGGATAAATCCAGTAGCTAAAAAAAAAACAAAAAAAACAACGTGGCCTGGTGTAGCCAGAATCCAAGTTTTGAGAGTCCTTCATACCGAAAAATCGATTGACAGCAAAACGATTGACGTCACACAGATGTAAAATTGAAGTCATTTTCGATCAATTCTTGTTTGAAAATTAGTATTTCGTGAAATTTTGTGTCAAACGTGGGCACTTTTTATTGTCTTCAAACCATTTTTTCTTAAAAACGACACTTTTTTTATTCAATTTGGATCTTAAGGACGTAAAGAACCTTTAGAGAATGGTGTAGGTCACATGTTCTTTGAAATGGCTGATTTTTGAACTTTTTTAAAAATTAAATATTTTTGTCGGCATGTGAACTACAACTACAATTGTGAAGATACATTTTTTGTTAATGAAATTGTATTTATCAAAAGCAGATCTTCATGTAAGGTAATGTTATATTTTCTAAATAAAAATATTTTTGTGTATTATGGCATCAAACATAATTCGGCCGCTCCGAATTTCCTGCGCTTCGTGAGCGTAATAGAGGTGATTCCATGCAGTTGGATGCTACGTAAGTTGGAATTTGTATATTATTTCATATATGTTTGTTCGTTTCTTACATTCGAGTTTTTGTTATACCTTTACATTTTAACCTATTAGAAACTCTTTAAAGCCTATTTAGAAAATATGAAATAAAACTTTCTAGCCTTCAGAGAATATCTGATTGGAACAATGACATTGACCCGCCGCGAGGCAGCATCTGAATTTCGGTGAATTACGTCACAATGTTGTGACATGGTTTAACTCTGTGAAAATCAGTTATTGTCAAATTTATGTTGATATATGCGTGAAAATATTTAATTTTCTCATCAAATGTTCTACGATACCAACTACGATACCAACAAAAAAAGACTGAGATGTGTTGATCTGGAGAGAATTTGTGGTATAAGTAGTATTACATAACCATTACTAAAGGCGAGAAATTACTTGCTGGATTAGCACAGCTAGATATTGTAAAAGAAAACCGTCAAAAGTTGTGGCCCATTTCCTCTTTCTAGTAAACAGGCCGGAGCTCCCATTATTTCCATATTATCTTTCATCTCAACTTCCATTACATAGATAGAACCTGACATGCTCGCACCATAAATGAAAGCCCAAGAAAAACGATTAACTTGTTTGTGACCCACTATCCTTACCCTTACCTCAAAAACGTTCCGAGAAACATTCATGTCAAGTTTCAAAACGTGTTTTTCACTCGAATTGTCTAATTTGACTAGGCTAATCCACTAGCATCCTGATAGGCTGCAATGCAACACGTCACCGGGGTCTCCTGAAATTAACCTGCGTTGAGCCACTCCGCCAGTTAAGAGCTACTATCTGTACGGGGGTGTCATAGGTGTCAAATCAAGCGCCCCTCACTTAGCGCCGGAATAAATTCCAACTCAATAACCCACGAGTTCGGTCACTGCCATGACAAAGCCAAGTGACTATCTGTGAGCCGCTCCGACTGAAACCCGTGTGGCTCTAGCCCACACATCGAGTTCTCACTGCATACACCTTGACGCTATCCAAGTATCGCCGGATTCAAGGGAACCTGACGGGCAATCATGCTCCCTCACGGACTTTTATACGTGGGTTTGGATTGGAAGTCCCGCGCCCAATCCTCTGCAAAGGCCGGCGAGTTGGGGCTCCGCTGGTGGATCATCGGGCGAACGCGGCAACTTGAGACTTAGCACCGCCTTCTCATAGCACCCACATTGGCAATAGTGACGTGCGTCTGTCTGTACTGGCACATCAGCCTTCGGACGGGGCCAAGGCCTACCAGCAGTGTCCCGGCATTGTGGCCGTCTGCTTCTCCTCTGCCCGTGGAGGGCCGCCATGCGAGGCATCCGGAACTCCGGACTCCACAAAGTACAAAAAGACCTTCAAACGCCAGTCCTGTACAAAATGTCTTCACCTCACTCTTAATTCGGGACACAAATCAATGAACACATTTCGTAACTGAAGCCAGGAAAATCCTCCTACATAGACTGACATGACAAGTTCCCAACAAAACTCTCCATATCTCAAACCTAGCACCGGGTCAAAAATAGGCCAATTCAAAATTCACGTAGACTCCATCGTTTGCACATATGAGCTCACGAAAGGCTTCATGACGTACAGAAACGGACAGGTGACTGTTCAATCTCGCGATCAAATTTGCCACCAAGGCGCAGCCCCTAAAAGCTTTCTTCCCGCGCGGCCACCCATTATTAGGAGCATACTTTCACCAACATCTCACAATTCGCTCACTGTGCATGCCAGCACGCTGCTGCACTTCGAAAAATCCAACAAAAGGGCAATAAAAACATTTACAGTGTCTTCCGCGCAAACCGCCGTTCTCACGGGCCCACGCCCGCCAAGAACATTGACCGCCGCTTCTCGGCGCCGCCACAGCTGGGATTTAAGCCCTCATTAGCCTAGGGCTGGGCCACCCCGGCGCGCGGCGCCCTTCACTCACCCCATCGCTCGCTACCTGACAAGCGACCAAGAAATGTGTACAAATATTTCTGGGAATCGCTTCGGGCCTCCCTCGCAAGTATAAGCCCGTTAATGCATCTCGCCGACAAAGAGAGCTTCAGGTGCACTGCCGGCGCGCCGCCCCGCTCCTTGGCCACCTGCAAGCCAGATGCCTCAATTCCCGTTGAAACGAAATCTAAAAGGCAAACGGGCCGCCATCGCGGGCACCTCACGTGCCACCCACCGCCTTCGCTTCCGATCGCCGCCAATGTCACGTGACCCTCCTCTCCCCAGGCCCGAAGGCGCATCACGAATAGGGAGCGGATCGCGGGCACTTCAAACTTTCTCGCCTAAACACCAAACCCTACTCCAACTCTACTACCAAACCCCGCCGCACCAAAAACTACTCTTTACGAAAAGGTACTGACCGGAGAAACCATAGAAAACTACCCTTCAGGAAACCCGCCCTCTAGAATTCTCTTCCAGTCAACGGCAGAACTCGACCTAGCTAGAATATGCCTAGGTCGAAAATCCGCCACCCTCGGGCTCGAACCCTAGGACCTCCCGGTCAGAAACTCTGCCGTGTAAGTAGTTCTGTGCTCTGAGACATCTCACGGAAAAAATCACAATGAATTTCCTCCAAATACCTGTATGATTCTACTGAAATACCGGTATTTTGTATGAAACTACCGGTATTTTGATGAGAGAATACCGCTATATTACCTTTAAATAAATGTATTTTTCCGGTATGACGTAGATGAGAGTAATATACCTCTAAAAATACCGGTATTTGACGTCTTATACCGGTATTTTTAAAGGTATTTTGAATAATGTATAATAGAGTAAGGTATTTCTATACCGGTATAAATATTTTACCGCTATATTTCGGTATTCGGTCCAACAAATATTAATAACACAATTATATAAATTAAATTAAATTTTAACGAATAATAATAAATAAGTGTAAAATCATAAAACTACTAATCTATACAGAATGATACGAAAAATTCTGAAAATTCTGTAATTCCAAGAAACTCATTATAAACATTTCTCGGACACGCCACCCACGTCTGACAAAGCGCCGTGTGAGAGCGAGGCGCGCTGCCGCTCCGAAATCGAGCTGAGATCAGCGTCATATCCGTTGCCGGCGACACGTCGACCAAGCGGCACGTCCGGCGTATCTATTCCTTTCAATGTCGGCAACGACTGATAAATGGATGTTAATCGACATCTTCTCTGCGGTGAAGGAGCAGGCTGTCTCCTGTTCTACCGCAGTGACCTGACGGGAGAGGTTGTGACGAAAATTATTATTTATATCACGAATAACCAATCTTCAAAATAAAGCTTTAATTTTTCGTTTATTGCTATATATTAATTTGACCTTGACGCTTCTGTACGTTGCCTCCATGTTACAACAGTTTCATTAAGCAACAATCGGAACAAAACATTTATTAACAATTTTACCAATCTACCCAAAAATGAGGAAACTATAAACTTCCCTTGTTTCCTTGAAATGAAAATACAATCGCCGATTTTTCAGATGCACAAATGTCTGTATTACTAATTCATTGAAGTTGCTGGTTTCTCGAAGTTGCTACTCTATTGACAGCATTGTTATGTTGTCATTGTATTTCTAAGAAGAGTTTTTATCCGCTTCATTGTTGAAATCGAGTGTTCGGTGAGAAGAATCAAAGAAGTTTCAGACTTCTGGAAAACTTTTATTTCATTTTGTAGCATTACTTGAAATAATGGTACCGCTCCTGTTGCATTTCTAAATTCGCTTCTTTTGTACATAACTTGCAACTCGTAACTCCAACTGATAACTTATTGCAGAAAATAATATTTTGTGCTAATTATTTGGTATATATGTGGTGTAGTACATATTGAAGATGAAAGAAAAATAATAGTAATACATTTTAAGGAAAATTGTGTTTTATAAACTAACTATATATCAAAATAATTTCATTTCATTTCTTCATTTCCAAAAATGTAGATTCCGGAACTCGCACCAAAGTACTAAAAAAATCAATGAAAATAATTTAATGTTTATAACAAAATAATTATTTTGAATTACACGTAAAAAATTAAACTGGACACGGCACTAAGAGAAAATTAATATCGTAAAAGTATAGAAAATTATAGAATTTTCTAGTTTTTACTAATAATTTTGTTACAATCGTGAAAATGATACTGTTGTATTTGCAGGATTGCAAGGTAATATAAACAGTCAATGTTTTATAACCATTTACTTTCACCCAATAATAAATACACAGAACAACATCACAAATATGTACAATGCTTCTTAACGGCCTTCTTGCCTTGCCGAGCCTTATCACCTGCAGGGCGATAATAGTTGTTAGGTGATAGTGGCCGCAGTAGCCTCTAGTCTCCGAAGTACCGCGCGGCGGTGACGCCGCGATTAGAAGGGTAGCGAGAGGCGGCAGGGCCACCGAGGTCGGCGTTGATCGCCTGGCTGATACGCCACGACTTGTGACGCTGGCAAGCCTCGGCGGCAGCCGTGAGTCACGTTGTAGCGCGCAACCGGTTACGCCTCCATAGGGCGTATAGGGCGTATAGCGAGGGCGGCAGCCCGAGGTCGGTGCAGGTCGCCGGCGGATACGTCACGGCAGGTGACGGTAGCAAGCGCCAGGGCAGCCTGCAGTCCTCGTGTAGCGCGCTGCAGAGTACGCCTCGATAAGGCGTATAGCGGGGCGGCAGTAGCCCCCGAGGTAGGTGCTGATCGCCCGGCGGATACGTCACGGCCTGTGACTGTAGCAAGCGCCGGGGCAGCCTGAGTCTCCTTGTAGTGCGCCGCAGGTTACGCCTCCATAGGGCGTGTAGCAAGTGCGGCGGTGGTAGCTTATGCTAAGCGGTAACTGAACGGAGCGCCCTGCTCCCGGTCAAGCCTTTATACCTCACCGCCTGGTGAAGGGAGAGGGAGGGCTGCGCCCTCCACTAGCGGTGCGGCGGAGCGTAACTCCGTCTCGTTCTCTGATTGGGGATACCACATTCCTCCCCGTTTTATTGTGGGCATATGGTGCCCACGATGACGACGCGACCTCCGCAGCAGGGCTGGACCTGGTGACGCGTCTCGGCTGCTGGGTTCGGCGAATGACTCCGCCTCTGGTCGCACCTCCTGGGATGTGTCATCTGCTGGTGTTGCCGGCCGAGCCGCTGGCTCGTGTGTGATGACTGGTTCCGTCATCCGCATTGTCACCGGCTGAAAATTAGAATGCATATTACTCCTATGTTGTGTCTCATCTATTTTATGCATGTTCCACCTTTTTGTTATCTGGTTCTCATGTCTTCTGATGATACCGTTTTCTGCTTGTACCAGATACATTCTATATCCTATAGTTTCGTGGATTACTGCTGGGATCCATTTTGGATAGGATTTAAACGACCGAACATAGACTTTATCTCTGACTTTGAATGTTGTGTTCCCTACTTGCTTCGGGCGTTTGACGGGTACTAATAGTGCCAATAATGTCCTCGGCTGCCTGCCATGAAGTCGTTCCGCGGGACTTTTCTCTTCATTTCCTACTGGAGTTGCTCTATATGTCACTAATAGCTGTTGTAGTGCTTTATCTTTGCCAACTCCTTCTGCCATTGCTTTAATCATGGTTGTTTTAAATGTTCGTACAAATCTCTCCGCTCCCCCGTTTGACTGTGGGTGGAATGGGGCAGTCCTAAGGTGTTGAATGCCATTTTCTATACAAAATTTCTCAAATAAATGTGATGTGAATTGTGCGCCATTGTCCGATATCAACAATTGTGGTAAGCCTTCTATTACGAACACTTTCGTTAACATTTGAATTGTTGCTTCTGTTGTTGCGGTACGCGTCTCACACACATATGGATACTGTGAAAATGCATCCGTAACTACTAACCACATTGACCCATAGAACGGCCCCGCATAATCAATATGTACTCGCTCCCATGGTTTCTCAGCTTTTGGCCAGCTTGAAAAGTGCTTCGGCGGACTTGCCTGGTTCTGTCTGCATATATTACAATTACGTATCAAATTTTCTATATCTGTTGACATCCCGGCCAATATACATATCTTCTAGCAACCGTTTTTGTTCTGGTAATGCCCCAATGTCCAACATGCAATAACTTTAACACTTCTGCTTGCAGCTTCTTTGGAATTACGGCTCTTACGTTATCTTCACAATTATATATTATTACCCCGTTTGCATTGATAACTCGTCTCTCTTTAACAAAAATTGATTTAAGTCTGGTGAACTATGATTTAGTTTCCTCGTTGGCCAACCTTTACTCAAATAACCACTTACTTGTTTTAGCAGGCGGTCTTCCCGTGTTACCTGCGCTACCCTTTTTGCGTCCAGCGGCACCGTAACAGGGCGTCGCCATCCTCGAAGTCTATGTACGCGCAGGCTTCTTCCAATTTGTCGAATGACTCGTCTGGCCCCGCCAGAGCCTCGACAGCGCGTCTGCGTTGCCGTGCTGTAAGTTGACCTATAAACAATCTCAAAATCATAATCAGAGAGAAAATTGCCCATCTTTTAAGTTTCTTCTCCGTTCTCTCCGAAATACCTTTTCTTGGATTGAACAATGACGTAAGTGGTTTATGATCTGTAATGAGCGTAAATTTCGCGCCATACAGATATTGATTAAATTTCTTCACCCCATAAATTATTGCTAGTGCTTCTTTTTGAATTTGTCCATAATTTCTCTGTGCGTCGTTTAACGTTTTCGATGCAAATGCAATTGGTACTTCAATGCCTTCTGGCGTAATCGTTGATATCACAGCGCCAATACCATTTTCTGATGCGTCAGCCGCGAGAAGTAGAGGTTGACCTGGCGCGTAGTGCGTCAATCTTGTTGCTTTAATCAGTTCTTGTTTCAGATGCTGAAATGCATTTTCACACTTTGTCGACCATATGAACTTCACATTTTTCTTCCGTAACTGGTTTAGTGGTGCCGATATCATTGCTCTATTCTTAATAAACTTGGAATAATACGCAACCTTACCTAAGAATGAGCTAAGTTGTTTCAAATCTTGAGGTGCTGGCATTCTTGTAATTGCTTCAATATTTTCCTTTGTTGGTCGAATTCCATGTTTGTCCACTACGTGGCCTAAATAGTTTATAGAAGTCTTAAACAATTCACATTTCTCCCAATTACATTTGAGTCCATTGTCTTTTAACAATTGTAACAGCGTCCGCAAATTCTGCTTATGTTTTTCCTCCGTTTTGCCTGTAACAATAATATCATCAAAAGTTAGCGCAATTTGGTACTTTCTCCGTAATTTGTTGCAGAAACCTTTGAAATATCGCGGGCGAACTGGCGATGCCATACGGAAGCCTTTGAAACTGATACAAACCATCATTTGTATTAATTACCATCATTTTCTTCGATTCTTCATCTAGCTCTAACTGCAAATAAGCTTCCGATAAATCTATTTTCGTGAAACACTCACCTTGTAGTTTCGCAAATATTTCTTCTGGTTTTGGCATAGGATAGTGGTCTATTAACATTTGTGGATTTAACGTAACTTTAAAATCTCCACACAACCTTAGTTTACCGTTTGTTTTTTTTATAATTACCACTGGAGTGGCCCACTCTGCATTATCAACTGGTTTGAGCACTCCTTCTTGTACCCATCGTTGCAATTCTTGTTTTACTTGCTCTTGCAAATTGAATGGCACCGGTCTTGCTTTACAAAATTTTGGTAGACAATTTTCTTTCATCGTTATGTGAGCTTTATATGTTGTGCAATGACCTAAGCCTTCTGAAAACACTTCGGAAAACTCTTCACATATTTTCTTCATTTCTGCACTTTTACTTGTGTTGTCGACTGACATGACATTATCTTCTATCGTGAAACCAAGAGTGTTTATTCCTTCCATTCCCAATATATTTTGTACATCATATCGGTTCACAATAATAAAACGTAACTTTCGTTGTATTCCTTTATATCTTGCAGTCACTTCTATGACCTTTTACTGGGATGTTTATTCCTTGATATGATTTTAACTGTGCTTTACTGCTGGAACATCTCGTGCACCTAACTTTTGATATGTTGTTAGATTTATTAGATTTGCTGTAGCACCTGTATCGATCTGGAACTCCATATTTTCCCTAACATTTCCAATTGCACTCTTATCTTTCTTCCTTGTGATGAATTCAAAATCATATTCACCGTCTGTATATGATCTACTTCCATTTCTTCAGACTGCTTGGTGCTACGTTTCACACTCTTTGGGTTTTCCTGTTTTCTACCCGCCATTTGTTTCTTTTTCAGACAAACACTTTGTATGTGCCCGATCTTTTTGCAGAATCTACATTTTGCCTCTTTAAACCAACACTGACTTCGTTTATGGTTACTTTCACAACCTGGGCATGATTTTAATTTTTCTTCTGCTCGTTCTTTCTCCTTTGTGACTTTGCTCACTTCTGTTGTCTTCATCTGCTTTACTAGATTTTCAGACATTTTGTGTGTTGTAGCAATCTTCATACTTCTTCTGTCTTCATCTGCTTTACTAGATTTTCAGACATTTTGTGTGTTGTAGCAATCTTCATCACTTCTTCCAGTGTTGGTTCTTCTTTCCATGTGCATCTATACGCACTTGATTTATCAGGTATGTAATATAACCATATCTCTAATCATATTATTTGCATATGACTCTGCACAGTTACTTTTATTGCACTTAAACTTGCATGATTTCGCTAAACCTTTCAGCTCTACCACCCATTCCGCATGTGTTTGACCTGGTTTTAATTTCGTTTGAAAAAACTTATATCTTGAGGTCACTACATGTATTCTTTCTTCAAAGTGATCGGCCAGCTTCAATTTCAATTGACTGAATGTTAATTTTCTTGGATCTTCTGAGCATATTTTCTTTATCGTAATGAAGGTTTCTTCTCCCACACATGCCAAAAAATGTGCCCGCTGCTGTGCTTCGTTTGTCACACCATGTGCTTCCAAATGCTGCTCAAAACGTTCTATATAAACTGTCCAGTCCTCCTGATCTTTACTATATGGTGGGAATACCGGAATCTGCTGGACTTGTTGTTGTTTCTGTATCTCGAATTGGTTCATTAACATTCTCATCTGTTCTTGATGTTGTGTTTGCAACATCGCGATCACTTGCGTTATTTGCTCCATTGTTCTTCACGTGTCTTGTTCTTATATCCTCGTCGCCAATGTTGTATTTGCAGGATTGCAAGGTAATATAAACAGTCAATGTTTTATAACCATGTACTTTCACCCAATAATAAATACACAGAACAACATCACAAATATGTACAATGCTTCTTAACGGCCTTCTTGCCTTGCCGAGCCTTATCGCCTGCAGGGCGATAATAGTTGTTAGGTGATAGTGGCCGCAGTAGCCTCTAGTCTCCGAAGTACCGCGCGGCGGTGACGCCGCGATTAGAAGGGTAGCGAGAGGCGGCAGGGCCACCGAGGTAGGTGCTGATCGCCCGGCGGATACGTCACGGCCTGTGACTGTAGCAAGCGCCGGGGCAGCCTGAGTCTCCTTGTAGTGCGCCGCAGGTTACGCCTCCATAGGGCGTGTAGCAAGTGCGGCGGTGGTAGCTTATGCTAAGCGGTAACTGAACGGGAGCGCCCTGCTCCCGGCCAAGCCTTATACCTCCCGCCTGGTGAAGGGAGAGGGGAGGGGCTGCGCCCCTCCACTAGCGGTGCGGCGGAGCGTAACTCCGTCTCGTTCTCTGATTGGGGGGATACCACAGATACAATGAAAGAGACAATTATTTATTTTGAGTTTTCTAACGTTGGTCGCACTAAAAATTACCAAGTGTTGGCCCTCCTTCCTTTTTTTTTGTTTTGTTTTGTTTTTTGTTTTCATACTTCGTTTCCGAGGTACTGGATGTACGCTCTGCCGCGTTCGACCAGAAATCAACTCTCCCTCTCTCTCCCTCTATCTCTCACTATCTCTCTCTCACTCTCTCTAACTCTCTCTCTCTCCTCTCTCTCTCTGTCTCTCTCTCGCATAGAGTATAAATTGTTACGGCTATTGGTTCAGGAGGTAACGTGTATTTTCCTTGCGCAGGGAGATTCCATGACTTCAATTCCTGGGGTTCGAACCCGGTCCACGGCATTTTTTTTTTACAGATTACAGTTTCCAACGGGTAGGACAAATGTTGGCATAGAGTTGAATTTTTACGGCTATTGGTTCAGGAGGTAACGTGTCTTCCTTGCGCAGGGAGCTTCCAAGACTTCAATTTCTGGGGTTCGAACCTGGGTATTTTAAACTAACCGGTCCGCGGCAAATTTTTTTTATTGCAGATTACAGTTTGCATCGGGTAAGGGCAAATGTTGGTTTAGAGTATGAATTTTTACGGCTATTGGTTCAGGAGGTAACGTGTCTTCCTTGCGCAGGGAGTTTCCAAGACTTTAATTACTGGGGTCCGAACCTGGGTACTTTAAACTAACCGGTCCGTGGCCAATTTTTTTATTGCAGATTACAGTTTGCAACGGGTAAGGGCAAATGTTGGTGTAGAGTATGAATTTTACGGCTATTGGTTCAGGAGGTAACGTGTCTTCCTTGCGCAGGGAGTTCCAGACTTTAATTTCTGGGGTACGAACCTGGGTATTTTAAACTAACAGGTCCGCGGAAATTTTTTTTATTGCAGATTACAGTTTGCATCGGGTAAGGGCAAACTTTGTCATGGACTATGAATTGTTGCGGCAATTGGTTCAGGAGGAAACGTGTCTTTTCCTTGCGCAGGGAGCTTCCAAGACTTCAATTTCTGGGGTTCGAACCTGGGTATTTTAAACTAACCGGTCCGCGGAATTTTTTTTATTACAGATTACATTTGCAACGGGTAAGGGCAAAGTTTGGCGTAGTGTATAAATTGTTACGGGAATTGGTCTTGGACGGAACGTATCTCCTCCTTCTTGAGTGCTCTCGCCATAGGAACGTAGGTGTTATTTTTCGTATTTTGTAAATATCTTTCGAAAAAATGGAGATATCAGTGTGATTTCTTCACTAATCGTTTGTAAATAAATAGCGGTAAATTTGGAGTACTCTTTGGTGTATATGTTTATATTATTAGCGGATTTACATGTGTGGTCCTGCTAACTTCCAATGGAAGTTAGCATGAATATAGATTTTTTTAAGAGAATACCCCGCGTCAAATTTTTTGTTTTCACATCTTAAGAACGGCAAAGTAGCGGATAATTATGGGCTATGCAGTTTTGTGATTTGGTGAAATGGTCCTGCTAACTTCTAAGACGTAGAGACGTGACTAGACAACAACTGGCGATCAAAGGACTTCTTCTTGGCTTCTCAATCGAGACAATGAAACAAAATTTGCACCACAGAATGTGACAAATTTCCTCGTGACAATTGCAGATTCTAGACTAAAACACAAGCATGACTCCACTTGCTAGCTTCAATACTGAATTACCTCGACGAGGCACGACAATGACTAAGAATTATCCTGACCAAAAAGTGTCGTGGGAAATTAAAAACCCTAGAGGTGATTCAATTTAACATTCAAATTAATATTCATAGATAAGAACGACCTCAAAGGTCGCCGGAAGTTCGTTAGTATGCAAGTGTGTTAATTCTTGCTTCGGCAAATTTGCATCGCTACGTCCTTGACAAGTTACCCCCTCCTTACATTTGGTAGGATTTCCTGCTTTCCTTGTAGCTGGTGTAATATATATATATATATATATATATATATATATATATATATTTTTTTTTTTTTTTTTTGAGGGAGATTCGTTTTGTAAGAACTGCAGTTGCTTAACCTACATCGGGAGTTCTAAGAAATATGTGGAGTGGAAATGTGATGAAATGCTTCAATGTGACCGTTTTATTGGTTTCTACTCCTAGTGAGAAATTTGAAACTTCATTTCATGTAACAGCCTGACCGCGAGGCATTCGGAAAGGCACTTTCAATTTACTTTCTTGTAATTACAACGTAAGAAGAGAAAGAAATCGTCCGCGGGAAAACGGCGAAGTTTCGACACAAAACCCCGAATTACCGGGTCCTGGTAATAAAAGTGGATAAATCCAGTTCCTAAATATAGACAAAAAGCCTCTAACACATGGTGTAGACAGAAAGTATGTTGTATGCGTCCTTCATACCGAAAATCCTTTGACGCCAAAAGTGTCCATCTGTGCACAACGCTAGCTCATAAATCGTTTCAGCTGATTTTTCCCAAAATTGATATTCTCCAATCTTCTGGGTGATGTTGTAGCCTCTGCGACTTGAAACCGATATTTTAATTCTTGGGAGTACATTACATGAAGCCCTTGGTTATTTTCAAAATTTTCAAAAAGGCTCCAAATTTTGGATTAAACTTTGTTGTTAAATAGTGCAAATTATGTTAAAGAGAATGGTACAAGTTTCATTTTCGTTGAAAACACCAATTTTCCGAAAAGTAAAAAAATTAAAACTACAAAATTGAAGATAAAGATTTTTGCATCTGACAAAGTTAGTTGTACAAAATCAGCTCTTTAAAAGACAACATGTACAATTTTTGGAAGAATAGAGTGGTTTTTGCTTAATTTGCATTTGAAATTAACGCAATTTTTTCTCAAAAACCGCTCCTTTTTAAAAAATGTCTCCGCTTATGTAATAAGGGACGGTAAAAGATATGGTGCTTGTCCCATGTGCGGATAAACGCAATTGCGGGTTTCGCCACAGTGCCTCGTCAATATTTGAGAACATCAGTGTTGAACGGCGAGATGGTGGCGGTGATAAGACACAGGTGTTTTATTCAGTCAAACTGGTGTTGTTGTAACTCCTCGGTCGAGAGTCAGTACTTCTGTTTGCGATGAATTTAGGAGCAGTTGTTTATTAATTACTCCTCCGAATGCCCGGTGAGGTATGTTATATACCATTTAATCCCTAAAAAAATCCTGCGTATTGAATTGCGTCTACTTCGACGCAACGCGTCTCCAAGCCCCTTAGGGGGCGTTGAGCGCTTTGCGCTTTTTTTTAGGAGTAATCCTCCCAATACTGCGCTTGTTTTATGGAGTAATCCTCCGTTAACAGTCTGTCGCGTCTCGTCGTTTTCGGTTGTCAAGAGGACCGCCAGGTAGCATCTCCGCGTACGCGCCTCCTACCGCGCGCTCCTGCGTCACTACCTATCGGCCAGAATTAGGAAGGAATAAGGATAGGGGTAGGGTTTAGGACACTTCACAGGGGTTGGACTAGCCCTTGTGAAGTAGCCGAACTTGTTTTGTTGGAACAAATTTCACATGAGATTCGACGGGAATCAAATCCGGATCTCAGTGGTGAAATGCTTGCGACTTTGCAATGAGCCACGATTACAGCCACTTATTCAATGACTAAACAAAACTATGCCCGTGAAAGATATTCCATAAGAGCCTATACTAATTTAAACTTCTTTTATTAATAAACCAGGCCTGTTATGGCCAAATTGTTTCTTACCGTCCGGAAGAACAGATTTTGCTTTCATTTCAAGTATTTTTCGGGGTACTTCACTGAGGTCGATATAACGAACATACTACTGAAACGTTTTAATTACTAATAATTGTAAACCGTAACCAATTTCCGAATTTATAAACAATTTGGGCGCCAGGAAAAGCTTACACTTAAATTCTTGATTAAGTATTACTGTCTTCGGATATATTACAAATAAATGTAAATCTCGCTGGCTTGGTCGACGGGTTCTTATGAAATAATTGTTGCTACTTACTTCGCAACCAATTACTCAATCTGCCATCCATACGAAGTGGCGAGGAATCTGAAAATAATTCTAAAATGTCTACTCTAGGATTGCACGTAATGGCAAGTGAGAATCAGCTTTCTTTCAAACTATGAATTATAATTTATTATGCATGCCCAAAGTTATCAACTATCATTGATTATCACAATTTATCGTTATGTGATGACCATTTTCCTCAATATTGCAATCACTACGTTATAGAACCTTTTATCGTTTCTTGTCTCTTCGCGCGCACGTCGCTCGATGTCGCCACGACCAATCTTCCTTCTTATTGAAGTCCACGATGATCAGCGACCAAGTCGAAACTTCCTCCAACTACTTCTCAAACACTGCCTATACTCTTCGTCTTGCGCCTCAGGTGGGCACCTATTTCAAACTGATTACTTTTTCCAAGTCGGAATAATATCCTTCTAATGTTATTTTCTATCACCTAACCTGGCAGTTCACAATTCACTGGTAAAATTTCAAGTCAAATCTTGTAACCCCCAAAATTAATTACTTTCTAAAAATTAAGTTTTTGCAATGGCAAATGCAACACGTAAATTTCCTGTTGTACTCCTAATGCGGAAATATTCAAAGTTCAAGTTCAATGTTCACTCTCAACAAGTCCCGAGATGATAATTAGCCTCAAGAAAAAACGCGCCAGCGATCCGCTCACCACCACGACACGAGTCGGAATGCCCTAATTCCCAATCTGGTCCATCCTTCAAAGCTGTGTTTTTCTCTCTCGTCTTTTCGCGTTGGTATGGTGTATCCTGCACCTGCTACTAAACGAACTCGTTGTTTCTCGTTGCTACGGTGTCATCTGCGTATCTGCACCAAAGAAATCCACGTCTTTTGCAATACCTACAACATTTTGACCATTACTTGCCTAAATAAAATGACCGTCTGTTTTGGTGTCACAATATGAATATTCTGTTCTTAATATGAGAAACATAGAAACAAAATATGGAAGTAAAGTAGTTTTAGATAAGAAAACGATAAATAATATCAAATTTGTAGTGTATTTTTACCTTTCGACATGCCAATTGTTTAAAAGAAAAGAATATTAAACTCTTTTAATATTTAAGAATTTAAGGTTAGTCTATAAAGGGTTTATGGCAAAGGATATTGTTCAATTAAACTTTTTACAAGATTGGATTAAAAATGATGTCTACGTATTATTATTATTATTATTATTATTATTATTATTATTATTATTATTATTATTATTATTATTATTATTATTATTTAAATTATGGTATTTAAGGTTCTCAAGAGACCGCAACACCTCAAATCACATAAAATTGTAAAAGTTGCAAATATTTCAGGCTAAAATTATAAAAATATAGAGAATTTATAGCTAAAATGGGATTTTATTACAAAAAATGAAAATATTATTTACAATTGTGTAAACGCGGTCTATAAAAATCAGGTCCAGCCCCCCTTCATATAGTACTATTAAGGAAAAAATCTGTCTTAAATATTACAGTTGTAGGAAGACGCCCCCTAAAAAAATTGCAGTTTTTGAATTTTTAAACAATTTGTGAATTCAGCGGACATGCAATGACCACCATTCTCTTAAGCGTTGATTGCGCAGTTCGAAGACAAAATTTGATTAAAAAATTTAGCGCCGTATTTGAGTAAAAGTTTGGAAAATGTTATTGAGGATTGATGTGAAGTACCCACAAAACCCAAAATATCATATTGAAACTCCCAAAGTCACGTGACCATTCAGATCGATTGGAGAATATCAGTTTTGAAGAAAATCGGCTGAAAGGTGTAGACGCTAGCGTTGAATACAGACAGACGGACAGTTTTGACATCATTCGATTTTTCGGTGTCAAGAACCAACAAAGCATGGTTCTGGCTAACAATGTGTTAGAGGATTTTTCTTCTAAATGTAGCAAAGGGATTTATTCACTTTTTCATTATCAGTTTTTCGGCGCACGAATACCTAACTTATATTTACGAAGAACTTCATAAGACGAGAAAGTGAAAAGGAAGACCACAATCTCAATAAAGGAATCTTTGTTTGTGATAATGATTAAATTCACAATTAAACCATTGATTGCCGTGCATCAACATTGGCGGATTCCACACATAAGTGATTGTCTATCAGAAACATTTATTTACAAAAACGAAGAAACCAATCTAGTAAAGAAATTTGCGCTCATAATAATGATTAGTTACAAGATACCTTTCATTCCTTTGAATTGACTTTGGTATCTTTTACACATAAATAATTGGATCTCAAAAACCTTTTTTTCAGAAAATTTTCTTCATGATTGCTTCGGAATTATTTACAGTTCTACAACCACTGGATTTACTGCTGAAGTCGCATGAAGTCTAATCTGGGCCTTGTTTGGGAATTTTGTTTCAGTCAAACTTTTTGGGGAAATTCTGTAAGTTGATCGGATGATCTGTGATTGATGGTATTTGTAGTTTATAATGAATTTGTTTATTAGGTATAAACCATGATGCGTTGATGAGTCTTCGAGAAATTTGATTTAGAAAGTTTGTAAAGCGTTTATAATACCAGATGCAATGTTTATCCAGGCTGGACAAGCATATGTCAATGATAAAATCTAGATTATATTTACATGCGATCTTTTTGCGGTAGCCTCGACAATTATGAGGTGTGGGACGCACACGTCCTTGACTATTGCCATGGAAGTCGTCTGATTCAAAATCTATACGCATACAATCACATTTTAATTAGCATATATTTTAATTTGAGCATACAAAAAGTAATACAACTGCGGCAGTTCTCTGCTTTCTCGTTGCCATTTATGCCAGGCTGTCAGTATCGCAGTGGTCGCTGGGTTACTTGTGAAACATCGGTGTGACAGCTGAAAGGTTAGTATATCATCGGTCACAGAGGTTTTCGGCACACACTGTTATTAAATGGTTTAAAAAATAAACACAGAATTAATAGCATAAATGTAGTAGTTTATATTTTCAGTAATGAAAACTTCGTTGTGCGACGTTTCGAGAGATTCCCAGACACATTGTTCAGAAACATTTCGTATACATTATTTTCGTTCATTATGCATTTTAGTCCATTTTGAATTTTAGTCCAGAAACCTGAAGTGTCCATAAAAATTTCGTCCATTTTTTTATGTCAACTTATAAGAATGGTTCACTGAGCTTTGGCGTTCATCCCATTGAACACACTAACATTGAGTTCATTAGATACATTTTTGGTCCACACTAATAATAGTCCATTGTAAAAGAAATACATATTTTATTGAGTTACAATAATGTACAATAAAGTATTTGATACTTCTCTAACGCTCTCTTCAGTATTGTGCTATTTCATTCTCTACATAATGCTACGCAAATATAAATCTATATTATTATTTTCGGCATATTCTTGATATCGGTCTACAGTATTTTCAATCAATTTATAATATACAATTTGCTAATGGGATATCTGATTTGCCTATGACCGTCAGCAAGTTGAATAAGAGAATTCCATTGTCCCTTTGATCTTTTATTTATAGTCTAAAACTTTCCATTTTGTTGCATGATGTGCCACAATCAGCTTCTGAAATTTCGAGTGTCGGCCCTCAATAAAATTATTTGTTCTTTCTGCTCGATTTAACCCTCGCTCATTCACATTCCATAATTGCGGACGCAATCGAGACGGCTCTGCCATCATCCTTTCTCTGCAGATCGTCCCCTCAGATACATTGTTTCAAAGGTCTTGCACATCGCCGTGACTTATTTCTAACATCTCTGCCATGTTGTCGAGGGAACGAATGGAAGGTCCATCAGCAGCTGAAAGTCACTTCTTATGACATCTTCGGTGAAACGTACCTTCAGCCCTGAGTTAACAACTTGCCGCTAAATAGCTTGCAAAAAAGGCATGAGCATCCACTTACTGTGCTGTTAGATAATACGGCTCGTACTGCGGTAATAGCACTCATTTCGAAGTCCAACATGAAAACTTCACCTGACTCTGCAGCATTTTTAAGATGTTCAGAGATTAATACAGAAGTTACTTCTTTTGTGGTACACTAACAAGTTAATGGTAAAACCAAATCGTGTATTTTTTTCATGTATTGTGTAAAATGAATATTATAATCTTGGAACACTTTTAAACGTTCCGTCACAAAAAGACTGTCCTGTTTCTACATAACCCATCCTTTTTATTAAAAGTAAGTATTCTGTTATTGTCTCTGCTGTGGAACTGAAAACTGCTTCTCCGCTTAAGCTAACATCGAACGGTGGAATTACTGTACACTCTTGAAATGATTGAGGCAGTGGATGCCTACCTACATTCTGTGATCGGTTGACACTGCATAATAAGGAAGTTCCTTCCGGTCAATGCAGCAGTATTCCTGACCTTCTATACCCTGTATTTATTCTTTTATTATGCATGTAGGAGGTTCATTTGGGGGTTGTTCGACCCTTTTATTTTTTATTCCTGTCACCATTCTCGTTGCAAGAACTTCAGTACCTTTTTCCACATGAGTATGCTGACCTTCTTTATAGATATGGATAAGATCATTTACATTTTTATTGGTGACGAGACGGGCATTGCAGATATATCATTTTCACAATCAATAAGATTTTTTCCATTTCTTTTAAGGAATTAAACTGATACATATATTTTTAATAAATACTTTTCTTTGTTTTTAGAAGAAGTAAAGATTCCACTCCCAAAATAATTTCTTATTCAATATCGCTGTAACCACAACACAGTACATTATTTAAATTGTGAACATAAAATTCTGTGGACTTCAAAGAATAAGGGAAAAATGTGGACGAAAGGAAACGGGCACAATAATTGTGGACATACGAATTAATGGACTATATAGTATATAGGGACGAATTATTTATGGAGAAAAAGAAGTGGACGAAATATCAGTAACCGAATTTAAGTGAACCTTATAACAGAGGACAATATAAAGTAACAAAGTGTCTTGGAAGCGTTTTGACTTAGTGGATTTTTCCTCATCCTCAGGCTACAATGAATGTGAGAAAATTGTTTTAATAAAAATAAATAATAGGCTTCTGACATTAGAAGAAATTATTCAATTACAATGAAACACTAGCACTCGATATAAAATAACATGTGATTACTCATCATAGTCGGCAACAAAAGCAATTAGTACAATAAAGTAAATAAATAAATAAATAAATAAATACCTTCATCCGCCAGTGCAAGAGCACGTTCAGCCTGGCAGCAACAATAAGTTCGTTAGAATTCGTAATATGTTCGTGCCAGTCGTTAGTCAAACACTCAACCATTTATTACTCTATAAATGTAGATTAACTTGCATTTAACATCTATAGATTAACATTAGAAACTTGTAAAGGTGAACGGAACATTTAAGTATGTTTTTTTCTAAATAGTTATAAGAGAAGTATTGAATAGTTGCTCCAGAAAAAAGTTATCAATACGGAGGGCTCCAATACAGAGCTCCAATACAAAAGCTCCAATACAGAGGGCAGGATTTTCATTTAAAAGTTTTGAGCTTTTGGAGATGATAATGAATTCCCATTTAGTTCTTAAAAGGTAGAAACCAGAAGAACTTGCCCATGTTTGAATTTTGTTCAAGTTTTCTTGGATTATTTTAGTTGTTATGCGGGGATCTATACCACAGCATTCCATGGAAATATCATCCGCGAAGATAAATAATTTACTTGGAGGTTCTATGATACTACTTATTTCATTAATTGCGATCAAAAACAGGAGTACACTAATAACTGAACCCATCCACCATTTCCCTGCGTGTTGATATTTTATCAAACATACGTACACGCAAATATCTATGATAAGGAAATTTTTTCCAAAAAGCAATAAGTTACCTTTAAAGTTTATTGAGGTGAGATTACGTATAATCGAGGTTAAAAAATAATTTCATAAGCTTTTTCAATATCAAGCGAAACAACAATTGCATATTGGTTAAGCGAGGTGCGTCAAGCTGGAACAGCCAAGTCAGCACACCAACACGAAACATGTCAAATCATTTATTGCTAATTAATTGCCACAATTTTGAATTAATGCCACGTATTTTCGTGGAGAAAACGAGTGTGTGCTAGCTTGACGTCAAGCCAGCACACACATCAGTTAAATTCGAGTCGGAGATCAACGGAAACCCTCAAATCATTTATTGCTAATTAATTGCCAATTAATTGCCACAAATTGGAATTAATAATAACGTATTTTCAGTCTAAAATAATCAATGTCAAGTCAGCAGGCATACGAAAAATTCAATCTTTTTTGCATTAGCATTTAATTGCCCCTCTCTTTTATGAAATGATACATTTTTTAACTTCGTAGTTATGCTACTACGTGCGACATTCAAATAGATAATGCGAGAGTACAAACGAGTAAGATATATCTAAAATCTATTAAATAACTAAATACACATTCAGAACTAGTTTATTACACTAAAGATAAATTAATAAATGTTGCCGTGTATTATATAAACATTGCTGAAACTGCATCAGATTTAACTGACCAAGCCACATTTTCAAATTCGAAAATACAGAGAACCAACTAGCACAATCACATAAAATTAAGAACATAGTTAATAGATGTTTAGAACTAATTTTTTACTCTATACACAATTTAATTGCTCTTGCCAATACAAAATGAATAATTTTTAAAACTTTGTCCTTATGCAACCACGTACAACACTCAAATAAGAATTTCGAGAGTACTAACAAGCACAAATAGCTAAAATCAAATAACAATTGAATGCATATTCATTTCTAGCTTATTACACTGAAGATGGATTGATAAACGTTGCCGTGAATTATATAAACATTATTGAAACTGCATGGCAGTTATCGAATCAAACCAGATATTCAAATTCGAAAATACAGAGAACCAACGAGCACAATCACATAAAATTAAGAACATAGTTAATAAATGTTTAGAACTAATTGTTTACTCTATACACGATTTAATTGCTCCAGTGATTTAATTAATAATATTTTCTTCAAACTTCTTTGTTATGAAACCTCATCGACTTTGGAAACGGAAATGCGAGACCAACGAGCACTAATATCTAAAATTATTAATTGAATACACATTCAATATTAATTACGGCGAACGGTACTGCAGTTCTGACACCGAATGTTAATATTTTTTCTTCAATCACTTAATGTGGAGATACTTGGGCAAACATTTGACAGAATAATTCTTTTGTTCCTGGAGATTAGTGGTGTTATGGGAAAAACTTGATTTGACACAACAATGTTCTTATGGTTGTACACAAGGTCATCTGCGATTTCCTTGCTGGATAGGTACACACACTGTTCGATATTTTTAAGCAAACTTAATATGAGAAGTTAACTTTAGATGAAACGTCAATGATTTCTACTTTTTGCGCACTATTTGCCGAGCCCATGATTACAGCATTTTGTTTCTTGGGAAAAAGAAATTGCATAGTAACTTTAGCGTAATTAATTCTGTTGGTCTTAAAATAAATAACTTTTCAGTTATTTATTTTATTTAAATAATATCACTTCACTTAATAACTCCACATCTTACCACGTTTTACATAAAACTGACCGGGTCGGTCTACGCACGCCCAACTTGATTTCGCCTGGAGCGGACGGAGCGTCCGACCAACTCGGCGGTCAGGACGCGACTGTTTATAACACTTCACCAAATGACATTAAACGAATAAATACGATAAAAAAATTAAATCCCAAGTTAATGGTTTCTGCCGCAAAACTGTTTATATACAATTAGAGACTATATTGACCATCAAAACGAAAATAACGAAAATTGTAACAACGATATTTAATGAATTATTTACCATTTGCACTGTGTAATTCTAAACATCCTGTAAGGAGTATTGTACCACAGTGTCTTGGTCAATGACCCCCATTTCTATCAGGCTTTTTCGTTCAGTTTCCCTGATCCTGTGAGCAAATGTGGAGATGGACCCTTGCTTCTGGACATAAATGTAACTTCATTATCTGTGCACGTCTTCTAGAATTCAGTGGGAAATATAGTTATTCAATTTATCGTTCTGCAGGTCGTTGCATGAATATTATTCCTTGACAAAGGAGATGATGAGGGATAAGAGCCCAATTTTATAGCTGATTTACAATTGAAATTAGATTTTATTACATCGGAGGAATCTTTTGTTAACAACCTTTGCAAAAAACGCTCCTTTCTTCTGTACCCAAAATTTATCTAGTATATATATTAGTGTAGATATCACAGAATAATGAATACGTGCACAGAATTCACATCTCCCCGTAGCACTTCACGGACAGTTTTTAACTGTTTTTGACGTAAAAATAAAAGTTACCTTACAAAAATAATTACTATTATGGTGTTGAAGGTAACTCTAATTTGAGTCGAGGTCAGAAAAGTCCTTCAGGAAGGTGTGAGAAAGGTGTGGAATTTAAATATCAGTAAAGAGGTTAAGAGTATATTTGGGATGTTTTGTAAGAAGTAGTTGGAAAAATAATGTAATTCGTTAATGGTTCAAAATGTAATTCCTCGTAAAATTGTGAATTTGAGGTGAACCATGGAGCATTTGCAAGTGTTAGGAGGAACTGATTTTTGACTATTTGACCTTCTTTGGTATTTGATTTGGCAGCGATAATACATACTATTTATACATATAAAAACAGTGGTTGCATTATGGTTTTGTAAAGAAGTATACCGGGAGCGGTAGCTCAGTGCATCAACTGATGTCACTGCAGCGCCTCTGACCGGGAGGTTCTAGGTTCGAGTCCTGACGGCGGCAGGATTTTCGACACTAGCTTTTCAGCTAGGTCGAATTCAGTCCTGCCTGGAGGAGAATTCTAGCGGCCGGCTGCTCTGATCTGCAATTTTCCGTGGTTTCTCCGATCGACACCAGGCGAATGCCGGAGCAGTACCCTACCAAACGGCCACGGACCGCGCGCGATCTGTCCTTCCTCTTCTTGTCCTACCTTCTCGCCTTACACACACACACACTTACGCTAACATTCACTACACTACCACATATTCCGGGAGACCGGTCGGAAGCGTAGAGATTGTCCCGGCTGGGGCGGTGCCCCGCTGGTGGGAGAGTCTTGGTTAGGGGGAAACCCCACTAGCCGACGCTAGGTCGGTGCCGGATCTCGCCATCCAGAGGGGGAAGATCACCGCCATATCCCGAGAAAAGAACATGCACAACACTAACGGGACTAATGACCAAAGCAGTTGACGCGCCCGGAAACACGAAAAAATCAATCAATCAATCAGTAAAGAAGTAAAGCGGTATTGTATAGTAATTTCATAGATCTGTTGATTCTTAATTGAATGTAATATTTTTGCTTGTATAATTTTAATATCAAGGTACTTTTTCCAATTGTTATACAACTAGAAAAGGCTAAGGAGTGGGAGACAGGCGGCGAGTGAGAGACTGAGGCAGATTGAGAGAGAGAGAGGAGAGGAGAGGAGAGAGAGAGAGAGAGAGAGAGAGAGAGAGAGAGAGAGAGAGAGAGAGAGACTGAATGATAGACACAGGAGAGAGCCAGAAAGAGAGAGTGAAGTCAATAATACTATGTTCATGAAAATGTTTTCCAGAATGTTTTCGCGCCTGTTTCTCCTGGTGGAGAAAATTATTGACGTGGTAGTAAGTCTACCGCTGTCCCTACTGACGTATGTTCGTGATTGGCTGCATTTCCGGGAACTGGCCAATCGCTTTCCTGGGCCCTACCTGGACCAAGTTTTCAACAACGCGTTTGACAACGTATTAGCCGTGGACCGTGAGTATCTTCTCTTTTGCTACATGTTCACCAGAAATTGTTGCAAACTTTTAGGGCAGAAGAGGATCATTTTTGCAAATGAATATTTAAAACAATTTTGTATAATGGAGTTCCAAAAATGTCTGTCGCCCGTTTTTATAAACAACTACCCATACGTTGGTGCAAAAAATCTAGAAACAAAAGTTATAAACAAAAAGTATACAAACAAATACACCAGAAATAAACAGTCAACTACGCTTATTGAGCACTTTTACGATTCCAAAGTTCTAAATCGAATATATTGCAAAAGATTGCAAATGCAATGCCTTTTGCAATATATCGACAATTATCATATTCAGTTACTAAACTCCGTTGCGCGATCCCAAAATCAAACAAGTCCACTCCTTTTTTGAGCTTTTCCCCCTCCAGTAACCCTGAAGATGCGAAAGTTTATTCATGACATTGGTATATACATATAGTGATAAGCCGAGAATCCCGGGTTTAATTTGAATGGGAAATTTGGCATCAAGCGTTCGTAATACAATGGGATTGTATGCAGGGTCGGAAATCAAAGAATATGCGTTACTAGGGCTTATTTTTTGTACAGAGAAAACGTTTAGAGAATTTTTTAGCATAGCAGGGCAACGAAAGAAATAATAATATTGATAATAGCAGAGGAAGTAATCCCCTTCATAAATTTTATAATTGTTCGTAAATAGTATCGAGATTAAGTAATATTAGAAATATCCTAAAAAAATAGGAAGAGTAGTTCTCAAAAGGCTAGCCCAACGCGGCAAGAGACGAGGTAGTTCATTATATATACGCAACGGAACGGCGTTTCGGTACTTAGAGTACAATTGTTAAATTATTTTATAAGTGTATAACTATTTTTATTAAATTAATAATTAAATTAAGGCGCGTTCCGGGATCTAAAATTTTATAAATCGAGCACTGAATATCACAAAGATATTCGATTGAAATAAAATTAATTTGTCAAGAGTAAAAATCTGTAGATGTGTTTATAACGCTTTGGAAATTTGAAAAATTGTGAGGCAGATATACTATCCGTTTGCTGAATATTTGAGTTTTGCCATAGAAATGAGGGCAAGTGAAATATTATTCATGCACACAGATGCATTTAATGAAATAATGAATTTCAATGAATCATCGTAGGCACACACAGTTTCTTTTTGCTGTGTCTTTTCAAAATTCAAATGCATTAACTTGTTTCCATCGTAATTACTGATATTGCAGCCGGGATCACTGCAACTTCGAAGTTTCACTGAAAATACGATGAAGTACATATAGTTTTAACGTTTCTGAGCACTTATCACTCACTTTATTCAACATAATCATTAAGGAACATCGAAACAATAACCGTTCAACATTAACTAGTTGTCGATTAAAGTGCAGCAAATATTAATTCCCACGACTGTTTGGAAACCAACAACATGACACGAAGATTGACGTCACGAATAAACAACGTGATTAGTTGCAATGCTTGATATCCTAGACTGGTGCCTTTTGTATGCTGCATGTATACGAAATGTCATTGATGCAACAAAACCTTGCCTGACACACTAGTGCCCGGTGAGTTACTTATCAATTAGGGACAAAGATTACATGTGTAACTTTGCTATATGAATATTCATGCGTAATACATCAATGCTTAACCAAACTAGTGGTGCTAAAACAGCACTTCTTTCTCGTCTGTACTTCATGCAATATTACGTAGAAAGAACTCAAATTTTCGAAAAATTGTACATGACCTTATTTCAAAATCTATCTTAAGGAACACATTCCATGACGAGAAATAATCTGAATCTTCAAGATTGTGGTTGTAGGAAGACTTCGAAAACATTTTTTGAAATATTCCAAAAATCAGATAATCTACAAAAATGAGACTTACACCATTCTTTTCAGCATTCTTTACACTATCCATCAACAAAATTTAATCAAAAACGATGAAACCAATTTTTTTGAAAACCTTGAAAATGCGCCAGGAGATTCATGTACACTACTCCCTAAAATTAAATATCAGTTTCAAATTCACGTGACCATGACAATAACGAGATCGATTGGGGAATATAAAGTTTGGAGTAAATTAGCTTAACTCTTTAGCGGCTAGCGTTGTTCAGAGACTGACAGACGGACAGACGTATTGCCGTCAATCGATTTTTCGGTATTAAGGACCAACAAAACATGGATTCTAGACACATCACGTGTTACAGGATTTTTTTCTAAATTAGGCAACAGGATTTATCCACTTTTTCGTTACCAAGGTTCTGTAACAACAGTTTTTGTAACGAAAATTCGCCGGTTTCTCGCGCAGCATTACATATCTTTTTTTCTACTCCGAACCGAGAAAGTAAAAGTTATAGAATTTTTGCCATCATTTCCAAGTTTTTCACCGGGAGCAGTTGCTCAGTTCATCAACTGATGCCACTGCAGCGCCTCTGACCGGGAGGTCCTAGGTTCCCACTCCCCACGGCGGCAGGATTTTCGACACTACCTTTTCAGCTAGGACGAATTCAGTCGTTGTCTGGAGGGGAATTCTAGCGGCCGGCTGCTCTGATCGGAAGTTTTCCGTTCTTTCTCCGATCAACACCTGGCGAATGCCGGAGCAGCACCCTACCAAACGGGCCACGGACCGCGCGCGATCTTTCCTTCCTCTTCCTTGTGCTATCCTCTCCCCTTACACACACATTCACACGTACACTAACATGCACTACACTACAACATATTCCGGGAGACCGGTCGGGAGCTTAGAGTTTGTCCCGGCTGGGGCGGTGTCCCGCTGGTGAGAGAGTCCTGGTTAGGGGAAAACCACACTAGCCGACGGTAGGTCGGCACCGGGTCTCGCCATCCAGTGGGGGAAATCACCGTCATCATCCGAGAGAGAAACATGCACTACACTTACGGGACTGACCAAATCCGTTGACGGGCCCGGAAACACGAAAAAATTAATCAATCCAAGTTTTTCATCCAAATCAGTCACACTGACATCAAACTATGTTTTATTTCAGCAATGAAGTTGTATAAATGGATGTTGGATGATGTGATGCACCGTTATCCTGCCGGACAATTAATGCTTGGACCTGTGCGATTCATTTTGCTAAGCGATGTAAACGATCTCAAGGTAATGAACTCTTTAAATATGCTGGTCCGGTGGTCGAGGTCGTTAAGGCACAAGTGCAGTGGCGATCTCGGTTCGAAAGGTCTCGAGTTCGATTGCCTGTATGTTGTATTTTGTTCCTAATAAACGGGCTACGCACCGCACGCTATCTTTACTTCCTCTTCCTTTTCCTGTCCCCACCCTTTAGTTACACACACAAACACACATGCTCTAACTTCCACACTTGTCGGGTGACCAGTCAGGAGATTCGAGCTTGCTCTGGCTGGGGCTCTTCTCAGTAGGTGGGAAATACCTGATGGGGGAAATCTCCGCAGGTTGATGTAGGTCGGCATCGGATGTCGTCAGTCAGCAGAGGTAGATCTCCGCCACCTCCCACAACACAAACATCCACTACACTAACGGGATAAATGACCGTAGACGTTAACGCAGCCGGAATCACTAATCGATCAATCGAAAGATGCCATTCGCGAGTACTTGTATCTCCGCCGGTAGCAGTGTTGGGCTGGCGATATCACTTTGCGTTCCGTCCGACTCTACGGGTTACAGCGATGCACTTCCTAGGCACGGCCATGGCTCCTCAGCGGGCGAGCTACCCGCTGGCAGTAGTAGGGAACTCCCATGGCAGTGATACGACTTAGTGATGCTATAACAAAACATCGATGTCACCTATTATAGATGTTCAAATTAAAACATGGATGTTAATAATATATCGGCCAAAAGACAATGTTTTAGAGGTCGTTTGTAATATCTAACAATAAATTCGGGCCCAACAGAATTGAATTTGATAGTCAGCATGTATAATTGAGTTGTAACTCAAATCAAAGTTAAAGTAGTGGCGCTCTCTCGTCCTAATTACTTTTCTAATTTCTTTGGTCTGGGCTAGCTACTCGGACATGCCATATACCCTTTGCAGCGGCCATCTATCAGAGCCCAAATACATTGTTATGATTTTTTTTCGGTTTACTAATGGTGGAACAGAAACATTACTTGAAGAATATTATAGAAGAGTTCGATTAGTCTTTTATTCCTTTAATGAAAATTTTTGTGAAAAATTTGGATCCGTTTTTAAGAAAAAGGCGTTAAAGCGTTACTGTACATGCAATTTTTGAAGCATTTTTGTACAGAAAACTTTCGTGTTTTCGAAAAACTTCATTGGAAGCCATTTGAAGCATTTTACTTTATTTCACATTCATTTCGTTGCTAGACCTCATTTTTTAGATGAACAACTATTACAATAAGTATTTTGTACATTTATATGTAAATAGATACTTACACTAAAATGTAATAGACACTTGTATAATTTAATAACGACACTGAAAAATATCAAATCGTTTGTTGCGTCCAATTGTCAGTTCCTCTCACTGGTAACTTGCCGTCGGGATCAATGCACGAGGGGAGCGCCAAGCCCTTCTCAAGGTTACTCGCGCTTTTTTAACTGATGGCCCTTCACCCTCCTTTTGCCTCACCATTACAAACCCTCTATAATGCCTCTCTAGCCTCCAGGTCAATCGGTCCACAGCGCAATGTTCAATTAAAACAAAGTCCACAGTCAAAGTGTTTTCACTAATGTTCACTGCATATAGTCAATAAAGGTAATTCCCTCAGCAACAATTCTAAGCAAAAATGTCTGTACCATACGGCATAATGGCCCTAAACAGAATGTCTACAGTAAAAATGTCCATGATAAAGTCCACAGAATAGTATCTACATAGCGAAATGTTTAACTAGTAGGAGTGTACTAAGTGAGTAATGTCAAGTTCTGTTCGCTTGAAATTTATTGTCTTCATGATTAACAATATTTTCATATTCCATTTTTAGCATTCTTGTTAATAATAGATATGTTTTGATGAAATTAAAATCAATTTCTGAGATAATTTGCAATGGCAATATATTTTTCCCAGAAGAAGAAGAAAGTTCTGGTGAGTAATGGATGTACTTACCACTTCCATTTCCACAGTAAAAATGGAAATAAATTGTATGTTAGGTGTTCCGAAAGCGGTTTTGTCAATAAAACGTTATTATCCGTACCATCCCCTTGTGCGTTAATTACAGTGAACATTGTATGCTACTGGTCATTTAGGTACTAGACATTTCTGAAATGGACATAAAATAGATGAACGAAACAGTATTGGACCTATAATGAAGTGGACATTTATACTAATGGACATTATTGCAGTGGACCCCAGTGAACATATTGCAATGGACGTTCATCTGTGAACCGATTGACTGATAATCTCCCTCTCAGCTCACAAGCCGAGCCGGAAACCAATAAGAGCGCCCCCGCTCTTTGAGGGGGACTTGATCAAGCCTGCTCTAACACCTCCGAAGACGTATAGAGGTAATATATATTTACATTTAAAATTCTTAATAAAAATGCGATTTTACAATGTGAATATTTCATTACAGTGTTTTCTAACGAATCCGGAGAATCAATCAAAACCAAAGCTGATGATGGATATTGTCTCTTATTGCCTCGGCAAAGGATTGATTACAATGAATGGTAAGATATCAGCCCAGGTGGTTACCTGCTAGTTTTGGACAACGTTCTATTAAGAATAAATTTACATTGTACAAGAAAAGTTAATTAAAAGCTTTATTAAACATACCTTTAAGCAACTGATTTGTAATAAAATTCAGTACTTTCATACGTAAGAGTTTTGTAATAATTTCTTGAAAAAAAAATGCATGTGCTCTTGATCATAAGAGCAGTCACCCCACCGTCTTCGTTTTCCTACTCCATAATTAAGGGCTTCTAGCTAAGCGTCATTTGCACTTCCATTTATTAAATGTGTGTGTTTGTTTGAGCGGATCAACTCCTGCGATCATTAATTTCTTATATGTATCACATATTATTTCGTGAGAAGTGGCAGTGTTCTTTCCCATTGACACGTGAGATCAGCTACACATCTGCACATCGACTTTTATTTTATTTTTTTTATTTATTTTACGTCAAAAAAACAGTTAAAAACTGCGTATGACGTCCTATGGGGAAAAGTGAATTGTGTGCACATTTTCAAAATTCTGTGATCCCTACACCAAGTCATATACTACTTAAATTTTGAATTTTAAAGGGAGAAAAAAAAACTCCCATGTAGTAAAATCTATTTTCAAAATAAATAAGCAATAAATTTTGAATTTTGAATTTTGAAAGGGGGTATTGCGGGGTATTCTCCTCTCCACGTATCTCCCACTAGCCGGAACGACTCTAGGCTCCCTAGTAGTATAGTGTATGTACGTGTGATGTATTAAAGAGGAGAGGATAAGAAAAGGAAAAGGAATTTGAAAGGGAGAAAAAGCCCGTGTTTTTGCTTCGACATTCGCTTGCTGTTGACTGGAGACTACAACGGAAAACTACCGATGAAGTCTCTAGGATTCTCCTTCGGACAGTGGTTGAACTCCAACTCTCTCTGGAACTAGTGCAAACATCCTCCATCGTCGGAACTCGATCACCAGGTTCTCCCGGTCAGCGTCACTCCAGAGGAATTGGCAACGCCGCCACTGAGTCATGCCGGCAGGTGACAGTTGTGTTTTCAGGAAGACGGTTTACCCAGTTTTACCGTTATGTGGGCTTAAATATATGAGTTTCAAATCGGATCACTTTATATATACTAGCTACGTATGAGGGAATGTATAAAAACCTCAAATGTGGAAGAGAACGCAGTTTGAGAAAACTACCGGCAAAGGTAGTTAAGTGAATCAACTGATGTCACTGAATCTTTGGGCGCCATTTTGAAACGCTTTCCGTTTCTGTTAACTTCTTTCTGCAACTGGTTTCCGACTTTATATCATTTTTGGGCGCCAGGAAAGGGTTGCGATTTTAAATTTCCCGCAAACACATCTAAAGGGAAATAATTTTCCTACTAGCTCTACTGGTTGGGTTCTTACGAAAATAATCGTCGCTGGTACTTACTTCCTTCCTAGCAAACGACAATTCGATCCGCTCTCCAAACGGAAGAAGCGAGCAATCTGAAATTTGTTTCTGGAAAGAAATTATTAAATTGTGAATTGTACAACATGCTAAAGAAATGATAATCAGCTTTCTTTCTCAGAATGAGAACGTTATAAGTTTATTCATCGATTAATCCATTTTAACATAAAATGTCACCTTGGTCATGACTGATCGTAAAAACTGTCTATAGCGCTATTATTCTTACTAATTTAGATATCCATGCGCTCTTGGACGATGAGGTCAAGAAGACTCCACCGCTCCGACCAATCTTCTCTCTTGTATCTTGTTCTCGGTCCGCTCCCTGGTTAATGTCCTCCTCAACTTATTAATTGTTTCACTTACTACTCCAGGTGCCAGAATTATTCAAAGTTCCAAATAGAATTACGTACACAAAATATAAGTCCTCACTGCTCAATTATTCCACCAAGTCAAAAAGTATTACTCAAAATTCCATCAAGTCCCGCATCTATAATTTACAATCACCTCTGCAGTACGATGTGCACGGTACGCGGTCTAAAGCTCCCCTCTCCTATTACAAAAAGTTCAACCCTCGATAAGTTTCATACCTTCATGTCTCTTGTTTTACAAAACAATCTCCAGTTTCCTTCTACGTCATACCCCATTAGTAGTTTACCACCAATCCTACATGCCCTTATATCACGATCTTCTGTTCGTTACTTGCCGCGCAATTTTTATTTACTTCCGCTTCCCTGGTTGCTAAGGAACGCCCTGCCTGTATGCCTATGCCCCTAACTTTTACAGTTTTTACGAAGAATTTAATAAATTCTTGTCCCCGATTCACATCGAAATATTGTGTGACAGTCTGGTATGTCTCAGTACCTCTAACGAGGAGGTCCTATTAGTCGGAGGTCCGATGGTGGCAGGAATTTCGAACGCCGGTCCTAGGAGTTTCGACACTAGCTTGTCCCCTAGATTGATATCAGCCGCTGTCTGGAGGAGAATTCTTGGTGACGGCTGCTATAATCGGTAGTTTTCCGTGGTTTCTCCAATCAACACCACGCGAATGCCGGAGCAGTACCCTAACAAACTCGCCACGGACCACTTGCTATCTTTCCTTCCATTTCCTTAAACCTGTTCTCACCTTTTACACACACACACTTACATACACCACACATACCGGGCGATCGGTCGACAGCTTAGAGCTTGGCCCGGCTGGAGCCATGCCCCTCTGGTGGGAGATACCTTCGTTGAGGAAAACCTCGCTAGCCTGGTAGGTCGGTGTGGGATTTAGCCATCCAGGAGGGGGAGATCACCGCTACCTCCTTAACAAAGTACATGTGCTACACTCATGGGACTAATGACCTTAGCAGTTGACACTCCCGGAATCACTATCAGTTAATCAGTCAATCCACCTAACAGCTGTCAGTCCGTCTGTGGACAACTATAGCTCGTAAACAGTTCAGTGATTTTCTTCAAAATTGATATTGCCTGCTTGAACTGAACGTATTGGAGGCTTTGAGAGTTTTTAATGGATATTTTGATTGTTGAGGGTTCTTTTACATGAATCACGCATTTACCTCTGCCTCTGCCCGAGCAAGACCCATGCGACGATTATGTAGCTTAATGGTATGAGTGCCTCTGAGAATCTGAGTTCGGGTCTCGGAGCGGAATAAAAATTGCTGGTTAGAAACACTTATTCTCCTTTATGTAGTAGTATAATACTGCTAGCATTTAGAAATAATGGGAGAAAGTACGTACTTTGGTAGCACTATTAGTGTATTATTACTGTAAATATACAATAATTTGATAATACCGACGTACATAATTGTAGGATAAGTATAGAATGCATTCAGTTCAGATGTTCAATTTATCTATGAAATAATCCTTGCTTGTCCGTATGGTGGAAATAAAGAAATTGTTTATAATAGTGTTCGTTCATTTACTATTTAATATTATTTTAACTGTTTCAAAAACAAACGTACGAACTTGTAATAGTTTTGAAGGCGAGTTGAAGGCAAAATTGTTTAGCGGGCTTTGTTGCTACCAACCTCTCTCGACTATGACTTCGTTTGATGCGTTATCATTTCGCACAATGGCCACACTGAAGTTTCAAATTCTTAGATTTCATCCCATTGTTGTAGATCGTGATGAGTACATGATGTAATTAATATTTTTATGAATGAAAATAGATTGAAGGAAGGCATTAAATTTAACTTAGAACAAACACACGTCTTTACTGTAAGAAGTTTTGATCGCTGTCTATGATATTAAAAAGATGAAAACTCACGTCAATGTAATAGAAGCAAGCTTGTGTGAAATTATTATTTCTTTTCTGGATTACATGCTGAAAATTCGCTAAGAGTTAAATTTATTTGTTTGTTTCATTTGTAAAAGTAGAAAATGATTGCAGCTCCTGGCTGTCGAAATGAATGCATCACAAGCGCTTTGTTTGAATTCGTTGAATCGATCGTTTTCAAGTAATAACAGAGGTGTAAGAAGCCCAGAAACTGCAATATTTAAGTATTGCGTAACTCTTCCTAATAATGCGAGTAAGTTTGAGCTGTTAAAACAACACTAGTTGCAAAAGAAAATGTCATTTTTCAAAATATGTCATATTGTTCAATGCATTTATTTCATATTTTTCTGTGCATTCCTCCGAACGAAATTCAAAATTGTATTTATCGGAACAAAGCGCTTCTTGTTTTTAATATTTTTTAAATTACCCATATTTCACTACAATTGCTCAAAACTTCGAATATTCTTAATAAATATATATGATATAAAGTAACAAATTTTGGAGAACACATTTAATTGGAAAAAATCTCTATCTTCAAAATTGAAGTTTTAGGAACAGCCAGAAAATCAAACTTTTGTAATTTTTTAAAAATTCAAAATATATTGTGAAAAAGGACTTTTGTCACTTTTTTAGCGTATTTATCTTCATTTTTACAAACAGTTTAAAGGAAAAACTTGAGACCTACTTTTTTTGTTGAAAAATGTCCCAGACACTTCATGGAAAGTACCCTCAAAATTGGAAGATTTTTTAAAATTAAAAGGATTTGTTTTGGGAAGATCGACCAGGGAATATTCGTTTTGAGCAAAATTCAACGTACACTAGGCGGTAGTGTTGTTCACAAACGGACAGACACTGACTGACAGACTATATGCCCTGAATCGATTTTTTGGTGTCCAGGAGCCACAAAAAAGTGATTCTGACAGCACAATGTAATGAAGAAAGTAATTTACTACGTATAGGAAAATGATTATCTACTTTTATGAAACCAGGGCCTAGCAATAATGAGTTTTTCTTTGGAAAAATCGCCGTTTTTCTGCGCCCGATTACAATACTTAATCTTTTTTTAAGTTAAGCGAGAAATTAAAAATAAATAAGAATCGTTTGAGAGGAACAACTTTCAAGATCCTTTTTCCATGTCATGAAAATTTGTTTTAAGATTACGGACTTAATTTATTAGTTTATTTTGTTTCCAGTGACGGAAAGAAATACAAACACTACTACTTTAATACACATTATGGCATATTTAATTTGTCGTTCAATTTTCTTATTATGTTTTTCTTTTCTGATTTCAATGGTATAATGTCTGAATCTAAAATGCGTTTAAGGAAGCGAATGGAAGAGTCATCTCCAAATTATACAGCCATCCTTCCATAAGAATTTGCTAAAAAACTATGTGACAGTGTTTGACCAAAAAAGCGATGTTTTTATTGAGAATCTAACTGAACATGCAAATCAATGTGCTTTTGATGTAAAGCTCCTGGCAGAAACTCTTCAGGGTGATATACTAATTGGTGAGTAGGCATTTTCTGGAGGAAATTTCACCAATGGTCTGCGTAATACAAGATTACAAATAATTTTGTTTCTCAATAGAAACTCTCTGCGGCATCCCTTCAAACCAACAAACAAACCCAGACGACAAGATCATCGATCTCATTTTCACGTAAGTTTAACTTTTAATCTATTATATAGCACGTAAAAGTTTATGTATATATATATATATATATATATATATATATATATATATATATATATATATACACACACACACACACGCAGCTATCAGTCGGCAAACGTTCCTTCTGACCTCTGAACTTTTGATGGGGAGAGGGGACGCATGCAAGCCAGAGATTGCTAAATAAACTACGAATGGCGATCCGCATTGGTTAACATGAATTTATTAGCTAATTTTGACTCACTTACTAATTAACATTTATATCCCCTTTGATGCGTAAATTCTCTCTCTCTCACTGTTCACAAAAATCGATCCGCCCTCGTGGCGATCTCACCGCATTGTTCATCGTGGTGATGCTGCTGTGGAGGCGGCGTGGTGCAGAAGGGGGCGGGGATCGGTTGATCCACGTGTCCGGGCTGCCGCAGATCCACGTGGGCGCAGCGGCCTCACTCGTGCCTCCGGCTAGAGGTGGTGCGCGCACGCGAGAACAGTGTTCCCGGGGAGACGCCACGTGTCCTCCGCGGTCGACTACGCTCCATTAAAGCGGCTGGACGCCACGCGGTCACGGGAAACACCGCGACCGATTGAAGGGACGCGGTCGACTACGCTCCCATTAAAGCGAACGCATCACGGGAAACACCGCGGTCGATTGACGCGACCGTTATTTAACCGACACTCGGTAAACTTTTAGTTAAATCGATGCGGTCAAACTTTTAGCAAGGACCTCGATGAAAATTTCCTAATGCAAGAACCTTGACGAAAAGTTCAAAATGCAACAAGCTTCACGAAAATTTCAAAATAAAAGAATCGTGACGATAGTTCAAAATGCAAGAAGAATGGGGAACAGCGGTTTCCGGTATTAAGGGCTTCGGGCCCCTCCCCCACGCGCATGCGCGATGGCACCCCTTCCAATCACGTACCCGATGGAAGGTCCCGCGACTTTGCCCCACCCGGTTGCTGAATCCTTCCTGAAATGGCCCGTGACGTGGGATGCTGCATCGTTCGCCTGCTCGCAAGTCTGTCTGATGACGTTGGGGCCACCCCATCGCTTCTGGTCACAACAAAAGGGTTCGGCCGTGTACCTGCCCAGATTAGCAGCCTGGCAACGTACAGTTTTCCTTGATCGTGCCTATTTCCTGACAGCGATGCTTCTCGGCGTTTTGAATACCCAAGGCGTGATTTGGGAAATAATTTCATTTTCCTGCTGCTGAACGGCCTTTTTGTTTTAATAAAATAGACTCCACAGTAGCTTAAAGCTCTATGCTGCTACAATATATTTATATAAATGTTAGTATGCACCAGATCGAAGAACTCCGACACTGTGTTTACGAATCTCCATGAAAGCTCGCAAATGTACGTGTCTTTTCACGAAGAAGGTTTTTATGCTGTTCGTTTTATTATAACTCAACTAGATGGCGCTTCAGTTAAATGCAATTCCTAGTCCACCTGGGTTTCACTGTTCCTGGGTGTTGCCGTGTGGAACAGGATGAGCTGGCGACGCGGAATGGAGAGATGAGACAGCAGAGAGAGAGGGCAAAAGGGAGAGGAGAGAGGAGGGAGGAGAGAGAGTTATGGTTACCTTGCTGTTGAGAATTGCTCGTCCGTAGGATTTGCGCCCAGGATGGGAGAGAGGGAGGGAGTGAGAGAGGGAGAGAGAGAGTTATGGTTACCTTGCTGTTGAGAATTGCTCATCCGTAGGATTTGCGCCCAGGGTGGGAGAGAGGGAGGGAGTGAGAGAGGGAGAGAGAGAGAGGGAGGGAGGGAGAGAGAGTTATGGTTACCTTGCTGTTGAGAATTGCTCATCCGTAGGATTTGCGCCCAGGTGGACACGCCTAGTGATGCTTCGGGAGATGAGATGGCGATGCTGACCAGATGACGGGTGCGGCCTCCCGCTACGCCCGAGTGGTCACAGGTCCTCGGCACGTGCCCATGTTCGGAATGATTCTTTCAATTTTTCGCTCCATTGTAATAAAATCTATTTTCAAGAGTAAATCAGCTATAAATTTCCGCACTTAACCCTCATCATGGCCTTCATGAAGGAATAATATTTCCTGCCGCAATAACATGGAGAATGAAATAGAGAATTGTAACTTCAAATAGTTGCCAATGAAAAATTACTCTTTTTCGAGATTACTATTAAGTCTTCCAATGTGTCTATACTTATTACTGATCTGTCACACTGGTACAAATCACAATTCCTATAATTGCATATTATTAGTCTCTGAGCAATGGTCAGAAAAATGAGTGTGCTAGCGGTACATAGAACATTATTAATTTCAATTTTAAATCTTATAAGCCTTCTAATCGTTTGCAGATTTCATTAATATAATTTTGAGAAAAATTCTCAAAAAAACATCTTTCCCAGCATCTCCTTCCTGAGCACATCTAGTTCACCTATGTCTTCGTGCACGCATTGAAGTGTAAAAAGCGTGAATGTGTAGTGTAAAAATGCACACTAATCCTGGATATTTATTTTACAGAGCGCAGAGAGGTCTCTCACATCGCGTAAGATATCCATGGTTGTATATTAATACAATTTATAATATATCTTCTGCAGGACGCACAGCGTTAGAATATCTAAAATCTGGTCGCATTTATCTAGATACGGTAAATATTCTATCTAATATCATCCAGTATTTTATAGGTATGGAGTGAAATAAATTCATTAAAAACACAACCATTTTAAAACACACCTCTTTGAACCGCATAGGCATTCTTCCAATTAAGAAATACTTCCTTGTGGGAACTCAATCAAAGTTATTAATAAACTTTTCCGTTTACGATGACAAATGTCTGCTGAAAATTACACTACAAAGATTGCCACAAAGATCTGCTGCGATTATTTTTCAGAATGAGATCCTCAAATTGCGTCGAGGAACCTTTAAATTCCACTAGAGAAAAATCGACGTTTGTCTAATTAAATGGTTTTAAATGTAAGAAAAGAAAAACATCGCTTTTACCCCTCTCAGAATGAATTGCCCTCCAATAAATATAAACGGACAAAATATCAACCAACAGAATTCTTGGTCTTCTCCCGTTGTAAAATATTTTCTATTATTAAAACAAAAGCATTATCGGATGATTATTTCATATATGAATAAATATTTCAGTACATTGTTCAGGTTTTATTACCTAACATACAAGACCATCATATCACATTTCTTCAAGCGTATTTTTTTTTTTTTTCAGTTGTTAAGCAGCGGAAGGAGTTACTCCGTGCAAGAGCTGAGAGACAATTGAAGAACGAGAATTTCGAGAACACGCCGGAAGATGTAAATGATGCTGCCAGCGATGCCGGTGCAGGTCGAAAAAAGAAGCTCAATATATTCATAGATGCTCTGCTACGGGAAAGTGGACGTTCTATTTCTAATCAGAGCGTAGTGGATGAAATTCTGACATTTTTAATGGCAGTAAGTTCTTTGCCAAAAAGTCTGAAATACCAGAAAATGCATGGGCTACCAAAAATGATTCAATGCAGGAAATTAAGTCTCGGTGAATCAATTTTTAAATAACGATATTGAAAGGTGTTCTATCCCTAGCAGGAGAGGGTTGTTGCAATAAATAATCTCTCTTCTAATTAACCTCCATTGTAACCGCCGGTTAAACCCCATTTTGAAATAATTCATGACCATCTATACCAATGTAATCAGTTCCGAATTTGTATAAATGGGCGCCAGGAAAAGATTACGCTGAGACTATTATACACGTCAACCTTCAACTCTGTAATAAATTAGTTTCCGGCTACCTGGGTCAATGGGTTTTATAGAAATAATCACCATTGTATGCTAATAGATGATTATCCGATCTGCCATCTATACAGAGTGGTCGAGGAACCTGAAAAGCAAATATATTTCTATCTTGCTACTTCATTGCTAGAATTGGCTCAATGAAAATCGTATTCATTTCACAAAAACATGGAAATTTATTAAACAATTTAAGTATTGTATAACTTTATCCAATATAAAATTAAACTTTTTTCATGACCGGTTCCAACCTTATAATGTCTTCGCGCACTTTTGGACCATCTTTATACATCTCCGACGCCGCCGTCCTCAGGTCCAGACACCATCTTCTCTCTTCTTTTCTCGGAAGCACACTTCAATCACCGTTGATCAGATCAATAAACTATTTGTTGCTAGCATTCCAGTTCAATCACTGACAACTTCGCCCAAGCCCTCAATGTCCCTCCAACTCGTTCACTTGAAATATTTTAAGCTCCACTGTCACACTTAGTATTCAAATTTTGATGTTCTCTCAAAATCCGTTCCCTAGTAGATGCTTACAAGTCCCCAAAGAAAAAAAACTCCTAACATTAATTGGAGCACGATCCGTTCAAGAGCACGGCATCAGTCAGAATGAATGTCTCTCGTATTCTTTCAGCCCTGCAAAGCTCGGTCCATTTTTTCGATTGTTTATTTGCAGATAACATTTGATGTACTTTCGTACCTAGCCAATCTCTAAATTTCTTGCAAAACGAACTAGCCGTCTTCACGACTGTGACTGCTTTTTCGGCCAATTCCTGAATTCTATACAGAATAAACTAGCCGTCTCCGCGATTGTCACTGCATGAATATGTTGACCTTGACGATGGCTCGCTTACCGTTGCTATGCTAGCATATTCACATAATTTATCCCCTTTAATTGACTCCATTTATAATAAATATTGTACAATATTCAGTGACATATTGGTATGTCACAATATGTTTAACATCACGCCAGATGTTCTTTTCCATCGGCAAAAAAATGTAATGAAATCAATTCAAAACTGGTGTCTTAATTTTTTATTTTCAATTAACGAATGGCCGTCATCAAGAAATTTAGGGAAATATTCGGTCAATTTAACACTCTTCCCGCGAAATCTGAAAGGAACCTACCGCGAAATCTTTTTAGATGGGCCTTTTCTACATGTATGCTCACAGAGAATTATCAAAATGCTCATATTACGAATAATTTCAGATGAACTAATTCTCTACAACATGTGTTGACTAACCCAATCTCTTACAACGCTTATTTTGAAACTACAAGTTTTGTAAATTCCCTGCATTTTGACATTTCCTATTGTATTTGTTATTGCTCCAAATAAAGGGTTTCATTAATTGGGTAGCCTTCCTTCTTTTAAACTATTATAGTCCTCGGTCATTTCTGCTTTTGATATAAAAATGGAACTACACGTCCACTAGAATTTATTTTGAAAACCGGCTTCTAACGTTTTTATTGAATAATTCTGGCAATAGACTGCCTAGATTCGACACCCAATGTTTTATGATGTAGGCAAAGCCGTCGAAAGCCGACTTCACAATAAATTCATGTTGACAAAGGTGACGTCCATTAATGGATCCATGAATAATGTAAATAACAGCAGCATTCCTACAAGTGTGGTATTGTATTCTTCTTGCCAATTTTATGAAAGATGCCCATTTGCAACAATATTACCTGTAAAATTCTCTAATACAATGTGGACTATTACAAAAAGAATACGAATTAATCGATTGTTTTTAAATTTTAGTGTTTCTTTTTTTTTCAGGGTATTGATACATCCTCCATCACTCTACAGTTCGCACTTTACTTTTTAGCCAAAAACCCACTAGTTCAGGTAAGTTACTTTTTAATTTAACAATATCATTCATCCGAAAGCAGACAGTTAGTAACAGTATTTTTAATTAATATGTTTTGTCAAACTGTGTGGCGCCTACGACGGGGAGATGTGTCTTCCGTGGATTGTGCATGAATTCTGGGATCTCAACTTTAAACCAAAAAACAAGTTAAATTTATTCAAAACAACCAAAAAGGTGGTGGTTAAAAACAGGTGGAAACTACCATTTTGGAATAACCCCTCACTGACCAATAACCCCACGGTGCCATAACCCCCTCACAGACAACAGATGGCAGCACTGTCAGTGGAGGGCATATAAAGCGTGCATAACTTCTCGCAATGCAGATATGGATCGATTTATCGGCAGTTAGAAGTTTGTGAATTCAACATTTACAAAGAAGTAAATAGTAATAGTAGTGCTATAAAGAAAAATCTGTTCTCAATCGTTCAAATAACCCCATCCGGCTACCAAGGAACATGAGCGAAACATTACAAACAGGAAATAGTCTGAATCGAAAACTAAAGTGAAGTGGTAGAAAATCAAATGGCTACAATTTATAAAAGAACATTTTACTAAATTCAATATAAATATTCAAATCATGAAATGGCTAATATCGAGACACGTGAGTAGTGAAAGAAAATCACTTGCAATTGAAAACGCACCGCCACACATATAACTGAGAATAACACCAGAGAAGCCAGAATAGGAACTTAGGTAACAACTGTCCTTTATTCCCCCAGTATGTCATGATTTATACAACAACATTCGATTATCGGTACAGGCCCTCGGTGGTGAGCTACTAACCGACGACTTACTGGAAGAGGCACTTGTTTAAAAATTAGTTATAGAGTTCAATGTGATTGAACTGTACATTCTGTTATTATGTTCACAACTTTTGTTTACAATAAATGTAATAAATATCTAGTGTGTTTTATTGCACCAAAATAAAAACAAAATCCTAAAAAAAACTAGAGGTGCTACAGAATGTTATAGATTTTCTCGTAGTATAGTTTTCTAATTTCCTTGGTGTGGTCTGGCTGTAAGGTTTTGCTCCATTCACAGGCCATCTATCGTTGCGCAGAGTTAATTTTTTTGACATTATCTCAACTTTTTGCGTTCTTAATAGTACAACTGAAACATTACTTAAATTTTTGAAAAACAAATGAATATACCAAAATAAGCTTTATGTCATATAAATAGCGCACATAGCAGTATCAGAAAAAAGTGAAGAAAAAGTTTGGAGCTATTTTTGAGAAAATGGCGTTTGAGCGTTTCCGAAAATGAGGAATTTTGAGCTCATTTGTACAGAGAACGGTTGAGTTTTCGAGAAACTTTATTTGACATTATTTAAAGCACATGTACTCATAAATATAAAAATGTGAAGAAATTGTCTAATGTAAATATACCGACGTGAAGACAAGTCAAAAAATTTCATATTTAAAATTTTTGAAAAAACAATAGAGCAATATGGCGTTTATTTCATACCATGGTTGAGAAAATCTTGTTTTTGTAATTTTTTCAAATTGTAAATATGGAATGCACTATTGCACGAAAACTACCAACATTTCCGAAAGAATGTACACGACCTTATTGAAAGAACTCTTTATGCAAAACAAATTTCACTTGAAGTAAAAATCTGTCTTCGATTTTGTAGTTGTAGAAAGAGCCGAAAAAATTCAAATTTTGCATTTTAAAATTCAGATTGGAAAACCCCCCTTAATAAATGTATTTTACTCTATTCTTTCAAGAAATTTAAAGACAAAATTTGGAACCTTTTTGAGAAAAAAATTAAAATGTCCGGTGGACTTACTGTAAATTACCCCGAAATTTTAAAGAAGGTTTCTCAAAATTTCAAACCTTGAACTACAGCCAGATTAACTAGGTTTCTTCAATTTGAAAAAGATCGTACGTGTGGTCTGGGCGCTAGTAGTGTTCACCACGGACGGACGGACGGACGGACGGACGGACGGACGGACGGACGGACGAACATTTTGCTTCCAATTTGTTTTTTGGCATCGAGGATCCTCAAAACAGGGATTGTGGCTGCACCACTTGTTAGAGGATTTTGTTACTCTTAATTTAGCACCTTATTTAATGCACTTTTTCGCCACCAGATCCCGTCAATGATTTTTTTCCTTCGAAAATGCGCCGTTTTTGCGCGCAGCATTACACAACTTTCTCTATACTACGTATATTGACTCCGTATATACGTACGTATACGATAAAGTAATAAAGCGGACTAATCCACATTAAACATTACATTTCTAAAACAGACATTGATTAAAGAGTACATTTTAGTTCTTACACATTACGTGGTGGCTCTTTTATTCATTCATAATCTTCTTCATTCATTCAGTCATCTTCTGGCACGCCACAGTGACTTGAGATAGCAATATCCCTAAATAAAATAATTATATGTAACAAAAGTTTCGTGAAGTATTCAAACCCATTTTCTCCCATTTCCTCCAAACTGAGTTAGTCCACTCTGTCGCTCATAGCCTCATATCTTTTGTGTACAAATTAATATACTTCTACCATTAAGGATTCTTTTTGGGGGGTTGTTCATTTTAGATTCTGTACCTATGGTATTGTTTTCCTCGTGGGTATTGTGATTTTAGTTCAGCATTTTTTCTGTATTCACTGATAGATTAAATTCTGAAGATTTGTCAAATTGTATGAAAGAGTGTATCATCTCCAATTTTTTTAGAATGGTATATACTGAATTCTGCCTAAATCAGTACTAGACTGTTTCTTATAATTATCGAATTTGACAGACAAATCTCTTACCCTGGTTCTAGTTTATGCATACATTAGACTGTGGATATTATTGATATCACCAATCGTATGAATGGCACATGCCAAGCTTTCATTCGTGATTGATACATCAGGACCAGGCATTTTTCTCGAGTTATGAAACATCCGAGAGGTGACCTCTGTTTTAATCTAAGAATATTGTTTTTTATATAATAAGAGGTTTAAATATCCTGGAGGGTTTAAAGTACCATCCCGTTCAATCCCGTGAGGAATAGCGACACATTTTATCGCAAGAAAAAGTGTGATTAAAGCCGCATATTAATACCGTTCGAAAATAAAAACAATATTTGTAAGCAAGCTTCTAATTTGAACATCTTAGTGTCCTGGCCCGTCTCTTTTCAGGAATCGGAAGTTACATGAAAAATTGTTAATGAAAATTACTAATTTTTGTTTCATTACAAAATTTAACTTTGTGAGTGGGATGAATTAAATGTAACAATTCAGGTAAATGCCGGAAAAGATAATTCACACTGTTTCACCAATTTACTAGAAGTTACATTGAAACTGTATATCTATTGTATACGTGTCTTTTGACCAGGCAGAATGCTACTTACTTTTGGTATAGAGGATTACTATAAGAAGCTATATACTTGACAGCTGCTGCTTGCCACTGTGGACAACTTATCTGAAGATTATGACCATGGGTTCATTTTGTCAGTGCATTCGTTTACAGTAATCTCATTTGTAAATGGATTCATCACTATCTCTTGCAATGTCATAGGCTTGAATGACGGTTATTTGTTTCCCGACCGGTCAAACTGGTCCCTTCTTAGAGCAAATCCTCTATCGATGAATAAAGTCCTGTTTTACTGTCTCATATTTTTGATATCATACAATTTTAAACGCCTTCTTTTATATCATTTTATTCACACATCAGACATCTCTCTCTTGTTTGCCTTCCCTGACAACACACTTTACACAATCCTATGGCAATATGAAAGTCACACAAAACCATACTCCACACCAAAAAAAATCGAAAACACATGTTTTGTCTGGAATTCTCTCAGAGTATCCCACAGGGATCTGAAAAAGAATTGTGTCAATCGGTTCGTCTTGTAGGGGAATCGAAAGAGCTATTGATCACACTAGTAGGAAACGTAAGTCCCCTAAAACATATTTGAGAAACCTAAAACTGCAAAACACGTTTTTTAGAAGTTTCTTCCAATATTGAGAATGGATCTGCAAAAAATAAGTTTCCCTGCCAAGAGACTGAGACACAACGTACGTATGTTAACACGTTTGTCTGGATTGGTGCGCCGGAAGGGGGGTTAAGTATGAGTGATTGATTTTTTTTCGTGTTTCCGGGCGCGTCAACTGCTTCGGTCATTAGTCCCGTTAGTGTAGTGCATGTTCTTTTCTCGGGAGATAGCGGTGATCTTCCCCCGCTGGATGGCGAGATTCGGCACCGACATACCGCCGGCTACTGGGGTTTCCCCAGGACCAGGACTCTCCCACCAGCGGGACACCGCCCCAGCCGCGACAAGCTCTAAGCTCCCGACCGGTCTAGGTGGTAGGGTAGTGCATGTTTGTGTGTGTGTGTGGGGGGGAGAGGATAGGACAAGGGAATTCTCCTCATAGCTGAAAAGCTAGTGTCGAAAATCCTGCCGCCGTCAAGACTCGAACCTCGGACCTCCCGGTCAGAGGCGCTGCAGTGACATCAGTTGATGCACTGAGCTACCGCTACCGGTTTAAGTATGAGTGACGGGTACACAGCCGAAAGGACGCACATCAGTCCTTTTCAACATTTAACGTTTAATGTGTAATATAAACTTTTAAGGATATTCTTTCCTCAGTTTACATTCTTATTTTTCAGGAAAAGGCCCTGAGAGAGCTTCAGGATATATACGATGCTGCTGGTTCTAGGGAAGTGACTTTGGATACATTGTATCGCATGCAGTACGTGGAGATGATTATAAAGGAGACCCTTCGATTGCACCCTCCTGTCTTCTTTTTCATGAAAGAAGCCGGTGTTGACACTCCTCTTGTTTCCTGTGAGTATGTAAAATACGCTAAGATTTTATACGAATCTTGTTTCAGGACATTGTTTAAACAATTGAAGAAAATATTCTGTAGCAAACTTGTCCGCCTGATTCAACCACTCATTTTCAGAAACTTCGTATCCTCCACAAAATAACTCTTAGTTTGACATAATTGTCCTTCGTTTCTCGTTGACCGACCCACCCATTCCATTCGGAACATTTTGAAATATACCGGTAGCGGTAGCTCAGTGTATCAGCTGATGTCACTGCAGCGCCTCTGACCGGGAGATCCTAGGTTCAAGTCCTGACGGCCGCAGGATTTTCGCACTAGCTTTTCAGCTAAGTCGAATTCAGTCGCTGTCTGAGGAGAATTCTAGCGGCCGGCTGCTCTGATCGGTAGTTTTCCGTGGTTTCTCCAGTCAACACCAGGCGAATGCCGGAGCAGTACCCTATCAAACGGGCCACGGGCCGCGGTGCCCCGCTGGTGGGAGAGTTCTGTTTAGGGGGAAACCCCACTAGCCGACGGTAGGTCGGCGCCGGATCTCGCCATCCGGCGGGGGAAGATCACCGCTATCTCCCGAGAAAAAAACATGCACTACACTAACGGGACTAATGACCAAAGCAGTTGACGCGCCCGGAAACACGAAAAAATCAAATCAAATCAAAATCATCCGCTTGGAGAGCATTAGGAAGCGTAGTGCTTGAATGGTCCGATTCCTGTGGGTGAAAATACTTCAAGGTGAAAATCCCGGAAGCCGATATTTAGCTAAAGAAATGATTAATTTTCTGGTAAACTTATTAATTTACTTTTTTTAGTTTAATTTTTTTTCTGCACTAAAGTAGCTCAGAATGCGCTCTCCCGGCGCAAGACAGCCCGGTTTTTCGTGAATTAGATCAGCTGTATTCCGTAGAGCCGACTTATTTTGTCGTCAAAGGAATATTAAATAGTTTGCCAAAACGTATTATTTCTCTATTGATAATAATGGAACAAAAATTTGTTCTTTTTGCAACTGCATGTAGTTGAGTTGAATTTTAGATATTGTACTGAAATAACGACGCACGTTAAAATTCATATTTCTTTGCGATTTCTTATTTTCCTTGCTTTACAGTAATGTTCCGTGTGTGTCGAAGTCTCGTATGAACAGTTTCAGATTTGAGGAAAGAAAAGAAAATGCGCTTTAATAAAATTGGTGAGGTTAGAGACAAAGATTTAGCGCTAATCTGGCGCTCCGCCCCTGTGCGGGATACGTAAACATCAACGAGCGCGTGACAGCAGACAGGTGCTACATTTGGCAAAGTGCTACACATGGCAAAGTGTCACAGATGCCATAACAGACCGTACTTAATTCTTAACCTAGGCCACGCCATAGGCAGTGGATCTCATTTTCCAGCGCGGGGGGGGACTCCTATACCTTTCGAGTAATAACGTACACTACACTTACCGGAATAATTATCTTGTACTTGTACTTGATGCATTAGGAACCAATAAATACGCATTGTTTTGTGTTTGTTTATTGAGTAGTAAATAAGCCATTATGGGTCCAAGGAATTCCCAGATTTACACTCTTTCAATAAATAAGGTGAGGAAAGCGACAGAATTCGTAAATTGAATGAATGTTTGTTAAGGTTTGGGGATATCTGTAACGTATGAATTAAATATACATTATTTATTACATACGCATTGCTTAAGTTACAGTGAATTTGATTTTGCCAGACTTTTTCAAAGGCATTATTCATGAAAACGGACTTACCTGTGTAACGTATCTTATCAACTTACGGGTCAATGTTTCTTTTCTTTGCAGCCGATCTAGTTGTTCCTGCAGGTGCAACTGTGCTCATATCTCCGAGGACTGTGCATATGGACCCTAAATTGTACCCTGATCCTCACGTGTTTGACCCAGAAAGATTTTCTCCTGAGAACTCAGCCGAACGACACCCATATGCTTCCTTCCGTTTGCTGCAGGAAGTCGTGCTTGCCTTGGTATGTACAAATTATTTAAATCAGATCAAGTGAATTTTGCTAAAAACATCAATAGTTTTGTGCATTTCTTCTTAAAGTAAAACAATTTAAGAATTTTTTGACAGAAACTGTTTGTATTTTTTAAATTGTTTCCTCAATAGAGAAACTTAAAAATATCGCAATCTTCATTTTTATTGATCTCTCTGATTTTTGAAAATTGCGAACATTAGAAATAACGTGAAAAATATGTGCTGTTGTAGCAACACTAGTTAACCTTTTATATTAGAGATACATCTCTTATAAAAAGCTATATACACACTTTCAAGACTGAAATGCGGAAGTCGGTCCTGAGCTGGATTGAAATTACCTGTTGTATTGAGAATTACTCTTTCTCCTGCACATTATATTGCCAGTTAAGCTATTTTATAAAATAAGCGAATGCTTATTTATATTTTTGTTTTAACAAACTATGATTTTAAAGTTAAAGTTTTTAGTTTGTCCATGTATAAGGACCTTGTAAATGCTTTCTGAGTTTTATAGCTGCCGTAACATTGCTCATGTGCCTTGCATTAGTCGTAATTGTTACATTAGTCGTGGCGCTATAATATCACCTTCATCAAACGAACAGATGTAAATGCCACAATGTTTTGTCAGAAGATGACATGTTTGTGAAAATAAAAGGAATTTTTTCAAGATTCCATAATAAACAAATAATCTGCTGACAATGTTGATGAAAGGATTGGAGCACTTCACAGTCCAGGGTGCTGGTCAATGTCGCGGTAGTACTTTCTATAACAATAACGGCCACATACTGGATAGTGTTACCATAATAGGTGAAGTTGTGGATGTACTAGCATTGCTGACAGGATAAACTTCTCATCAGGATATTTATTTGAAGAAGGGTGGGAGTCCTATTCATGCAAATCATGAAAATTTGCCCCAAAAATGTAATTTTGCTTCAGATTATTAATGGGCGTCATTTCTTTACTAAATTTGGGCAAGGGAAAAAAAAATAAAGAAAAAGAGTATCAGTATATCAGAAAGGGCGTGATTTGTCTCAAAGCAATGTAATCACCCAAATTTATAGCTCCATGTATTGCTAAAGTAAATGAAAGGTTTTTGTAGCTGTGTACGGTAGCGAGGTGAATACGCAGACTTTGTATGGTCTCCTCTAGCAATTATTAATAAAATCGATGACAAATATTACGTTTAGTCGTGCCATTCGTGTAGATTTCGCACTTCCATAAACTTAAGGAAAGTATAGACTCATTTGGATTCGGGCTGGATGTTTTGTATATGAGAGCCCAATTAGAAATATTCAAACTGGACCTTTTTAAAAACGATTTTCTCTCGTTTTACCTGAAGACTTTCCAGAATTTTCATTTTTACGTGCTATCATTTTTGATTTGAAAATTCGTTGAAAAATTGAAATTGAATTACTTTGGTCCATTTGATTAAATCTTTTATTTTAGATAATATTGAATTTTAATTTTGAGTTTTGGGAATAAATTGAGTAGTATGACCTGTCGAGCAGTAGGAAGGAAAAAGGAGATACTACGCTGAAATACTGGTTTAGAGGTCTAATGGTGAATCTTGATTTGATTAGACTTAGAATGTTTGTCGTTCATAGTTGATACAACTTACGAGTGGAATGAGATGAGGGGGAGAAAAAAATATTTTCTGCTTTTAACCCTTTCGCTCTTACGAAGGAACTTCGTAAAAAGAGAAGGTTAGGTAATGCTGCGGGAAAAAAGGGTGCGCCGTTTCGACAGAAAATTCCTTATTGCCGGGTCCTGGAATAGAAAAAATGGATAAATCCAATTGCTAAAAGTAGAAAAAAACGCCTATAACATGTGGTGTAGCCAGAATCCATAATTTGTGGTTTTTTTATACCAAAAAATTGATTGACGGCTAAACGCGTGTCCTGTGTGTCTCTCTGTCTGTGATCAACGCTATCGCCTAAACCGTTCAGCCGATTTTCTTCAAAATTAGTGTTCCGCAATCGATCTGATTGAACTCAAGGCTTTGGGAGTTTTACACACATTTTGATTTTCGATGATATTTTATATGAAGCCTGAAAATAATTTTCGAAAGTTTCTCAAAATGGTACCACCTTTTTATCAAACTTTGTCCTCAGATAGGATAAATAACGGCTAAGAAAATGGCGCAGGTGTCATGTTTGTCGATATCCCAGATTTTTTTTTAAATTGCAAGAGTGAAATTTTTTGGGTGTGCAACTATAATATTGAGGTTAGAGATTTTATACTTAATGGAATCAAGGTTAATGTTCGTTATACAATTTTTAAAATTCAAAATGTTTTTGCGTCTTTCTCAACTACGATTATAAAAATTTTTTTAAAGAAATGTGTTCATAAAAACAGCTCTAAAGTAATGTCATGTTATTTTTGAAAATAAATATTGTTTGCGAAATATTGTATGAAACATTACTTAAAACTAAAATGGCTTTATAGAAAATATTTCATAAAAGAAAACACTTCTATCTTCAATATTATTGTTGTCGAAAGGCTATTGTCATTTTGCATTTTTCGAAAAATCAGGGATTTGAAGGAAGTTGAGACCTGCCGCAAAGCGTTATTTGTGCTATTTAAAGGCCGAGACAAATCAAAAAATTTGGAGCAATTTAAAAAAAAAAAAATTGAAAATATTTTGAGGCTTCTTCAAAATACCCTGAAAAATCAAAATATCCTAGAATGGGTTGACTTAACAAAACGAAGCGTCTGTCCTTCGGTGACCTTCTTTTCTAGCTATGTTGCGTCGATCCTCTTTTTTTTTTCAAAGAGTTCGCTCGTCCCTGCCTCCGCTCGTTGCCCTTCTTGCGGACAAAAATTCACCTATTTTTTTAAATTTATTTTACGTCAAAAAAAAAAAGTTAAAAACTGCGTATGACGTGCTATGGGGAAAAGTGAATTGTGTGCACATTTTCAAAATTCTGTGATCCCTACACTAAGTCATATACTACTTAAATTTTGAATTTTGAAAGGAGAAAAAAGACTCCCATGTAGTAAAATCTATTTTCAAGGATAAATAAGCAATAATTTTTGAATTTTGAAAGGAAAAAACAACAAAAACTCCCATGTAATAAAATCTATTTTCAAGGATAAATAAGCAATAAATTTTGGCTCTTATTACTTCCTGCCGCGACAACATGGAAACGATAATTTGAATAATTGTATTTCCCACTGAATTCTAGAAGACGTGCACAGAAAATGAAGTTACATTTATGTCCAGAAGCAAAACAAGGGGCCATCTCAGCATTTGCTCAATGGATCAGGGAAACTGGACGAAAAACCTGATCGAGATGGGGGTCATTGACCCGGAAGCTGTAGTACAATAGTTGTTACAGGTTGTTTATACTCATTTATACAGTTCAAATGGTAAATAATGCATTATGTATCATTGTTAAAATTAATGTTACTTTTCTTGTGATGCTCAGTATAGTCTCTAATTGTATAGAAACAGTTATGCAGCAGAAACGATTTCACTTGGGATGTTTACTTTTCTATTGAATTTAATCGTTTAATGTCATCTGGCAAAGTGTTGTAAAATAATGTACATTTATTGTATGTGAATTTTTTGTAATGAGCTGTAGATACTGTCGCCAGATGAATATGATTTCTACGTCGAGTGTTATAGTAATAGACTTCGGCATTTTCTGAAAATATATTCCCGCCCTTGAGCAAGTCATTTTTTACAAAATCACTGATTCGTAAATAAAAAGACACGGTTATGGTAGAATTCCTAGATTAATGAAGAGAGGCTTACGTGAATCACGTGGGTGGGAATTGGTTATTATACGTACAATTCGTTTTTGTAATCTAAAAGTCTGGGAGCTATAAGATGTATTTCCCCAGAATATTGTGCCATATCTCAGGCGGGAATGAATATTCGCGAAATATGCACAACGAGCAGTATGAAGGCTGACTGAATTTGCAAGAATTCTGAACGCGTAGCATAATGATTAATTTTGTGTTCAATTCATTTAAATGGACGTTCCATTTAAGGTTTGACTGAATTGAGAGACCTAAAAATTTTGTTGCCTTAACATCAGTCAATGGTACACTGTTCATTTTCAATGGGGCACAAAATTGTTTATTTGAAATGGAAAACTGCATTAAAACCGTTTTCTTTTCGTTTACTATTAATTTGTTATTTCGGAACCAATTTGAAACACCTGATATTGTACTATTTACTGTTTCTTACTACTTACTACCTTCTGTACTACCTACGTACTTTTGAGTTTCACGAGTTCCGCAGTCGGCCCGCTTGCACCTGTGTGGTGGAACCCCTGCGGCAACCCGTGTCCAACGGTGCAATTTCTCGAGCCGCGAATTCAAACACGTAGTTCGTAGGGCCGACGTGCTCTCTAATAAGGAGCAGGCATCTAATCAGGAGTTGCAGACAAATGCTCACGAAGAGCTTTGTATTTACCTCAGAGCAGCAGGATCTTTCGGGTGTGAGGACCGATCTGCAAACACACACATTTTTTATTATTTTTTTAAATTTTTAAAAAATTGGTTGCTTCTACAAATTGACGCAACGCGTCTTCAAACCCCTTAAGAGGCGTTGAACGCTTTGCGCTGGGAAGTAATTCTGTATTAATTTGCGCGGGAGTAATCCTCCATTACCTTTTTAAGTCATGTCATGTCACGTCGCTGTCAGTTGTCAAGAGGACCGCCAGGTAGCATCTCCGCATACGCGCCTCCTGCTACGCGCTCCTGCGTCACTACCCAGCGGCCAGAATTGGGAAGGAATAAGAGGAATAGAGGTAGGGTTTAGGACACTTCACAGGGGGTTGGACTAGCCCTTGTGAAGCAGCCAAACTCGTTTTGTTGGAACAAATTTCACATGAGATTCGACGGGAATTCAACACTGATCTCAGTGGTGAAAGGCAAGCGACTTCGCTATGTGCCACGAGCGAGCCCGTCATCAAATACATTTTACTTATGTATTGAAATATATACTCAGAATACAATTTTACAAACAAAATAAACAAAGAAATATGCATTTACACAAATTTTCGCTTGACGAACGACTCTCCTAAGTTTGCATTTTCTCCTAAATGGTTACCCTCTTTGAATTAAAAATTATTTACTAATATTATTCTACCCACTCCTGTCTTTCGTCTGCTTCTTTGTTCCTTCGTCTCCCGTCTTCGACGCCCGCTCACTCCCGTCTTCTTCCTTTCCCTTCTCCATTCGTTATGTTTAACGCCTGTGTGCGTGAAGTTCTTTGCACTCTGAAAATAATTTGTTGCGTTTTAACTCTTCTGGCGTTGCCTATAACACTCGTTCGCTTCACAACTTCCCTGCGATCTCAAAGTTCTGTCTCGCCGTTTCAAAAATGCAAATTTTTGCGTTTTATGTACCAGTCACTTAAGCAGCTTAGAAATACTATTCGAATTTACACAGGCTCAACTAAACTCTTAGTACTTTCCACTTAGTCACAGTTCTATTAAAAATGGTGGCTTATATACCGTTTACGATGTCTCGTACTATTATAGGCACCTCTTAACGACCAACTACTCACACGGCGGCGACGCGAACCAGGAAAATCAACAATATGCGGCGACTCGAACAAGAAGAATGAGCTTCTGGTCTGTTCGCAATATTTATGTGGCAGCCTTTTCACGTTAGGGGAGCGGTGACGTTATCCCCCTCCTAGGACTGACCCGGAATAGCCATCTGCCCCTGGAAACTATTCGCAATGTTGTGGTCAGAGGATACCAGATCGTGCTTCTGCTGTCCACCGCGGCATGCACACTCTAAATTCCGAATTCTGGTGACGTTGAGAGGGCGGCTGGGAAGTTTGAGGGACATTACCAACCCTCACAATATAAGGTTTTTCGCGGAATTGTATATTTCTGAAGACAATGCACATTAATGGTGAGATAAATAATGATATTATATGTAATAACTATTTTATTACCTTATAACCTTAAACAAATGGGCAGCGTTTTTAGGCCTACAATTAAACCCAAATAAATCACAGTGCATGATTATCAGTTCGAAAAGCACTGTGAATAATCCTCTTCTACTCTGCCTCAATTTTATATAAATGACACCGTTCTACCTTGGTATTCCGAAGTCAAGAACTTTCCGTTCAATACTTTCCTTAAATTCAAAAACGAATTAAATACTTGGGTAAGGTATAACGACGTATAGAATGGCATTAATGTCCTCTTCATCCTCCAGACTTTTCCCACTACCAAGCACCCGGTCACCGCACCCCTAAACGCCACACTTTCCTCACTTTTTAAATTCAAAATTCCACCCTATACCTCATTACTCTATTCTCATTTTTCATGCTCTCACACCATATAAATTATTAACAACCACATATTTTCTGTGTATCCTAATGAAATTGTTCAAATAAAATGTTTAAAAGTGATCAGCTACAGCTATATTTGTACTGTCATCATTGTTATCGCAATATATCTACAATATATTGGCCTTAACAATAATTACAATTGAGGTTTATATCCTATTGTACTTCTATATTGTTTATTAATACTGTCAATATTATATTTTAAATTACTGGTACTATTAACTTAGAGTCTATTGTGCTTCTCTGGTGTTACAAATGTTTATACGAGTATATTTATGTAAAGTGCTAATGTATACCAAACGTAACATTTCTGTACTGCTTCTGGAAAAATTTTACTTTTCCGCCTACTTCTTCTTCCTCCTTTTCTTCGCTTTTTCTTCCTTCCCTTCACAGACTTCCCCATTTATGTCTTTACGACCCTTTCCCTAAACGTCTCTTCTCTTCACCTTCACTACTATCCATTCCATATTCATTATGTTAATGTTCGGCCATTAGCCGCCATCCTGATTGAGGGTTTTCTGGGTTTACTCAATTTCTTAAGGCGTACGCCGTGATGGCCCCTTGCTTTGCACTCCCAGTCATAAATGTACAGTTTGTCACCCCTTTAGTATCTCTCCTTTCTTCTTTCTCGTTCGTATTTTCTACTTAATTTTCATTTATGATTCCCTTCTCTCATTTTTCTCTTCTCTTCCATTTCTATACCATAATGCTGTTCGGCCCTAAGGCGCCATCCTGATTGAGGTTTTCTGGGTTTACTCAATCGCTTAAGGTGTACGCCGGGATGGTCCCTAGTTTTGCACTCCCAGACGTAAATGTACAGATTTCCCTCCCCTCTTATATGTTACTACTCTGCCTCAATGTAAACTCAGTGTTTAGGCGGAAGAGCAGGCCCTATGGCCTGAACCTCGCCATTAATAAAGATATTATTATTATTATTATTATTATTATTATTATTATTATTAACTTGCAGGACATAATATTTTCGCGCATTACGGAATTAGCCCAGGAGTAAAAATCTATGGATTTTAGTTGGACATGGGTACATTTAACATATCAAAAACGTTTTTACGAACTTTGACAATGCGGAGGTAAAATGTACTTACCGGTAGATATATAAAGAAGGTTTCAGCTACAATCATTATTTCCATTCTCACATTATCTCTTTCTACATTTATTAAAAGAGGAAAATAACGTAATCGATATTTGCAAAGCTATCTGCATTTTTATGCCATTTAGCTCTACTTTCATATTAAATTGAGCCTTCCCAAAATAATGATTTGATATCAAAAAACATATTACGTTGTTAAGATACTTCTAGCGTCGTCTTATAATCGTCGTAAAATACCATTAATGCGGTAATCTGATAATGTACAATATCTGTAAAAGTTGCGAACAAACAAGCTGTTTACGCGATGCTAAATAAATTATACATTTGTCGTTTTCTTGTTACAGGAAGAAAATTTGCGATGTTGTCTCTGAAGACCACTCTCAGTAAAGTTATTTGGAATTATCAGATTCTGCCAGATGAAACGTATGAACCAGAGTTACTTTGGGGCCTCTCAATGATTACGACTAATGGAATGAGGATTAAACTTCTCAAGAGATAAACTTACCGAAAAGTATAGAGAGCGCAAATTAACTCGCCTTCCCATACTACCCAGTACTCCTAGACCGTTTAAGCCAGAGGTGGACCTGAGAATAAGTTGCAATACAATTCAAGGAAAGTTTTACACATTAAGAAAATAATACTGCATGTATTTAGCCATATACAGTCAAAGCTGCTCATAACGGAAGAGTACGGAAACGATCAAAATTTCCATTAAAGACAGATTTCCTTTATTACCAGATTTTCAAAATTTATCAATCTAAAAATATTTTTAAATAGTTACTTATTTTTTGATTAAATCACTTTTTAGTATATACAACATTCACTATTTTTTTAAATAGTTTACGTATATTTTTCTAAAATTATCTCGGTGAAAAAGAATCTAACAATGATGATTGTTCTGCCTTCTTATTTATTAATTCTTGTGTTTCAAGATCAACACAAACTGTAGTCAATGCATGTTATATTTCAGTATTATTCTGTGAGGTAAAACATCATTCACGTTCGTTGTGTGTATAAGTGCATCACGATGTATTTTGATGTTATATTCTGTCCTCGTTTCTTCTTTTTCGCATTGTACTCAGATGTGTTATCCAGAATTCTTTTCAGGGAATCAGGAAGGAGAGTGAAGAGTTTCCTTGCAACCTTTTGTCGACAATAGATTCTTTCCCTCGAAAAATCGTCTACATATGTTTCTTCTTTATTAACAAATTGTGTAAATTGTAATTCTTCCTTTGCACTCTAATGCTTCCGCACATCCTCGTAATGTCAAGAGTTGCCTCTTCCACGAACTCATCATTCACGGAGAACTTCCATAAACGACACGGTACGTACTTAACTAAAGTCAGGTCAGCCGCTTCAAGTATTCAGAGGAAACTGACGCTTTTTCAAAAAAGCCTTCTGGGCTAGGAGAGAAAAGCACTTGCGTCATCGAAATCTGCTTCCCTTCAGGGAATTTGTCAATTTCTAGCGGATCCCATCACGTACCCCAAGCAGTTGTGAAGGACATTCCTTCATTTGACGTCGTCTCCTACAGTTTATTTTCAGCTGGTGACCGCCAGGTTACCAGCTCAAAATAAACTGAAAAAGTGCGTATCCGCGTTCGGCAGGTCCCGTTAGCATCAGGTAAAGTCACATGCATTTTATATACCGAACTAACAGACCAGCTTATTATTTCACTCGTAATTCCCTTATTATTAGGTTTCGTTTTCAACAGTACTACAACTGTACGAATAGCGAGACAATTTTCTGGTCGCAGACACACGAAATAATGCTAGAAAAAGAAATAATATTCCATTTTTTCAGGAAATCATTTTCAGGGGAGTTTTGTGGGATTAACATAAAACAACGAAAAAGTGATCTGCCATCTTCAAAACATTTTGAGAATAATTTTTTACCGTTGTGGGTCAATAGCAATCCAATTCCAGCCCCTCACTCTCAGGAAATCTATCATGTATTTAATGCCAGGAGATGCTCGAGATGTCTACATCGCTTTGCTGGATGATGAATACATGGAAGACAATGTCAATGTTTTTATCGGGTACTAGATTTTAAAATTGAATGATTGATGTGTTGCTAGTCCTCTGTGTAAATGAATAATACTTATTGAGATATAAGAATAAACTATTGTTAAAACGTGAAACATACTGCTTTATTCAGAACAGAAGAATTGATTTGATCCACTCTACATACAGAAACCAACCTCAAAACTGTGTAATATATCAGTATTAGAAACAGTTTGAGTGGTAATTTTTGCATAAATGCATGCTCTTTAATATGCTGTTTGTTGTACTCATCAGTATAAACACATTTTTCTTTATGAATGTGTATTAGCTAATTCATTTTAATGTCCATTAACCTTTAAGTTCATTTTTCTCAGTTTAATTTCTTGGTAGCTTGTTTTCTTTTTGCTTAACGACATGTGAACGATAATAAATTGCTACCTTTTATCTAGACATTGAACTATCATTTTGGTTTCTTCCTTTTTTCCAGTTTCAGGGGAAGTCAATTTTGACTATCCGTGCCGAGTGTCCACTTTGTCTCTCATGGGGACAGATTAACCTTTACACTAGACATTGACACACTGGCGGCCTACTGTATGTGTGGTCAGCAGAGCCACAAGACCTTACGCGACAACACACATACACGAAAGAAAAGGCACAAATGCTCATACTCACGACAGGACTCGAACCCGCTGTGTCGGCTGTGACGTCGTGGGAATACACAGTAATCACAGACATGAGCTTCAATGATAAATATGTACAGGTTTATTCACAATATGTACAGTAAATAATTAAAGTTACTCTTAGCTCTGGTAGACGTTTACTCCCCTGATCGCAGGAGCGATCCTTAAAAATGAAATGTCTGACTCGTGGCCCGCGCCACTCCTCAGCGAACCTTATGCACACAGCACGCGGCTCCGGCGACCTAGGTCGCCCGTGGAAATAGTGTCCACAACGGCGTCCCAACACATGGGTTGCCGTACGACCCTCGCTTGGCTCCGCACCGCCCTGGGCGCAAGTTTTGTGCGTTCGCAGGAGGGTTCCACTCAGCTCGACAAACCCCACCCCCGCGCTCTGCGTTCGCTCTTATATAGTTTCCACCCACGTGACCTGAAACGTCACTGAGTTTTTCACACGGCCCGCGCTAGTCGCGTTGCCAGGCATTTTGGACATCCATTTCCCTGGATTCTAAGAATTTTGCACGCGGCAAAAATGCGCTGTCCCGCATTTGGGGCATCCCTTTCCCTAGCTCTTAGAATTCTCCAAATACCTCATTGTTCTCACATCCTGCATGGCCCCTGGCGTCTAATCCTTTGACGCAGCGACATTGTGACGCCCCGCCGGTCGCTCTGTGTAGCCCTACAGTACGTTACACGGCAAACACCCTAGCCACCTCGGCCATCCAGGTCGGCAGAAATTTAACTGCCATAACTCCCTTAAATACAAGTTTGTCTGTCTATGATGCGAATTGAGCGTAAGCGACTCTGTTCACAGTTCCACCAAGAAATTCTCGTTCATGTCTTATCTGCGCGTTTGAATGAAAATAAATGTGTATTTGAAATAAAGTTCCTTAACCATGAACTTCATTTAAAGGAATACCATAAGAACCTACAGTAACTTTGCAGAATACATTATTTTATTCACGCATTATTCTTATTAAATACCCTTAGTAGTATACCTTAAACAATTAACGTAACTGTGACGTCACGACAGGGCTACGCCACGATGGCATCACTAGATGACATTACTGTGACGCCACCGTGACGTCGTTGTGGATAGGCTGCGGAAGCGCAGTGACACTGTTTTAAAGGACTAGAAATTCAGAGGGATTTGAAGCAACTCTCTTAGACGTCGCTATATCGACATTGTACTTGTTGTGCGATGTTTTTTAACCGCGAGTATCTTGCCAGGAAATATTGAAAATGTGCTCTCACAAATGGCAGACCCTTCAAGAACGACGCGCGTGCCAATGTTTGAACTTCTTTTCATCCATTCAGCGTGTCCCTCACGTCCTGATTGCATTGTTTTGTAGTGAGGAAGGTTTGCTGCATCTGGACGGAATAGTGAACAAAACACGGTCGGTTGTGGTGCACTTCGAAACCACGCGAAACTCTATAAAACCCTTTCAAAGTGTGGTGTGTCGTATCTCGCCGCCAGATGATCGAATGAATGTGTAGTTCTCGGAGACTATCACTCCCGAAAAGTATAAAGACATTGTTAAAAACTGGTTTGAATGCCTTTTTTACAGGGCAACTTACACACCACGGTGAAAACTTTGGCAATGTCATGTGACCCTTGGTCGGTGAGAAGGGTATCTCGAACGCCAAATTCAAGAAAAAAAAAACGTATCCACTTTCTGCATCACCTTTGCCACTGTCGGATTGGGTATAGGAACGGAGATGAAATAGATTTCGAAAAAGCATACTGGAAGAGTGATTGCTGAATCATACGATATACATGCCGGTTTGAGTTATTCATATTTTTTTCAAAAAATACAATAATTAATTTTTAAATGCCTCTCACGACGTCAATATGTACAAGTACGAGTATTTTTTACGGGTATGTCATGTACATGGTCACTTTTGTGAATACAGCTGCTTCAAATATCGACCGATGAAGTTTCTGGAAAAGTAAGTAAGTGTTAGGTGAAAAGGTATTTTCAACTGCTGCGACTTGTTGAGCATGTAGTAAACGGTTTTAACGATAAAAACACACAGTATCTCTCTTTTTAGATGTTTCGTAGGCATTCCACAGAATTTGGCACCATGGTGAAACGTACAAACTACGCAAAATGGTACACCTGATTAGCTGCAGTAAGTAATTCGAATCTTTCTCACAGACAGATATTTTCAAGGGAATGTAAATGATGATACGTCACTGCTTTGCCCAATTCTCGTAGGCGTTCCACAAGGCTCGGTTCTTTCACCAACATTTTTCTCTATCTTTTCAGCAGACTATCCAACTACACACGACGCACGTATATATTTTTATGATGACGATATCGTTATTTTCACATCACATACTGATATCAACTTAGCCTATGATTACATACAATTCTACATTTACTCTTTTACGACCTGGATCCAAAATGGAAAATTAAAATTAACCCCTTAAAATCACAATCTAAAATATTCCCATTTAATCGTACTCCTTTTCTTACCACTTACAAATAAATAACACCGATGTCCCTGGCTTTCTCATTCTTCGCCTGCCAAATAGGTGGCAACCTAGGTGTCTTACGGACAAACGACTAACTTGGAAACCACCAATTCAATCAACAGCCCTTAATGCACGTGCAAACATTTTAAAAATATACACTTTTGTCAGCAGAAAGTTCACACTTATTATAAAAACTAGGCTGCTCATCTATAGAATACTAAGACCCACAATGACGAATGATTTTCCAATATGGGGTAACATACCACCAACCAATCTATCAGTTTCACAGATAATACTAATCAAATATCTAAGGCAAACCTTGAAAGCCACTCGTTAATTTTTAATTCACAAATCCACCAATGGCTTCACTTATCTGTCCTCCCAGAATTCATATCACAAACTTCTTTTTCTCCATTTCTCATCTCAAAATTGAGATCTATTGGTAAAGATACGTTGATGATTTCATGATACTGTGGACCGGCACTTACAGACAATTGAAAAACTTTACTGACTTCCTAAATCCTTTACAGTCTGTCAGTCTGTAACACTGTTGACGGTTAAGTTTTTTACAGTTCACGGATTTCAGGTTACTAGAACTGCTTCCGGGTTCAATTGAATGGGGATTGCATACTTGTTTATTTATTATCACATAAGTCACTGGCACAAATACATAAATATACAATGTTGACCAATTAGTTTTACTTGAGACATCTTACACTGTTGAACCTCAGCGTGAAATTGACAAAGTTTGTATTAAAAGCCACACGCTTCAAAGAATTGAATTTATCTCGCGATTGATAATAACGTATTATGTTCGAGTGTTGAAATTACGCTCGTTATGAGACCTTAATGTTTATTATGAGCATCAAAAAAATTTGAAGCTAAACCCTTCATTAAAAGGGTTTCCCACGTAGGTGGGAAAAACTTTCCACGCGGAGCTCAAGACAGCAAGCGTACGCACTTATGCTGTATTCAACCTGAACTGAATTTTGTTCTGACGACAGATACACCACAGAACTAATTCACACGGCGCGTGAAGAGGGTTGGCGAATTACTGTATCACAGATGATAAGTTATATTTGTCCTAGAAGGTTCATATGTTAAGAACAGGTGGACCAATGTCGAGCATCGCTTGATCAGACGCAAAATATTCCTCGAAAAGAAGTGACACGGCGTCACTCTGGGGCGCACGGGGCGCCCTCACACATGCGTGGCGTGGCTCTTGTTATCTGTGAGGGAGGACAATCCAGGAAAGATTCTGTCATGGCGAAGTATATGAAATAAGATGAGCACTTATAATTTTCTACTTTCAATGTGGGCGCGAACAGTATAATTCACAGATTAATCTCTCTTCCCCTCTCCCCTCACAACCTCAAAAAAGAAATCCATATACTTCAGGCCGTGTATTAGGCCGCACTAAATTCGCAATATGGCAGCTTGAAAGATTTCCTGTCGGAATAGCCAACTTATGAAACTATAACTCTAATCAAGTCTGTCGCTTTTGTTTTGTTTGTTGTCTCATTCACAATCCTCGCGCGGTCTCGAGTCTAGTCCACTGTTCAATAATACATGTTTCGTTTTTCGGTAGAATTAAAAAGAAATGTTCATCTATAAACGAATATTAACTCTGTGAATAATTATTAAGTTAATTAAGAATTATCATTATCAACTATTGCGAGTTTAAGAAGTGTTAAAAAGTGTTAAGTGCAAATGAAAAATACAACCTCAAAAGTTATCTGCGGTCATACTTCTATGTTATTAATGCTTTTGAGATGTGTGTCAACAGTTCCTTCATGTTTTGAAGTGGTAGTAATGAGTTTTATTGAACGCAAATAAATACCACAATTATTGAAGTTAATTAACGTGATATACATGGTAGTTTTTAAGTGATCTAATGAATTGTTCCTAACAGTCCAGTTATGTCAATATAAATGCAAATGCATCCATTTAATTTATCTGTTCAATTATTCATTAGATTTTAAAAGTAAGTTAAAAAAATAATGAAAATCATCATTAGTGTAAGTAAGTCTTCAATAACTTATCCATTGTTACCAGAGACAGTCTTTGAATACGCATTATCTTCAAAGGTTCAATATTAAGTATAGACCCAGATGTTGTTGGGCTATCCATTATTTTCCAGTTATAATTAAAATGAATTCAGAAAAAATAATAATAAATCTAATATAATTAATTTAAAACAAGAAATACTAAAGGGCTTAACAACAACAAATAATGAACTACTATAACTATTTCAATTAACTTTATTATTATTACTAAAGAAAACAATTGGAAAATAATAAATAAAACTAAAAAATGCCTAGTACTACTGAATAAATAAATTGAACGATAAAAAGCAAAGAACAAAGAGCACCAAAACGCAAAATGCAAATCTTTAGCAACACTCGTAAACTAACACAACTACATTTGGATGGCTTTGAATGTTGGCGGAAAATACGGAAGTAGTCATTGTTTAATTGCAAACTTAAATTTTAAAAAATGTCCCTACCGCTTGAAGGTAATATATACAAGGTATTTGTGTGACGGTTGGCAACAACTTTTGCCAACATAAAACGAAACGAAACTACCCTAAATCGAGTATAAATGTATGTTCTCATCATGTTGACATTTTTTAAAAGTTGTCCCGTTAGTTCGGCTTTTTAGCTGGCCAACAGGTTAGCATAAAATAAATAGTTGTTAACAATGGTTACAATAGTTCGTAAATTGACAATTTTATCAAAAAGAAAACTATTTCTCTCAACAAAAAGGATAACTTTCCTCATTCCTCTACACTCAACACATACGCACACCAGATACTCCATGTCCTTCCTTGGAACACTGACATTGAACATTGCGAAAAAACTGAGACAATTTGAAATACACATCACATTCATCACACCAAACAATCTCCATAACACACTTTCCCACAACAAATATTCTATCCCCAAGCCTCTATGATGTGGGGTATACTCCATTTCCTGTGGCCGTTGCAATGCCCAATAAATTGGACGAATAGGAAGATCCTTTAAACAATGAATCAAGGAACACGTACAAGTTCATACACACAAAACACGACCACACTTTGCTAACCATCGCGTAGAACAAAAACACTCATTAAATGCAGATACTTGCGTCAATATTTTGTAAAGTGAAAACAGATACATTCACAGACTTAAATTACATGCCATACACAACTTTATGTATTAAACAATCCCCAGCATAGTATTTTGAATTAACAAATTCTTTCTCTCTCACCGCTCCTGAAGCTGGCCGCTTCTCACACACATTAACCATCCGCCCTTCTCTTTTCCGCCACCGTGCCGGGCCTTTCCTCTAATGGCCAATTCTTTCAACCTCCTTTTATCGCCTCTCTATTGAGAGCTGTCATTTAAATAGCCTGCAATGCCCTTAATCCTCACTGTCTTGTTTGGACCGAGCCCCCAGCCGCCTCAGAATCGGTTTGTCAATTTGCTCATCTGAATTTATTTATTCACTTATTTATTTGTCCATATTTATTCATTGTATTTTTTACTTCACATTAGAATAGTACATTTGTTATATCATGTACAAAATTATGTTTCTTTTTTCACATTTTATATTCCGAATTGTTCTATTTAGTCTCAATTCTAATTTTGTTCATAATAATATCCTGCAATAAATAATTTTATTTAAAATTTAGATATATTGTTAATAGTATTTCTGTAGCAGTTAAGATGGACGCAAAGCGACCGAAAAAACGTTATGCAAAAATAAATAACTACGACAAATCTTGGCTACATTAAACGGGTAATTTTAATAACTGGGGACAATTTGAAATGTCCACGCCTGCGTAGATAATGTGAATTTGGCCCTACCAAGGAATAATCTTATTGATGCACCTCTAGCCGCGCACTCGATTGCGGGGACATCGTTGCCATCTAGCGGCAGCCTGGATGAACTAAATCACCTAGTGGCGAATTCAAGTACTACAAGTATATTACCCTAAACAAAATATTTTAAAAACAATCAAATGAAATAAATAAGTATTTAGGTCCCTGTGTTACTTATGAAAAAGATACACATTTAGACGATACATATAATAAGTTTAGAAATGTATGTGGAAACATTCACAGCAATTTAAAAAGTAAAACTCGTAAATATACACATAAAGGTTTTTAATGCTATTGTTGTTCCTGTACTTTTGTATGGAAGTGAATCGAAAATACTCTTGGAAAGAGATAAAAGTAGAATTGAGGCGGCGGAAATTAAATTTTTAAGAAGTACTCTAGGATACACCTTCTTAGATAAAAAGAGGAATGTGGATATGTGGAATGTAGAGTTAAATGTCACCTGTGTTAGATAAAATACGTGCTGTACCAGTTCAATCAGACACGCCCGAAATAAATACAAAACATTAGGTTTGGACTAAAAATAGACTTAAATTTCGTATGTTAATAAGAACGAAAATATGTGAAGGTGCATGAGTGGAAGATGTTTTATTTTTTATTTTTTTGATTGATATTCTAAAAAAACTGTGCCCAAAATAGACTGTGAGAATATAAATAAATAAAAATATGGCATATTTATAAATAACGCCACGTTGCAACCATGTATTGTTTCAGAAATAAAATAATTTTCGTGATAATAAATTAATTTTCCATATTAGGAATGAGAATGTCGAATATTCTCACAAACATGACGATAAATGTTAAAATAAACAAACACGACTGATAAATGTTAAAAGAAGAAAACAAGTGTTTGGAAAGGGGTTACAAACATTATAAATATTTTGGAATACATTTAGGAATTTATGGTAACGTTCAAAGGCTATTAAAGACAATATAATATATAAAAGAAAGATGTAAAGAAACAGTAGCATTGTTAGAGAAGTTGTTTTTTTTGTTTTAAACTACGCGGAATGGTAGAATCGAAAAATTGCGGTCAGGTGACAAAGATGCCGTGGTGAACGCATCTGGTGGTTATGGATCGAACGGACGATTACTTACGAGATGATCTCGAGTTGCCGTAGTGGACGCATCGCGTGTTGGTTTAGAAGTTTCGAAATTTCATGAAGTTAATTTGTCATAATCTTTTTTATTTTTTTTAATGTTGTGATATGGACAGCAGTGGCAGCCACTCGTCGCGCAGCAAAAAGGGAAATTTAAAAACATCGTTTTCTTTTTCTGTCATCAAATTTTATAGCAAGGCCAAGATTGTTAGTTTTTAAGACCTTGGAGAAAAGACACCATTCATTTGTTTTTCTTTCTTCTTGCGAGTTGTCTACAGCTCCTGCGGCCGTCTCTCGCATCCCAATCGCCAAGCCTCTCTATCATTCCAATCGTCTTCTTCAAGGTCTCTTTTCTGCATGTCCTTCATAACTTGCTTTCGCCATTCTTCTCTGGGTCTACCTCTTTTTCTTCTGTCTAAGGGGAGCCACTCAGAGATTTTTCTGGGCCATCTCTCATAACCGAGCCTTTTCACGTGACCAAACCATTTTAATCTTCGTGTTTCCATTTCCTCTAAAATCGATTTCTGTATTTGCATTCTTTTCAAAATTTCATCATTTCTTACATGGTCCATTTTAGACACTTTACTCTTCATTGTACGAATTTTTCAAATGTCTTTTTTTTGATTTGGATATTTCATTTCCCCAAAGTAGAGATTTTAACTTTCGAGTGACTTGTCATTTGTTTTTAAATTATTCAAATTGGTAAAGTTCACTAGTGAGAATGTTGAAATAATTAATTGTGTGAATTTTGGAAGAAAATATGTATCGTAAATATTATATATATATATATATATATATATATATATATATATATATATATTGCAACGGAACACACGTCGTGGCCTTCCCTCCGACGTGCCGCGCATAATACAACTCTGTTGCGAAAAGGTGTCGTTAGCCCTAAGGATGTGTGAGATCGCGTGGGCGTTACCGGCGTCGTTCGACAGTCCACTGCCGTCCCGACGTCAGACCTCTCGAGTTGTTTCGAATCGATTGCCTGGATGAGGCTTATGCACCTGGGTGGGGAACACGGGCAGGTTTATACTCAAAGCAAAACACTTGTGGCTCTGGCATACAAGGCTGTATATTCTATACTCAAGGAATGACAAAAACAAACAAACAAACAAAAACACACATAAATTCAACAAAAATAGCTCTTGACACACAATCACGTACAGAACGTGACCTTCATGCTCGGAAATGAATATTCGGAGCAATTATTGCTACCTCTCTTCACAATAATTAAGTATTTCGAACGATTCTTTTAATGAATTGTACTTTATACACCATTTGGTGCAGGCATGCCTTGGTCTTAAGGACCCAAAGAATACAAAGTTGAACCTTCCTACTTTGAATTGCTTTCATTCCTGACAAATGGTTCTTAATCCATAATACACTTCAATCTCTACTTCTTAAACAAAACTCGACACAAAGCAAAATTAATCAAACTATTTACAACACCCCTTTTTTAACACTTAATTAATTGGGTGACTTGTTTAAATTGAATTAATCATTTCTGCTCTTAACATGGCTTTCATTCAAGAGTTCCACACATCAACGTTCACAAACGTGGCTTAAAATACCTAATACTTGAAAGCTTTTAAGAAACAAACAGTGTGGTTTAGCATCATTCAATTATATTTCTGTCGTTTCTGCAACCGTCTGTCGCACGGGTACTCACGCTTCTCCAATGGGGTTTTACGTGAATTGGCCTAGTCGAGTGCTGCGAGCGGCGCCTTGGCGCCTCGGCGTTCGGGGACGTGGCGATCGCGCTCTACGCGACCTCCGGAGCTCGTGCTGGCGACGCTCCAACCAATTTTCTCGGCCGGGAAGTGCCTCGGCCTCGCCTCTGCGCCCGTGTCCTTCCCCAACACAAATGCTTCTCTGGCGGTGTTTTCGGGACTGGTTATCTCCTTGGCTCCTTGCTTCGGTGATGTGACGTAGCGGCGATGCAGAAATTTGTTCGGCGTACGCCGGAAAAGAGTCCGATTCAGCCCTCACTGAATTCACATAATTCACTCTCACTGATACACGTTTCTTTTCCGTTGTGAGTTATCAGCAAAAAAACGAGTACAATGTTCGTTCTCTTCTCGCATTCAGATTAAACAATCTCGCGTGAGGTTCACTGCTAGCGACTAGCGATCCGTCCTCCTCCGAGATTTTTCTGAGAATCCTTCAACTTTCAACGGAAAAAATTTCTTGCAGTCGGCTTCCCTCGTTTTTCGGATACCGGCCAATCATAAGATCTCGTTCCCAAGCTTATCTTTCGAATTTCTTATTCGTGGACGAGCGTTTCGCTCGACGCGGCCGCGGCTGACGTCAGACAGTGACGTGGTTCTCGCGCCCCGTTCAAATTAGCGAACTGCCGAAGACGGTATTTTGGGAAATTTTTATATATGGTCTGGTCCGTTACCAGGGCGTATATTCGAGCTCGTCTCAATATATATATATATATATATATATATATATATATATATATATATATATATATATTATTAGATAGCTACAACCTGAATAATAGGGAATAATTAAAATATGTACATCTTCCTGAAGTAATAATGATATCATTCTCGATTTCCTGTATAGGATCGGTTTCGCGAACTGAGGATAAATAAATTCGTTGGAATGGGGTATCACAACCCGTATTAAGAAGACAAGGATTCAAATGTTATAGAAGTAATTTTATTGTGTTTATAAGGAAGGAAGTAAAGGGTTTGTGTGTATATTTAGAAACCATGAAAGTACTAATAAAAAGAAATTATGCAAACATTTGGAAAGGATGCCGAATGAGAGATTGCCGGCATTACCTTCTCGATACATTCCACCAGGATAAAGAGATGTACGCAGGCCAAAGAAAAAGTGGGCACTGGAACACGTTTAAGCCTAACCTTGTAGGTAGAAGAAGAAAAAGATGTACTTTTAAGTGTAATAACGTAAAAAATCGCATCTCAAGGAAATAATTACTGTTGAGGGAGACGAGTCAAGAAAATATTTTTTTTTGTAATTTTTGAAAAAAACAAAAGAATAGAGCAATATGGCGTTTATGTCATCGTAATTGATACCTTTGGTGCTACCCCTGCCAAAAATTTAAAGAAACTATTTGGAGCCGTTTTAGAGAAAATCTTGTTTTTCTCATTTTGAAAAATTGCAAATATTACTCGCACTATAGTACGTAAAATACGGAAATTTTCAAAATAATGCAAACGACATTAATGAAAGAACTATTTATGAAGTACAAATTTCATTTGAAGGAAAAATATGTCTTCAATTTTATAATTGAGTGGAAGTCATCTAAAAAAATTCAAACCTATTCAATTTCTGGAAAATCAGAGTTGACCGTGAAAATCAGACCTATGCCACCTCTACAAGTGTATTTTACTCTATTCTTACAAGAAATTTAAAGAAAAAATTTGGGTCTGTTTTTGAGAAAATTTTGAAAATATCCAGGGGACTTCAAGTGAAATCCGCCCATATTTTAAAGAATGTGGACACGAGGTAGAAATGGACAAGGGTTTCTTCATCTTGCAACGAATTCTACGTGTGGTTTACGCACTAGTGTTCACAGACGGACGGACGGACGGACGGACGATCGAACGAACGGACGATCGAACGAACGGACGAACGGACGAACGAACGAACGGACGAACGAACGAAAGGACGGACGTTTCGGCGTCAATTGATTTTTCGGTATCAACCAACTGGATTTATCCACTCTTTCCAGTTAGGGCTCGGCAATGAATTTTTTCTGCCGAAAATTCGCCGTTTTTTCGCGCAGAATTACAAAACTTTCTCCATACTACGTATATTACTTACGTATACGAGAAAGTAAAAACCCTTTTTCGGTATCAGGGGACCCCAAAACGAGTATTTTCGTAGAAATCTCAAAAACTGTTTTCTGCAGCATTACAAAACTTGCTCTGTAATAAATATATACTTGCTCTGTACTTGCTATATACGTACGTGAACGAGGAAGTAAATGGAACAACAGGGTAAACTATCTGTGGTCAATGAGGTTTCTACCACAATAGTATTAATTACATTTATTATAATTAATTATGATTACATTTAGCGTGTTTCGGGAACACACTTCCCATCCTCAGTGGTTCCAAGAAACAGATTAAACACATAAGTTCATAGAGAGTTGGCAAAGTATGACGTTATTTTGTTCGTACGCTGTACGAATGCAGACTGCGGGAAGGTGAGGTGTGAAAGTTCTTTTAACAATAATGACGCATTTACATTGAAAGAAAAAATTGAGAAACGAGTAGAGTTTAATAGAAAAACACGGATTTTGAAAGGCTTTTGATAATGTCAACCCATGTAAATTATGGAGCATTATGGAAGAAGTGTACCCGTCATGTAGTGCAAGTTGTGAAAAGTACCTGTATGTATGATAATAAGCTGCTGGCCAGCTAAAAAGCCGAACTAACGGGACAACTTTTGAAAAATGTCACTTTCGGATGAGAACATACATTTATACTCGATTTAGGGTAGTTTCGTTTCGTTTTATGTTGGCAAAAGTTGTTGCCAACCGTCACACAAATACCCTGTGTATATTACCTTCAAGCAGTAGGAACATTTTCTAAAATTTAAGTTTGCAATGAAACTATGACTACTTCCGTATTTTCCGCCAACATTCAAAGCCATCCAAATGTAGTTGTGTTAGTTTACGAGTGTTGCTAAAGATTTGCATTTTGCGTTTTGGTGCTCTTCGTTCTTTGCCTTTTTTTTTATATTTTTTTTTAAATTTTTTTTTATTTTTTTTTTCTTTTAATTATAACTGGAAAATAATGGATAGCCCAACAACATCTGGGTCTATACTTAATATTGAACCTTTGGAGATAACACGTATTCAAAGACTGTCTTTGGTAACAATGGATAAGTTATTGAACTACTTACTTACACTAATGATGATTTTCATTATTTTTTTTAACTTACTTTTAAAAGCTAATGAATAATTGAACAGATAAATTGAATGGATGCATTTGCATTGATATTGACATAACTGGACTGTTAGGAACAATTCATTAGATCACTTAAAAACTACCATGTATATCACGTTAATTAACTTCAATAAGTGTGGTATCTATTTGCGTTCAATAAAACTCATTACTACCACTTCAAAACATGAAGGAACTGTTGACACACATCTCAAAAGCATTAACAACATAGAAGTATGACCGCAGATAACTTTTGAGGTTGTATTTTTCATTTGCACTTGACACTTTTTAACACTTCTTAAGCTCGCAATAGTTGATAATGAAATTTTAATTCTTAATTAACTTAATAATTATTCACAGAGTTACATTGAACACATATTACATTGAATTTACTTTTTGTGTGATAAATATTATGTTTATTTTAAAACCAAGACTTGAATGCGAGATGTCGCTCATCATGGATGTCGCCTCATCACTCATCAAAGATGTCGCCTCATCATTGGATCAAAACGAGGCACCTATTGGATTATTTTTAGATCTCTCAAAAGCTTTTGACGTCATTGATCATGACATTTTACTTTCCAAATTACCTTCATATGGAATTCGTGTAATTGCTCTAGATTGGTTATGTTCGTACCTTAAACAACGATCTCCCTTTCAAAATTCAAGATTTAAGTAGTATATGACTTAGTGTAGGGATCACAGAATTTTGAAAATGTGCACACAATTCACTTTTCCCCATAGCACGTCATACGCAGTTTTTAACGTTTTTTTACGTAAAATAAATAAATAAATAAATAAATAGATGCGTACCGATGCACGTGGTTTCGGCCTTTGTTCTGTTGTGTGGCAAGCTGTGATTGAGAACATTACATATTTACATATTTACATTCGTGGGAGTTTTCTTTTACTGGTTGTGAGATCATGTTAAGAGATTTTCCACATATGTAATTAAATTTAATTATTTCCCGGACTCGCATACGTGCATATACATCAGCGAAACTCTTTGACTTCTTGATAGTGATCTCTTCTCAGAAGCCATAACCAAACACTTTACGAAGGGGCTGAACAGCCGTCGCAGCGGAGGGATACTTCTCTGAAATACATGTGATGTTCACTTGTTTTCGCGAACTGTCACTTTGGACTCATCCTTAGGAAAAACGTTCTTTAGTATGTGTTTCGAGGTATTGTAACAGCACAGAATAACATGCGCTATTACAAATTACAAACCGATCAGCAGCGGAGAATATTAATGAAAATATCGAATCGCGTCTTGCTGTACAAAACGCTGGGGTGTTCGCTATTCAGGAATTGTGCAGAAACGGTGGAAATGCGCGTGTCACCAGGGACTTAATCCGGCGAGGGGGCAGGTAGCTATTGTCCATACTGAAGACAAAGAAGGAGCACCGTGACGTCAGGAGTTAAGTATGCGGCCGAAGATTAGGAACGCGGGAGCCAACGTCACGGAGTATTTCGGAAGGATGGATTCAGCAGGCGCCAGCTGCCATGGTGGGACAAGTCACAGGTACCCAAACGGGTGATTGGCAGGGAGCCACTGTGTCATCAGCGAGATAGTTAGCTGTAAATACGGAAATGTTAACTGTAAATCCATTGTTGCATTCTAATCTGCTATTCCAAGAAGGATAACAACTTATTTCATACTTTTGAAATAAGCTTTAAACATTTCTAAAAGATTAATTTGTAAATGTTCAACAAAAGTTTGAATGTAAGAAACGAACATAGACATATGAAATAGCATGTAAATTCTAACTTACGAAATATCTAACAGCCTGGCAGCGCGATTTATTTAACGTTTACGAAGCGCAGTAAATTAAGGCCGGGCGACTATGTTTGTCCCTATATTACATAAAAATATTATTTTCAAAAAATTCAACATCACCTTATTTGAAGACCTGCTTTTGATGAACGCATTTCATTAAGAAAAATGTATATTCATAATTGTTGTTGTAGGAAGATGTCGAAAACATTTTTTTAATTCGAAAAATTACACATTTAAACGAACATGAAACCTACACCATCCACTTGACCGTTTATTGAGTTATCTAAAGTATAAATTTGATCCAATAATTGTGTGCCGTCTTTAAGAAACAATGGTTTAATGAAAATAAAATCTGCCTATATTTGACACAAAATTTCGCAAAAATTCTCACGTTTTTGAAAAATTGAACTTGATTTTACATTTAGATCTTTTTTGCATGAACATGTTTCATTTAGGAAAAAATGTTTATCTTCATAATTTTAAACGTACGAAGACACCGAAAAAGTTTGAATTTTTTCCATTTTTTTGGAAAAATCTGATATTTTAACGAACAAGAGAACTGCCCAATTCTCTTAAGCTTTATTCACACTATCCAATAACGAAGTTAAATAAAAAAACGTTGCGGCTAATTTTTGAATATTTTGAAAATGTGCAAATTGCTTCATGTAAAACTAAAATAACGGTCTCAAATTCAAAGGACCGCGACATTCAGCCAAATCGATTTAGAAATTACAGTTTGAGAGAAAATCAACTGTACAGCTTAGCCACTAGCGTTGTTTATAGACAGACGGACGAACGGAAAGACGATTGTCACTCGATTTTTCGATAACAGGGACACGCAAAACATGGATTCTGACTACACAATGTGTTAGAGGCTTTTTTCTAAATTTAGATATTGGATTTATCCACTTTTTCATTACCAGGTCCCGGCAATAGGAGTTTTACTGTAGAAAATTGAAATACACATTTTAGGGTCTCCTAAAACCGAATTTTTTGTTGTTGTTTTGTTTTCCAAACAACCCTCCGTCCGTCTGTCTGTCTGCCTGTCTGTCCGTCTGGTGTATGTGAACATCACTAGTGCCTTAACCATACGTACGATATTTTCCAAATTACAGAAACCTCTGTCCATCTGGTTTCAGTCGAAACTCTGCGGCTTAAAAAACTTTCATTAATTTTTGTAGGTACGTAACATGAAGACCGCGAGTAATTCAAAATTTGCTCACAAATGACTCCAAATTTTTTGTGGGAATTCTGATTTGGTGTTGTTGACGTTCTTATAAGAAGAAATAAAAGAGGTCATCTTCGTCAACATTAGCTTTATTAAGATAGCCGGCTTTCGACGGCTTTGCCGTCATCGTCAGTCTACAAGATAGAGAAAGATATATCAAAATTATAAATAAATACACAATAAGATAGAAAATTAAATTACAATTAATGGATACATCAAAAGTACTTAGTTACAGATAACAGATAAAATTTCAAAAAAAGGAAATGCAACGGGAGGATTAGTAGCAGTTCAAATTAAAAAAAAAAAAAATCAATAAAGAAAGAACATTATATGATTGCAAAAGTAAGGAACAATAGCAGATAAAATTAAAAAAATCAATAATTTAACAAAAATAAAAAAAAAAACCCTCGCCGGATGGGGGGGGGGATTAATACCAATGTCCCCTCTACTAATAATTTTACACACCCCGCCTCCTAAGACATTTCCAAGAGAACACTAAACAAACCTCCTCCGAACCCTCGCCGGATCTCTGGAAAGCAATAAGAACCCCGTGTCACGTTTCCTCTGGGCACAGTCGACCGACTTTAGCCGAAAGCAGCAAGGTAAGCAAAGCGGCTCAACCTATTATTCAATTATTTTCCCATCTTTGTAATAACATTTGATATTAATTATTATTACTATATCCCTTCTTTCTTTATATATATATATATATATATATATATATATATATATATATATATATATATTGTGACGCAACGCTTTATCAAACGGACGGCGGCGGCGTGGGTAGGGGCCGTCCGCGGTTGGTCATCGAGATGCTAATAATAATAATAATAATAATAATAATAATAATAATATTGATAATTTAAATTTCCTTAATAGGAAATCGAGGACTAAAGGAGGGTTCTTGCCTGCGTTGCTCCACACCTTTCCACGAAAAGAAAAGAAAGTGCAATGTTACGAAAAACAAACAATGACATTTAATGAAAACTGTAGTACACAGACATCTGCAAGTTTCTAAACAAACACAAAAGCAACAGCACAGGAATAATGTCACAACAGTGTACAATTGTCTGGCTGCCTGTACCCAAATACAAGAACAAAAAACAAGCAAATCAACAAAGAAGTACTGTTTCTAGAACTATTCTGAGAATTATAACCATCTAACATCCTTTTAAAAAAATGGAAAATCAAATTATTAACTTTGAACAAATGATTAAGTCCTTGGAATTAATATTATCATTCAATTAATTTATACAACACTTATGTTGCTTCACTCCAAAACAATTCAGATTTATACATTCCTCATCACGATTCCCTCATTTCACTAATAAATTCACATCCAATCACGATCCCACAGCAATAGAACTTTGATTTCCAATGTAAACTCTAGAATAAACATTCCATACTATGATCAACACACATTAATAGAAATTTAATTTACAATATAAACTTTAGAATAAACATCCAACCATTTCTCCAGAAATTGTATATAAAAAAATATTCATGACTGACAAAGTTTTCTTATACCTTTTGATAAATACTCAAGAAAGTAGGGTGTATCATTACCCAAAGTTTTAATGATAATACTAGTTCATTACCATACAAGTAATCATTGCAACATTTTCTTTCTCTTTATCCTGCATGGTCACATAGCATTCCTGCTACATGCTAATTCTACCTGCCATGAAATCACACCATATTAATTATGATCAGAAGGAAATCATGAATAAACATTGTAATGAAACGTTACAGACAGCAGTAAAAATGACTGACTGTCCTCCCACTGAGCTAATATTTTTCAGAATCTGTGGTATTAGACAATCTCCACTAAGATACTACATTACCACAGAAATTTCAAAGTCTCACTCCCAAATTGACCAAAATTAACAACTCTTGACATATTCCTTATCTAAATGATAATATTGGTTCATTACCATACAAGTAATCATTGCAACATTTTCCTTCCACTTTATCCTGCATGATCACATAGCAATCCTGTTACATGCTAATTTTACATGCCATGAAATTACACCATACAAATTGTAATCAGAAGAAATTCATGAATAAACATTTTTCTGAACGTTATGGCAGTAGAAATAGCAGTGTAACTGTCCTCCTTCCTCTCAGCTATTTTTTCACAATCCGTGATATTGGACAATCTTCAATAAAATATTGCACTACCATAGAGAAACTGCATAATCTCACCCCCCAACTTGACAGAAATTAACAACTCTTGACACATTCCTTATAGTACGTAAATTGCAATATAAGTTACAAATAGAAAGCACATAATTGTCAACAGTACCAGTTAATGAAAGTGAAAGTTCACCTTTCTTCGAGCTCTTTTCAGTTCACAATCCACATATGCATATTGGTGATTGAAAATTGATACATTAATATGCATAAATTCATTTATCAGTCTCTTTAAGTCCTCAACTTAAAATAATGCAACAGAACATCTTGTATTTAAAAGAATATTACACATCCGGCAAAAGAACAGTCAGAACAAGTCACTTGCCACTTCAAATTCCAGGCCTCTCACCTACAATACTTTCACAATTCCAAATTGGACTACTGCAACTCAATTTAAGGAGAGATTGATCCTCTAACCTCACGCCTACACAATTCAACTATCAACTGTTAATTAAATGCTTTATTAGCACTCACATTAATCAGTTAGGACTCCAGTTCACGTAGATTCCCATTCTCCTATCCAGTTACCTTTGCATGTCTCCGTCCCTTCATCTTCCAACGCACCTCGAGCACTATATCACCTCTCTTCGTGCATTAAAAGTTCCACAACAAATTCAAGTACATTAATTTTTCATGTTACCTCCTCTCATGTTTTGCGGTGGCGAGCTACATCCCATATATCACCGACACCGCTCTGCTCCACACTCCCGACTCTCACCACTCCATTCTCTCCGGTCGCTTGCTCACATCATAAAAGACCGGAGCTTTTTGGGCGCACGCAAAGCATCGACACTGTCCTCTACACCAGCGAACTCTGCTTGGAACCCTCGAGACTTAAGGCCCCCGGCATGGAGCGCGCATTTCAAACTACCCCGCTGCTCGCCTCCCTCGCAGCCAGGCACCGCTGTAGCCCATACTTGGATGGGGAGTTATACTATATATATATATATATATATATATATATATATATATATATATATTCATTTCGTTTTTCTTTCTTTTGAATATGAGAATGTATATTTCTTCACATATATTTATAATCTGAAATTTGAACTGCTAGTAACGGTATTAATCCCCCCACCCGTGGGAATACATTTTTGCAATTTTATCTGCCAAATGTTCCTTAACTTTTGCAATCATATAATGTGTCTTTCTTTATTGATTATTTTCTTTTTGTTTATTTTGAACTTTTTCCTTAATTGTAATTTAATTTTCTATCTTATTGTGTATTTATTTATAATTTTGTTATATCTTTCTGTATCTTGTAGACTGACGATGACGGCAAAGCCGTCGAAAGCCGGCTATCTTAATAAAGCTAATATGCTGACGATGACCTCCTCTTTTATTTCTTCCAAATTTTTTGTTTAAATTTCTTATAAGAATAGAGTGAATTACAATTATAAAACTGCATAGATCCGTTTTTCACTGCTAACTCTGAAGTTTTGAAAATTGGAAAAGTGAATTTTTCCGACGTCTTCCTACTAATACCAAATTGAAGACATAGTTTTCCTTCAAATTAACTTTATTTTCCATAATTAGTTCTTTCACTAACGTCATGTACATTTTTTAAAAATTTGAGTAGTTTTCGCGCAATATTGTGTGCAATACGTGCAATTGAAAAAACAACAAGATTTACTCAAAAACGGCTAGTTTTTTTCTTTAATCTTTTAGCAGAGACAGTGTTCAATTCACTCAATAAGATGACAAGAATGCAATATTGCTCGATTTTTTTATTTAAAATTTTGTAAGATTTTTTACTTTTCTCACGTTGTTATAATTTACATTAGTCGCGGTTTGTCCACATTATTATATTGATGAGTTCATTGCTTTAAATAATGTCATATAAAGTTTCTCGAAAACTCAACAGATTATATAAAAAAGAGTTCAAAATTCCGCATTTACAAAACGCTCGAACGTCATTTTTTCAAAAATGAATCCAAATTTTTTCTACAAACTTTTCCAACGAATGATATTAATTGCACAGTTTAATATTACATAAAGTACATTTTGGGGTATTTTTGTTGTTTTTTAAATAGACAAAGTACATTTTTTGTCACATCTCTCAGGCCGTTAGAGTGCACATTCCCGCCATTTGCATACGTTATTGTATTTTTGAGTGAAAGTACTTCAAATGACCTCAAATGAAGTTTTTCGAAAAGTTAAAAAAAAGCAGTGAAAATTAGCTTGAAGTCTCGCATTTATACTAGAGCGTATACACCATTTTCTTAAAAAGGGCTCCAAATTTTGGAATGCAAATTGCCACTTAGGACGAGGTTTTGTTTAATATTCTTAAAGTAATATTTCGGATCTACTATTAGGAACCTAAACATTGAGAAAAGAAAAAAAGTGTTCTTTGAGAGGCGATACATGGCGGTTTGGAGGAGCATGTGGCAAGTCGGAATTGCTAGACCAGACCAAAGAAAATAGAAAACTAACACGATAAAGTCTGTGTCATTCTGTTCCACCACTAGATATAACTTAGTTATGGGATACATTATTATAATTCAGTTGCTCTGTGAAGTTGTATTTTATGTGTTCACGATGGAAAGAAAGTTCTATTTCCCTTATAGATGTGTTTACAATGTTGATATTATTTATTCCAGTACCTGAAAAGATTGGGCAGGGAGTACCACCGAAACGTCGAATCAAAACTAGAGGTGCTACAACCTCTCTATTCAAAACAGTTACGTAATGCAGAAATATTGTAAGTTTTGCATTATTAAAAACTCAGCTATAACTTCAGAAAGTGAAATTCAATCAATTCAAGTAAAGAGCCTGTAGTACATCCCTGTGGTTACTTCGATAGTCAGGAACTAGTCATTTCCAACTTTTCCAAAAGAAACAATCGTAAATAAATTTAATTTTTACAATATTTGCAGCACATAATGCAAGAAAGGAAGAATATTTCACACAAGCCTGCTTTGATTACATTGAAAGGAGCTCCCAATTTTTAAATTCCATGATCAGCGATTACATCTTAACGTAATAAAGTGTATTTGATAGTGCTTGGTTAAATGTATTGCCTTCCTTCAATCTAAATTATTCCATAAGAATATTATCTACATCATATAGTCATTACGACTGACAACAATGGGATGTAGTCGAAGAATTTTCAAAAACAAATCTCTTGCGATTTTGCGAACTGATAACGCGTCAAATGAAGCACCCAAAGTTCGAAATTCCAATTCCAATTTTTTTTTCAATTTCCGAAAATACAAAAAGGGCGCTGAAAATGGGACCAGCACCACTAACTTTACTGTTCTTTTCTACATACGACGAGAAAATAAGTCAGTTTATAAGAATACTTGCGACATAACACAGTTAATAAGAATGCAAGATTGCATGTTACTGAAATTAACACAGTTCTCGTGGAATGTAAAATTTCACATAGTGGAGGGGCATGAAATTTACACAAAACGAAATTCTCTGCAAGTAATTGCATGATGACAATGTTATAATGTGTAGTTCACTGCATAGATCACGAACAAATACACATTGTAATGATATTGCTATTAGCACATATAGTGCAGTCGATGGAGAGCCAAACAGGGGTCCACCTTTCAAAAGGTGAGGTAGAACATTTTTTAAAATTTTGTTTCTATTGTTATTAGTAAGAAAACCCCAAGTTTTCCACCTCGAATTACTTCGGGAAAAGTTTTGATAAACAAATGTTTGGGTATTTTTTGGTTTTGGCGTATTAACTTTTTAATTGTAGATCTTAGGACAAAATAGTACTGTACAATTTTAAATTTCATAACATTCTCTACAAATTTGCTTCATAAATTATTTTTCTTAAGCAAATAGTAACAGAGCTACAAGGTTTTAAAATTTTACCAAAATTTCCTTTTTATTCTGAAGTTGCCCAAAATTACCAATAGACTTTGAAATGTAATATTTTTGAATTCCTAAGACCATTGTAAATAAATAGCGATTAAATAAGTTATAAAATATAACGTTTTTAGTGCTTACTGGGATTACACTCGCCTTTGAAAGTTCTGGTAAGGGTACAGTAGGCCTACACGTTCTGCCAACCAACTCGGTTTACTTACGTCAACAGCATTTCAATGACGTTCTTTATGTTCCTCTTTTTCTACTTCTTCTATGTATAAAATTATGAAGTTTTCTTTGACATGCAGCTGAAAACCATAAATATGAGTGAGACCAGCAATTAACATGCATTGCTGACGAGGATTTGGTCGTAGTAGAAACTCGATTGCAGATTGGGGAATTATTGTCATTATTCCTCTCTTGGTATGGAAAGTATTAGACCATCCAATGTGTTCACATTATGATCTGTGTTGTCAAACATGAACTGGCAGAATGCTTCACTATTTAGTTTTGAGAATTTAACAGAACGTAAGACGTTTCAAGTAATGAAGTTTTAAATTACGATTAAGTGAATTAATTATGATATAAGATATCAATAAGGAGCTTTGATCCAATCTTCTTGTATACATATGCGAAAACACTAGTAAAAGAGATGAGAAAAAAGTCTTACTGCCGATTCGACGACATGTATCAACAATGCCTATTGTCTTCTCTCATGACTCAATTGCACCCTTCTTAAGTATTATACTTGGGTTTTTCTAACGAGGCATCTGATCTGTTTGAATTCAGTTTTCCATTTGAAATCAACAATTCAGAACTCCATTGAATACAAATGGTGTGCCATTGACTGATGTTAAGGTAACACAATTTTTAGGTCACTCAGTTGATGTCAAACTTCAAATAGAGAGTCCATTCAAATAAACACTCAATTAAGTTCATTATACTATGCGTTCAGAATTCTTTCAAATTCAGCCTTCATTCATTGTGTAATTTCCCGAATGTTTATTCCTGCCTGAGATATGGCATATTATGGAGAAATACACCTTGTAGCTCTCCTTTTAGAATAAAAAAAGAATTCTATGAATAATAAACAAATACCACCCACATGATTCTTGAAAGTCTCTCTTTATTTATCTAGGACCATCATCATTAATATTTCTCTTGATTTACCTCAAAAAGGAAACTAGTATTAATTTTAACACGGGATACCAGGAATTAAGGGTTCCCAGAATTAAGAAAACGTTCACAATATACACTTCACCACATAGCACGTTGCATACAGTTTTTAACTCTTACTGACGTGAAATAAAATAGACAAAATAAAAATAAACAATGATATTTAATATATTTTTTACCTTTTGGACTGTATAATTGTAAACAATCTGTAAAAAGTATTGTATCGCAGCCGCTGGGTCAGTGGCCGCGATCTCTATCAAGTTTTTCGTCCATATTCCCTAATCCTTTGAGCATATGCGGAAATGGCCCATTGTTTTGCTTCTGAACATAAATGTAACTTCATAATCTGTGCACGTATTCTAGAGCCCAGTGGAAAGTATAGTTATTCAAATTACCCTTCATGTTGAAAATAAGAATCATAATCTATAGCTGATTTGCTTTTGAACAAAGATTTTATTAAATCGGAGAGAATATTTTTTTAACAATTTTTGCCGAAAACGTTCATTTCTTTCTGTATTCAGAATTCATCTTGTATATTATTTAGAGTAGGGATCCCGGAATTAATATAACGTCCACACAATTCTGTTGGCACATAGGGAGGCAAATTAATTCAAATTTGTCTCCGTACTTGAAATTCAATTGTTGATAACATATCTTTTGTGTTAAATAACAGCAAATGGTGCATACATTTCATTACATTTCAATAGATTTCAGACTTCCCACCTTTCACTTAGTTTATTTTTCCCTATAAACCGCGGGCTGACTTCCAGAGAGAAAGGGAATTCATTTTTCGTATGAAACTCTTAGGAAGAACTGAACTGCTTTGGAATTTTGTATTGCTTTCAAAGATGCTCCGGAGATCTCGCCAGCTACTGGAGAAGCCGCGGGCTAGAATAGCATATTGTCAACAAATTCTGAGAATCAGACGCCTTTCCACATAAGACGCTACCAAATTCAATTATTTGAGAATCTGCTGCCGAGCGGTTTATTTATTTATTTTATTTTTATTTATTTTTATTTATTTATTTTTACGTCAAAAAAACAGTTAAAAACTGCGTATGACGTGCTATGGGGAAAAGTGAATTGTGTGCACATTTTCAAAATTCTGTGATCCCTACACTAAGTTATATACTACTTAAATTTTGAATTTTGAAAGGGAGAAAAAAAACTCCAATGTAATAAAATCTATTTTCAAGGATAAATAAGCAATAAATTTTGAATTTTGAAAGGGACAAAAAAACAACAAAAAAACTCCCATGTAATAAAATCTATTTTCAAGGATAAAGAAGCAATAAATTTTGGCTCTTATTACTTCCTGCCGCGACAACATGGAAACGATAATTTGAAGAATTGTGTTTCCCACTGAATTCTAGAACACGTGCACAGAAAATGAAGTTACATTTATGTCCACAAGCAAAACAAGGGGCCATCTCAGCATTTGCTCAATGGATCAGGGAAACTGGACGAAAAACCTGATCGAGATGGGGGTCATTGACCCGGAAGCTGTAGTACAATAGTTGTTACAGGTTGTTTATACTCATTTATACAGTCCAAATGGTAAATAATGCATTATGTATCATTGGTAAAATTAATGTTCCTTTTCTTGTGATGCTCAGTATAGTCTCTAATTGTATAGAAACAGTTATGCAGCAGAAACGATTTCACTTGGGATTTAAACTTTTCTATTGAAGTTAAAAGTTTCATAAAGGATCGCCTCGACAGTAAAAAGAACGAAGTAAAACGCATCTTGGCTGCGTTGAAAGTTGTATTTTGACGTAGGTAGTGCGCCTAACTCACAGCAACGCAGTCTCCGTGAAACAACGCGTTGGCGCGCAATCACCGCGTAACGCGAACGAATTACGAGAGAATAACCAGGAATAAACGATTTCAGTTTCAACCAGACAGGTAATTCTGACAATTTCTTCAATACTCAATACGCTGAGATATACTAATAGTTCTTAAATACTTGTTTTCTGAACTTTCCCTTGTGTCAAAGGGTTAAAAGACAACTGTCTTGTTTCGACACGAACATCTGCACAAGTTCTCCCAAAATACTCAAGCTATATTCGCATTCTCAAAAAATGCATTTCTCCCCATTGCAAGTCACACAAAATTTTGAAGTGTTTTTAACGTAAAATAAAATTTAAAAAATTAAAACAGCCGCCCAGAAATAATTTTTCGTGTCTTGTAACCGAAGGGGTTCATAGGCTGCGGGATTGCAAGTTCAATAATACACGCATATATTTCACAACATATTTAATTAAAAAACACGAAGATGATGACAAGCATGCGAATGAATTATTTTACGAAAATTATTAGAAGCTTCGATAGAGTTATTGCGGCTTACTATCCTAATTGAACCTGTCACAAGCAAAAGCAAAAGGAAACAATTAATTTGTCGCTGAAATAACATGCCGTATTGGTGGCATCGACCCTCTCAGCTTCCTTCCTTATTGTCTTTCCGCACCTCGGCGAGGAAAAGTAGCTGACGGGGACCCGATTACGGGTCATTCACGAAATTCTTACCGTTGTTGGCGTGATGTCGTCCCTCCTGGGCGCCTGCGGGGCCTCGGCGCAGGGGGGGGGGCGGGAGGCGGGCACGCCTTTGTCGTCGCTTTCTCGTTCGTCCAGGCTGGACACGGGTCGACAGCGCACGACCATAGGACCCACGGTCGCGTTGGCGATGTCCCGCTAACGTAGGGATGAGATGAATTCGATTTCCGAATCAGGCGAGAACGCGGTCAACGTGCCGGTCGGAGCAGAAGCTATGGCTAGCTCAGGGGATGGAGTTCTAAGCACAAGTTCAGTGTTGAAATTAAACAATACAAGTGCGTCTTTGAGACATCAGTGGTCGCACGTGCGAGTTCGACGCGCAAGTTATTGGAAGTGCATCTCTGAAGCCCGTAGTCTATTCTAGAAGTTCACCTTCGGAAAGCAAAGTCTTAAGTGAGAATTTTGAAGGCACGTTCGAGACACAAGTCATCTCGAAGTACAAGTCTCAGTAACAGCTGGAAATGGAAGTGATAAGTGCGAAGTTCGAAATTCGAGCAGGGAGACATTTTAGAGGCTCACACGCGAGAAATCGAAGGCTTTGATCCCCTCTTCTGATCCGAGTGCCTCACTATGGTTGCTTAGAAAACGGTATCGGGAGCGATGGCGGGGCGACAATCACACCAATAGGGCGCTAGCTCATGTGACACAACAAAAATTGCTTTTGCATTTTCTGTGGAAGGTGCCCATGCGGTGGGGGGACGTGTACGCCGCAGCCTCAATCTATGAAATAATTCTTTCGGCCAAAGAAGCGTCTGGTCGACGCACATGCGTGTGTTACGAATGGCTGACTCCTGCAATTTTATAAGAAGGTCGGACGGTTCCCCTTTCACACGGATGTCCCTGACAAATCGCGCATTACTTCAGAGCATCACGCACACGCGAAGTGCAAAGTGTACTGCGCCCAGTTAACTGCCTTGCTACCCCATCCTCAAGAGCTTTAGTGGGTAAGGATTTTCTTTGACCGCTGGTGCTGGACAGGGCGGGTCCACCTTAAAAAAAACAAGGCACAGAAGATTTTTGGGGGGACACTTTACCGTGTTCTGTCTAACAAACATACTACCTTAATATTTTATTTTCCTTCGTTTGTGGCGGTGCCAATATACAAAAAAATTGGTAATAAATTAACTTAATATTATAAATTGTAGAATATTAGTAATTTAATTAGTTTCTTAGAATTAGAGTTATTTATCAACTATGTATGATGTAATATGACTAACCGATCAACAAGTTGAAATCTGAAAACAAATAGAAATAAGCATTTTTGCAAAGAATTTATATTATGCTGCAAGCAAATACACATAGTTGTGAAAACGCTGCACTGGGAACAGTGAGTTATTCGCTTCTGAATAGTTTGCTGCGAATGCTGTATCATTGAAATGTATTCCTGATTGTTTCGTTTGTCAGAGTAAGAAATGATTGCTGCTCCTGACTATCCGAATGAACGTAGATATGCATCACAGGTGCTTTGTTTGAAAGGGATGTTTTCTAGAGTTGAGGTGTTAGTAGCGCAGAAAATGCAATATTTCAATATTACCTAGCTGTTTCCAATAACGCAAGAAAGTATGTGCTGATGTAGCACCACTAGTTTGGTATAAAGAACCAAAAAACATTAATTTTGGCTACACCACGTGTTAGAAAATTTCTCTTCTACATTAAGCTACAGGATTTATCCACTGTTTCATTACCAGGACCTGGCAGTAAGCGTTCTCACCGTATCCGGCGCACGATTACATAACTTTCTCTTCTTACGAAGAACTTCGTAAGGCGAGAAAGTAAAAGGGAAGGGCACAATCTCGATAAAGGGATCTTTCTTATAGTAATTAGCATTGGCAGATTTCACACATAAATGTTTGTCCCTCACAAACGGTTATATGCAACTACTGGTACAAAAACAGTACTTTCTCCCCCTATTTTGATGCAAAATTACATGAAAAGTAATCAAATTTTCGAAAAATTGTACGTGCCTTTTTTCATCTTTACGGAACATATTTTACTAACGGAAAAATCTCTATCTTTAATATTTCAGTTGTAGGAAGACTCCGCAAAAAGTTAGAACTTTTGCAGTTTTCAAAAGTCAGTGTTTCACTAGTTTATTAAAATATATCAATAGTTTCTTAAACGTCCTTCATACTATCCGACAAAAAATCAATCAAAGACAATGGATCCATCTGTTTGAAAATTTACGAAATTCCTTGCGACTACATGTACAGTACCCCCAAAATACAAATATCGGTTTCAAATTTAAAGGGCCACTACAACAGCGTGATCGATTGGGAAATATCAATTTGGAGAAAATTGACTGATTTAGCATTTAGCGTTGTTCATAGATAGACGGTCAGACAGACTTTTTGCCGACATTCGATTTTTAGGTATGAGAACACTCAGAGATCATGAATTCTGGCTTTATCACGTCTTGGAGTATTATTGTATCTAAATTTAACAACAAGATTTCTTCCCTTTTTCGTTTCCAGGACCCTGTAATAACAGTTTTTCTGCCAAAAATTCCCCGTTTTTTTCCGCGCAGCATTACATTACTTTATCTTTACTCTGTAGTGAGACAGTAAAAAAGAAAGGTTACAATCTCCATGAAGAAATTTTTACTTCTAGGAATAATTGCCTTTAATTGCCTTGAAACAACATTGGCAGTTTTTACACATAAACGATTGGCCCTCACAAACACTTATATACAAACTAGAGGTGCTACACAGTGACACAGACTTTCTCGTAGCATGTTTTCTAAGTTCCATGATGTGGTCTGGCTTTAGAGTCTTGTTCCATTCTCTGGTAAGTTGTTATCTATCGTCGCCCAAAGTTCATTTTTTTGGACATTTTCTCAACATTTGGTAACACAACTACAGTAAGTACAACTAATAGTAAAACCGAAATATTACTTCAAGAATATTAAAGAAGAGTAAAACCTCGTCATAAATGGTAATTTTCATTAAAAAATTTGAAGCCGTTTTTCAGAAAATGTAATGCGAAATTTGAAGGCCTTTTCACAGGAATCTATTAAGTTTTCGAAAAACTTATTTTGAAATCATTTCAAGCGCATTCACTCACAAATATAATAATACATACAAATTGATGGAAATGTCCATATTAACAGCGTGAGATGTATTTCATGAAAATTACATTTGCGTCATTTTTGAAAAAACAAACAAAAGTATACACCAAAATGAACTTTACGTCATATTAAACAGTACAATTAGCACTATCTATTAGAAAAATGTGAAGAAAAACTTTGGACACATTTTTGGAGAAATGGCTTTTGAGCGTTTCTAAAATTGCGGAATTTTGAGCTCATTTTACCACAGAACGGTTCAGTTTTCGAGAAACTTTATGTGACATTATTTAAAGAACATGAACTCATAAATACAACAACGTTAAGAAATCACCTGTAATATAAATATTACTGACGTGACAGACCAGTCCAAAAAATTACATTTTTGTACTTTTGAAAAAAACAAAAGAATAGAGCAGTATGGAAATTATCTCATCGGATATGGCGCATTTGATACTACCTCTACCAAAAATATAGAGAAAAAATTTGGACCCGTTTTTGAGAAAATCCTGTTTTTGAATTGTTTTTAATTGCAAATACTTCACACACTATTGCACAAAAACTACTAAAATGTTAAAAAAATCTATATGACCTTATTGAAAGAACAATTTATGGGCAACAAATTTAGTTTGTCGGAAAAATCTGTCTTTAATTTTATAGTTGTAGGAAGACGCAGAAAACTATTCAAACTTTTGCAATTTTCGAAAATTCAGAGTTAACCGTGAAAATCAGATCAATGCCACCTTTATAAGTCTATTATACACTATTCTTGCAAGAAATGTAAAGAAAAAGTTTGGAGCCTTTTTAAAAACATTTTGAAAATGTTATGTAAAGTGTGGCTTCATGTAAAGTACCGCCAACTTTTACAGAATGTTTTCACAATTTCTAAGCTTCAACTGAAGCGAGATGGACTGGGAATTATTCAGTTTTGGAAAAGATCATATATGTTATTTAGGCTCTAGTAGTGTTCACAGATGGACGGAAGGACAGGCAGACAGATGGACGGAAGTATGGAAACAACACTTTTTCGGTATGGGGAGACCCTAAAACGTGCATTTCCATTGAAATCTCGAAATCCATTGTCCGCAGCATTACATAACATTCTCCGATAAAGTAAAAAACACTTTTTCGGTATCAGGGAACCCAAAAACGTATATTTCAGATGAAATCTCGAAATCGTGTTTCCGCAGCATTTCATAACTTTCTCGTATACATACGTATTACTCCGTATATACGTATGTATACGAGAAAGTAACTTGAGGTGCTACAGAATGGCATAGACTTTCTCGTACTAAAGTTTTCTAATTTCTTTGGTGTGGACTGATACTGTAGAGTATAACCCCGTCTTCATGTCAGCTACCATCTATCGCCGCCAGAAGTATATTTTTTAAAAAATTCTCAAGTTTTCGGTTTGACAAATAGTAGAACCAAAATATTATTTTAAGAATACTAAAGAAGGCTAAAACCTCGTCTTAAATAGCAATTTTCAGTGAAAAATTTGGAGGCGTTTTTAAGAAAATGGCGTTAAGTGTTACTGTCAATGCGAAGCTCTCTTACACAGGAATCTATTGACTTTTCGAAAAACTTCATTTGAAGTCGTTTGAAGCAAATTTTCTCGCAAATGTAGTAATGTCTGCAAATAAATGGAAATGCGCATATTAGTGGTGTGAGAGATATTTAAAAAAATAATTTTTGTAATTTTTGAAAAAACAAAAAGTACACCAAAATGAACTTTATGTCATATTACAATGCCACTAACACTAGCCGTGGAAAACGTCCACGAAAAAATGTGTGGCCAGTTTAGAGACAACGGCAATTGAGCGTTTTTAAAAATGTGGAATTTTGAACTAATTTTAACAGAAAACTTGAGTTTTCAAAAAATATTATTTGATATTATTTAAAGGACATGTACTCATTAATATATTAATGTAAATATTACCGACGTGAGAAACACGTAAAAGAAGATATTTTTGTGATTTAAAAAAGAAAAGAATAGATCAATATGGCGTTTATATCATCGTATAGGGTTCATTTGACGGTACCACTACAAAAATGTATAGAAAAAATTTGGAGCCGTTTTTGCGCAAATTTTGAAAATGTTCGGGGCACTTTATGTTAAGTACCCCCATATTTTAAAGAATGACTTTCAAAATTTCAAAGCTTTAACTGTAGCTAGATTGACAGGGAATTCTTTAATTAGGAAAAGTAGTTTTAATTAGAAACTTTACTTAACTTAATTTGAATTAATTAGAAACTTTACTTAATTACTTTTAATTAGAAAAAGGTACGTGAGGTTTAGGCGCTAGTAGTGTTCACAAGTAGACGGATAGACGGACGAACGGACGCACAGACGGAGAGACAGACGGACATACGGACGGACATACGGACGGACAGACGGACGGACGGACGGACGGACGGACGGACGGACGGACGGACGGACGGACAGACGGACGGACGAACGGACGGACAGACCGACGGACAGACAGACGGACGGCAAAGAATATTTTTGTGCCGGAAATTCACCGTTTTTCGCGCAGCTTTACATAAATTTCTCTATACTATATATATATATATATATATATATATATATATATATATATATTACTCCGTATCTACGTACGTATACGAGAAAGTCAAAAGGAAGAGCACAATGTCAATAAAGAAATCTTTGATTTTTAGGAATGATTAAATACGGAATGATACCTGTCATTCCTCTGCATTGATATCAGCTGTTTCTGTGTCATCCATTCGGAAGGTTCAACAGTGATGTCACTGTAGTGAAGGTCTCGATTGGACGGCACCGTAACAGTTGATGAAATGTGAATCGCAGCATTGTGATAACCGCAGTATATCCCCTATTTAAAGAATGCATTATTCGTCGAAATTGCGTGGGGGTTTAGCTGGCCCTCGTTTGAGAATTTTGTTTTGTTTGAGTGGCTTATTGGGGAAATTATGTAGTAGTGAAGGAGAAAGAGAACATACCTGGAATTCTCTAGTTCTATGGCGATCAAGTTGCATAATATCAAGGACTAGTCGACCATTACCATCGTCGAAGTAATTGCAATAGGTCGTACGTCAAATCTATCAAAGTTGTAAGAAGGAAGAAAAAACATTATTATCCCTCTCTTGACAGTTGCATTCAGAGATGTAAAAAAGTGTCAGTTGATCTTTGCGAATGAGTTTTTTGTTAGTTCTTAGTTTATGGAAATCATGAATCATTGCTTATTATCATTCCACTGCTTATTTTTTACTATTTCCATGTCCTATTCCATTGTTTTTTTATGATCCTGATTATGTAACACCAAATGTCCTTGATGGAGTGGGCAATATTGTGGACATTTTTTCCTGACTTGAGATCCACGAGAAAAGTCGGGATTGGGCTTCCGTTTGTCATAATTGGATCAACTTGCTAGGGAGGAGACCAGAAAACTAGCAGCCTTTTTCCTTGTCTATTTTGAAGATAGCACGGTTTGTGAATGTTAATAGCCACTTCAGCCCTCTGATTTTTTGTTTCAGATTTAGTGAACCATGGCAGCAGACTTCGCGTGTTTTCATAAGAGGACTGGTGAATTGTTTCTAGCGCAGACATGAGGGCGTACTTCTCGGCTGTAATAGAGCTACAGTATTTGTGTAATTGGCATTTAACAAGCTTATGAGAGGTTCGAACGATTGCTTCGGTTGATGATGATACTAAATGACAGTAAATAATGATAATAAATAATGATATTAGGTTTTTCATTAGCTCGTCGTCCTACGACCTAATGCTACTGTTGCAGTTCTCTATATTTTTTTTTTTTTTTCATTTATTTCTGCTTGGCCCGAAGGCCCTCAGCATCCGCGTACGATACAGTGATGTTACATGAATTACATTAACATTGATTGAGAAAACTTATACACTTGAATACATTGTGAATTAAATGTGAGAAGTCACATCGGGTGCATGATAATCAAGGAGGGTCGAAGAAATGTCGCGGTAGTTTTCGCTTTAGTCTATTGTTCTCTATATTGAACACAATGGTAATACAAACAAAGAAAAGTGAATTTTAAATGCGACCTTTTGCAGTTACTACGACGAGTATGAGGTGTGTGTTGCACAAGTGATTATCTAACGCAATAGAGGTCGTCTGGTTCAAACCCTATATGACCTATTGCAATTTAATTAGCGCATGTGTTATCTTTTTAGAATATAAAATAAAACCAACTGCAGCAGTGCTCTGCTGCATCATTTTCATTTACGTCAGACAGTCAACATTGCAGCGGCAGCTGGATTACTTTCGAAAACTCTGTGTTGCAGCAAAAAGGTTAGTAAGTCATCGGATGACTCAAATTTTTACTAACAATACGCAAGGTAGTAATCCTAAACATTATTTAGATGATAATGGCCACAGAGTTTTTTCGATCTACACAATTATTAAAAAGTTTAAGAAATAAAAACACAGAATTACATTTTATATATTTAGACGTTTAGTTTGCATTAACCAACACTTTATTGTGAGACGTTTCGAGAACATCAATTTTTCCTGATCCTCACGCTACAGTGAATATGAGTTGTTTTTTGTTGTTCTTTTTTTAACTTAAATAACGGTTTCTGACATTAAAGGAATTTATTCAATTACAATACAACACAAGAACTCGGTATAAGATTACATGTGAAGTTTTACTATTTTGAACAATAAAATAATTAATACATTAAACTAAATAAACAAATATGCATATCCACCAGTGCAAAAGCACGTTCAGCATGGCAGTTACATTTAGGTAGTATGTTTGTGCCAATGGCTAGTCAATCGCTCAACCATTTATTTCATCTGTAAACGTGAACGGATCGTTTATTTTTTGTCAAAAGTTAAAAAGAAGTATTGTATAGTGGATCTGGAAAACCAAATTTATTTGCTGACTCGTGGCTCAAGAGCGAAGTCGCTCGCCTTTCCCCAAGGAGCTCCAGGATCGATCCTGGAGCCCGGACAATCTCATGTGAAATTTGTTTCAACAAAACGAGTTTAGCTGCTTCAGAAGTGCTAGTCCAACCCCTGTGAAGTGTCCTAAACCAAACCCCTTTCCTAATTCCTTCCCAATTCTGGCCGATGTGTAGTGACACAGGAGCGCGCTAGAGAGAGGAGAATACACGGAGATGCTACCTGGCGGCACTTTTGACGACTAACGAACTATATAATAGAGGATTACTCTTAAAGACAATGACTATGATAAGTAATGGAGGATTACTCCAAAAAAACGCTCAATGCCCAACGGAGGCAATGAGTCGCATTGCGTCATGACGTTTCTAAGTGTCCCCGCTGCGCTGTACAAATTTTTGAATGTGTCAACATTCTTTGCTTCCTCCTTACAGACTGGATGCCGGTAAGAAAAAAACACGGACAGAAAAAACCCTTGAATGATAAGCTCAAAACGGTAAGCTTTTGAGACGTTAGGCAGTGATAAGACGGATAGGTAAACGCATGTGGTTTGTAGGTGTCCGCGTTGCGCTGCACAAATTTTTCAATGACTCAATGCCGTCATCGTTGTGCGCTTCGTCCTTACAAGCCGGGTGCCAGCAAGTAAAAACACATACAAGAAAAACCCTCGAATGATCATCTCAAAACGATGAGCTTTTGAGAAGTTAGGCAGTGTTATGAGGAATAGGTAAACGCATATATTGTGACGTGCCAATATGGGGACATGCTGTATTACAGAATATTTGTCGTAAATGGGCGAAATGGTTAGGGCAAATAATAGGCAATATGGCGCCTTAGTAACGACGTCGTGGTTGTTGTCAGGATAAACAAACATTCATCTGACCGTGAGGTGACGGTGTGAGTAGGAGGAAATATAAGAGATTTGTGGATTGGTTGAAGAAGCGTCGACTTATTATTAAAACGGAAATTTGGGCATTTTGTTGAAATAAAAGAAAGGCGAGGCATTGTGGGTTTGAAAAGGGAGGATAATATTCATTCGGTCGCATGTCGTGACGGTGAGCAGTTCGCTCGCGAATAGATTGATTTGTGCATGTTAGGACTTAAAAAAATTTCGGGGGTCTACAATATGTGTTGGGAATTCGAAATATTTTCGTGTGGTAGAGCAAGAATCGGACTTGAGGGACATATTCGGACTCTGAATATTTTCGTGGCAGAAAAGAACTTAAGATTTGGGGAATTAATTTTGCTGTGCATAAAAATAAGACTTGGAGTTTTTTCGCGAGTGAACTCTAATCATTCTTGAACTTATAAATGTATGCGGTTCACAAACGATACCGGACTTTGCATATTTTCTTGCTATAAACGGAAAATAGAACTGGGAGACTTGTTTGCTGTGTAATCATAAAAGCACTGGATATTTAGACGGTGAGAACGGGTTGGTTGGTTGGTTGGTTTTTTCATGTTTCCGGGCGCGTCAACTGCTCTGGTCATTAGTCCCGTTAGTGTAGTGCATGTTTTTTTCTCGGGAGATGGCGGTGATCTTCCCCCGCCGGATGGCGAGATCCGGCGCCGGTCTACCGTCGGCTAGTGGGGTTTCCCCCTAACCAGGACTCTCCCACCAACGGGGCACCGCCCCAGTCGGGACAAGCTCTAAGCTCCCGACCGGTCTCCCGGAATATGTGATAGTGTGGTGCATGTTAGTGTAAGGGGAGAGGATAGGACAAGGAAGAGGAAGGACAGATCGCGCGCGGTCCGTGGCCCGTTTGATAGGGTACTGCTCCGGCATTCGCCTGGTGTTGATCAGAGAAACCACGGAAAACTACCGATCAGAGCAGCCGGCCGCTAGAATTCTCCTCCAGACAGCAGCTGAATTCGACCTAGCTGAAAAGCTAGTATCGAAAATCCTGCCGCCGTCAGGACTCGAACCTAGGACTCCCGGTTAGAGGCGCTGCAGTGACATCAGTTGATGCACTGAGCTACCGCTACCGGTGAGAACGGGCATCAGACATAATATAGTGGAGCTGGAACAAATATTTGAGTGGTGCGAAGCGGTGAATCGGCGGTGTTCGTTTTCAAAGAAGAGTAGAAGATTCGTGGTAATTGGACTTCTGGACTTTGAAGCTTCAAAAAGGAAGGGAAGGCGTTTCTTCGAGAAACCACCAATCAAGAGCACGCGAAAACCAGAATCGCCGTATAAGGTTCGAACCAGGTCATGACTAAGAAAGTTTCTCATTGTAAATTTTTTTCATTTTAATTTGCTGCATTGATAAGAAATAAACCTTCAGTTTCTCTTGAAAGAAAGATAAAATGATTTTCATTGGCCAATTCAAGCTAATAAGTAGCTAGATCAAATAATCTCTGTTTTCGGATTCCTCGCCATTCTGTATAGATGGCAGATCGGGTAATCGGCTATTAATAGATAATAGCGATTATTTCTGACGTGACCCATCGACCCAGCTAGCGGGATAATATTCAGTTTTTTATCAGAGTAATAATAGTTAAAATATTATCGTAACCTTTTTCCTGGCACCCATGTTATTAGAAATTTGGAAACGGGTTACGACGAATCGCCCAATAATTGTAGCAGTTAGGGGTATGTTTCAATATGTTGGTTTTTAGGTGTCCGGGTTGCGCTGTACAATTTTTTTAATGTCGCAATGCCGTCATCGTTCTTCGATTGGTCCTTACAGGCCCGGTGCCAGCAAGAGAAAACACGTACAAGAAAAACCCCTGAATGATAATCTCAAAACGATACGCTTGTGAGAAGTTAGGCAGTGTTATGAAGAATGGTGAAACGCATATATGGCGGTTTGTAGATGCCCGCGGTACGCTGCACAAATTTTTCAATGACTCAATCGTACTTCGATTCGTCCTTACAGACCGGGTGCCGGCAAGAAAAAATCACGTGCAAGAAAAACCCTTGAATCATAAGCTCAAAACGATAAACTGCTGAGAAATTATCCACTTTTATGAAGAATGGGAACATCGAATACTGCCGTTTCTTAGTCTCCGCGTTGCGCTGTACAACTTTTTGAATGTGTCAACATTCTTCGCTTCGTCCTTACAAGCCGAGTGCCAGCAAGAAAAAACATGTACAAGAAAAAACCCTTGAATGATCATCTCAAAACGATAAGCTTTTGAGAAGTTAGGCAGTGTTATGAAGAATAGTGAAACGCATATATGGTGATTTGTAGGTGTCCACGTTGCGCTGCAGCGCAATTTTTTAAGTTGATTTTAGTTTTCGAGAAACATTGTATGGGATTATTTAAAGCACCTGTTCTCATAAATATAGTAATGTGAAGAAATCCCCTTCTAATGTAAATATAACGAACGTGAGACAAAAGTCAGAAAAAATACATATTGTAATTTTTGAAAAATCACAAATTAAACCAACGTGTAACGACAAAAGTCAGAAAAAATACATATTGTAATTTTTGAAAAATCACAAATTAAACCAACGTGTAATGTTCAGTAACCGTGTAGTATAATGTATATTTGGTAATACCATTACCAAAAAAGTAAAAAAAAATTGGAACCGTTTATGAGAAAAAGTTGTTTAAGATTTTATTAAAAAATTTACATGACCTTAATGAAAGAACTATTTATAGACAACAAATTTCATTTGAAGGAAAAATCTGTTTTCAATTTCATAGTTGTAGAAAGACGCCGAAAAAATTCACACTTTTGCATTTTTCGAAAATTAAGAGTTAACAGTGGAAATCTAACTAATATATCAATTTCATAAGTATATTTTACTTATTTCGTGCCAGAAATTTTAAAAATTGGAGCCGTTTTTCAGAAAGTTTTGAAAATGCCTGAGGGGCTTCAAATAAATTACCCCCAAATTTTATATAATGTTATTCAAAATTTCAATGCTTCAATTAGACCCAGATGGACAGGGGTTTCTTCAATTTTGAAAAAATCCTATGCGTGGTTTAGGCGCTAGTAGTGATCACAGACGGACGGACGGACGGATAGAAAAACGGGCGGAGGGACAGACGGACGTTTTGAAAAAATATTTTTCGGTATTAGGGCTCCCCAAAACGAATAATTCTGTTGAAATATAGAAATCGATTTTCTCCTCCATTACATAACTTTCTCTGCACAACGCATATTACTCAGTATATACGTATGCATTACGTAAAAGTAAAAATCAGTGTTTTATTATAATTAAAATATTAAAGATAGAGATTATTTCCCTTCTTAAAATCTGTTCTTTCAAAATAGATTTTGAAAGAAGGTCAAGCACAATTTTTTGAAATTTGAGTACTTTACGCATAGTTTTGCGTGAAATAGAGGCTATTTTTAATTTTATTTAATTTTTTTTCGCAAACATGGCTCCATCGTTTTTGATGAAACATTGTTGGTGGACAATCTGAGAGACGATTATGAGAATGGTAAGGGTCTCATGTTGCTCGACAGCCCTAATATTTCGCAAATTCAAAAAGTAAAATTTTTTTCCACATCATCCTACAACTACAATTATGAAGATATTTTTTTAATGAAATGTGTTCGTCAAACACAGATCTTCAAATAAGGTCATGTTGAGGTTTTTAAAAATATGAGTATTTTTTGTGTAATTTGACGACAAAATAGTTGGCCACCCCGAGTTTATTGCGTTTCGTAAATGTAGAATGACTAGTTATGCTAACTAGTTGGATGCTATGTAAGTTAGAATTCTATATTAATTCATAATTCTGTCTGCGTTTCTTCTTCGAGCTTTTCTTATAACTTTTAAAATTAGTCTTTTAGACATTATTTAAAACTGATTTTAAATTGCGCACTTTAATTGTATTAAATGGAAAACAAAAAATGATATCGCGTTGCTTAATGAGATGTGGCAATGAAAAGTAATGCATGTAAAAACCGAGTAATTTTCATGAATATAAAAACAGATTTAATTATTTTATTTTTCTATTTTTATTTCCTTGCTTGCGGTATGAACAATGCTAATTGGCAAAATGTGTTTCTCACACGAATTAGCGGTCATTGTTTCTTGTAACCCTTTGTTGTAATGCCGCACTGATAGCAGCAAGCGATAATGATTGCTACCTATTCTTTCGCGTTAATATAAATTAATAATTTTATTTATGTCGTGACCGGCCGCACAGTTTCGAAGGTGCCGCCACAGTAGGACGTTACCGCCCCTGGCGGCAGCGGCCAGCGACAAGCGCAGGCCTTAAAGATGTGCGGCCGCCACGCCTGAGCGAGCGGGGCGAGTCCCAACCCCCGCCCCCTGCTACGCCTGCCAGCCTGCGGACCTTGCGGCCCGGAGCGAATATAAGCCGGCCGTGGCCCGGGGAGAGGCAGAGAGTGAGCGGCCGAGTAACTGTGAGGTGTGGCGAATAGTGATAGAACATTGAAGACTGCGCTTACGACGGACAGTGCTGCGACCACGGACTTTCCCACTACGGAGAATTGGTGACTCGGCGATATTTTGGTGCTTCTACTGGTTACGACAACTCGGCTAAGTTTCTTTGTACATTCTCCTGGATATTCGGCACTATAGCTCTGTACCTGTTTTCTCTATCAATAAATTGTTTATTGAATTTTGAGTGTGTTGAATTTGGACACATCAAATTGGCGACGAGGAGAAAACAACAATAACGAACAAATAACAAATTTGATCATGCTGATGCAACAACAGATACAGCAACAACAGCAACAGATACAGCAACAGCAGCAACAGATGCAGCAGCAGCGGCAACAGGCGGAGGCACAGATGGCTGCATTGTTGGAGGCGGTCAGTGCCCGCTCCCCTCCACAGTTCCCTGGTTTCCGGCCAGACGCAGAAGAATGGGACGAGTACATACACAGGTTGGAGCAGCACCTACTGTGTTACAAGGTAGGAGACGCAAAAACGAAAAAGGCGTTTTTTTTAGCTGCGTAGGCAACAGAGTGACCGACCTAATAAGAAAGCTGTTCCCAGAGAGAGAAATATCGAGTGTCAAATGGGCGGAAATGCTAGAGAAACTCAACAATTACTTTAACAAAGTACCTCATGTGGTTGCAGCTAGATTCAAATTTTTTCAATGCAGAAAAAGCGAGGGGCAAACACACAGCGAGTGGATTACGGAATTGTCCGGGCTGGCGCGGCATTGTCAGTTCAGGTGCCCGCCATCAGATAAGGAAGTATTATACGCGGAGACTTTAATAAGAGACATGGTAGTGCTACACACACCGGAAGAGAAAATTAGGTTTCAAGCCTTACAAAGTGATAACCCGTCATTAGAGGAGGTACACAACCTATGTAAAACATACGAAATGACATGTGAAACAGCTCGCCAGATCGCAGCAGAGTCACATGTGCACCATGTCAAGAACAGTGGGTCGATACACCGGGGAAAGACGGCAAAGGAACACGAGACCGACAGTGACGCCAGTGAGTGTAGTGACAGTGCCGAGAGTGGTTACCGCAACAGAGGCGGCAACCGCAGTGAGTGGAGGCGTAACCGCCGACCCAGCGGCAAACCAGTGTTCAGGAGAGCCAGTAACAGTGACAGTGACAGAGTGCAAATCAAGAAATCATGTAAAAACTGTGGGAGGTTACATACAAGAAAACAGTGTAGGTTCCGTAATGCGCAGTGTTTTTGGTGCAAGAAAGTGGGTCACATCAGGGAAGTGTGCGGAAGAAGGAGGCACACGGAACAATACAAAAAACAGGAGCAAGACATGGAAATCGATATGATCAGTCAAGTACTCGACACCCACAAGCAGGAGAAACTGATGGTTGAAATTGAGCTGGGAAAAGTGCCGGTGAGTTTTCTGTTAGATACGGGGGCCGCGGTAACACTCATCAATTTAGAAACTTACCGGCGATTAGGGTCACCCAGGTTGCAGAGGGTACAAAAAGGCTTGTACGCTTTCGGCAGGACCCCGATTAAGGTGCTGGGGAAAGTGTCGCTAAGGGCAGCTTACAAGAAGAGACAGACAGAGATTGAAGTGATCGTGGTGGACCGTTATGACGTCACGAACATCTTAGGCCTCGACTCCTTTGATAAGCTAGGGTTTGGAGTGGTGGACTCGGTGAACCGGATCGACGACAAAGAAGAGACACAGGTCATCGGGGAACTGGAACAGGAGTTTCCAGAAGTGTTCTCACCCGGACTCGGGGAGTGTAGGCATTTCCGAGCAAGCATCCAGTTGAAGGAGGGCACAAACCACGCTCTTTCAAGGCAAGACCAGCCCCGTGGGCCCTTAGGGAAAAAGTGGCCGAGGAGCTGAAACGATTGCAGGCTGATGGTGTTATCACTCCCGTGTCAACAAGCCAGTGGGCCACACCTTTGGTCGTAGTAAAGAAAGCCAATGGTTCGATTAGATTGTGCGGGGATTTCAAAAGTACAGTGAACCAACAGCTGGAAGTAGAACAATATCCAATCCCCAAGCCGGAAGATTTGTTCTACAAGTTGTCCGGCGGGCGAAAATTTTCGAAAATTGACCTGCGGGACGCATACCTACAGCTACCACTCGACCAGGACGCCAAGGAAGTTTTGGTAATTAACACCCCGTTAGGACTCTTCAGGTACAACAGGCTACCATTCGGCGTGAATTCCGCAGCCGCACTGTTCCAGCGCTGCCTAGAACAGTTGACAGCAGAGCTGAGGGGTTGCTGCAACTACCTGGACGATATTATAGTCACGGGGAGCACGGAGAAGGAGCACAAGGAAAACTTGAGAGTGTATTTAAAGTGCTCCACCAAAATGGGTTAAAGGTGAATAAGGACAAGTGCGAATTCTTTAAGGACCAGGTAGTGTTCTTGGGGCACGTGCTGGACAGCACCGGCATTTCACCCACTAGCCAACACGTAGAAGCCATCCTGCGGCTGCCACCACCGGCAGACGTGAAGCAGCTACAGGCATTATTGGGAAAAGTAAATTATTATAATAAGTTCATTAGGAACTTTTCTACTATCGCAGCTCCACTCAAGCTAAGGAAGAAAGGAGTGAGATTTGTTTGGTCACAAGACTGTGAAAGAGCACTGAACCAGTTAAAGGAGGCACTGGTGAAAACAGCTAAGTTAAACCATTTTGTGCCGGGTAGGCTCACCACAGTAGCGGCTGACGCCTCGGAGTATGGTCTCGGGGCGGTATTATCGCAGAAGGACGACAATGGTGTGGAGAGGCCAATTGCGTTTGCGTCAAAATCCGTCAACAAACATCAGAGGAATTACTCACAAATTGAAAAGGAGGCATTGGGAATAATCTTCGCGGTGAGAAAATTCAACGATTATTAATATAGTAGTAAGTTCCATATAATAACGGATCACAAGCCGCTAGTGCAGTTATTCCACCCGGGAAAACGGATCCCGGAAAGCACAGCGAAGAAGCTGCAAAGGTGGGCGCTATTCTTGTCGGACTACAATTACCAGATTCTCTTCAGAAGCACGACTCAGCATGCCAATGCAGACGCTTTATCCAGGTTGCCAGGAGGCCCGGACCTGGAGTTCGACAAGTTGGAAGAAGAATGCCTACAGATTGACTCAGAAGAGTGCTTAGTACTATCAGAATTTCCATTGGGAGCCAAGAAGATCGCACAGGAGACGGACAAGGATCCAGAGCTACGGACAGTGAGGAATTACGTAAGGGAAGGCTGGCCACTTAGGTGTTTGAGGAGCAATGCTTCTTGGTTCTCCAAGAAGGACAGATTAACTTGCAAGGCGGGGGTGTTGCTCTTAGCCGGAGAGGAATTCACGAGAGTCGTCATCCCGAAGGTTCTGAGGAAGACAGTGTGGACCTCCTCCATGAGGGACACTGGGGGGTGGTCCGTACGAAGCAGTTGGCGCGTCGTCACTGTTTCTGGGAGGGAATGAACGCAGACATCAACCAGCTGCTTAAGAGGTGCGAGGCCTGCCAACTAAATCAGAGTGCGCCTAGGAAGGATTTGGTTCCCTGGCCGGAACCTAGTGAGCCGTGGGAACGGGTGCACATAGACTTCGCGGGTCCATTTTGGGACAAGATGTGGTTGGTAGTAGTGGACGCCAAATCCAATTACCCATACGTGGTGGAAATGGCTAGCACCACTTCGGCGCAGACCATCAATGCCCTGGAGAGGATTTTCGTGACCGAAGGGCTCCGGTCACATTGGTGTCGGACAACGGGACCCAGTTCACGTCCCAAGAGTTTGCCAACTTCTGCGCGAGCAATGGGATCCAGCATGTCTGCGCACCGCCGTTTCACCCGCAATCGAACGGGGAAGCGGAAAGGTTTGTAAGAACCTTTCAAGACGGCTATGGCGAAAGCGCGCGCAGCAGGTACGCACAGGTCCAGAGCGTTGCTGCGGGTCTTGGCCACCTTCCGCACCTTGCCAGGCGCGGACGGCAGGAGCCCTGCCGAGGTGCTACACGGGAGACAACCGAGAACATTGTTGTCTTTGCTGAGCCCAGGAGATCCTTACAGGTCGGTAGGAACGCAACCAAAATTCCAGGTGGGTGATATGGTTTATTGTACCTCTTTTAAAAATGCCCAGCATGGCTTCCGGGCATTGTAACGGCGGCAAAAGGGAACAGGACATACTTAGTCCGCACGGAGGGTAGGGTGGTGACACGCCACCAGGGACAGTTGAGACCCCGGGTGAACCCCAGCAGGGTGGACTCACTCCCCAATGTGTCCCAGCAGGAGTTTTTCAAAAAGTGATGAGGGAAACCATTTACATCCCGCAGGAAGCAGCCGCCGCGGGGACGAGCGAGCAGAGCACAGCAGAGCCCCCAGCAGCGGACGTCGGCGAGCCAGGAGAGGAAGACGCCGGGGAGACACCCAGGACGAGGTTGCGCCCCCGGAGGAGCACCAGGAGGGTGCGTTTCGCGCCGTATACGACGCAATTGGGCGCGGAGGGTGTCGTGACCGGCCGCACAGTTTCGAAGGTGCCGCCACAGTAGGGCGTTACCGCCCCTGGCGGCAGCGGCCAGCGACAAGCGCAGGCCTTAAAGATGTGCGGCCGCCACGCCTGAGCGAGCGGGGCGAGTCCCAACCTCCGCCCCCTGCTACGCCTGCCAGCCTGCGGACCTTGCGGCCCGGAGCGAATATAAGCCGGCCGTGGCCCGGGGAGAGGCAGAGAGTGAGCGGCCGAGTAACTGTGAGGTGTGGCGAATAGTGATAGAACATTGAAGACTGCGCTTACGACGGACAGTGCTGCGACCACGGACTTTCCCACTACGGAGAATTGGTGACTCGGCGATATTTTGGTGCTTCTACTGGTTACGACAACTCGGCTAAGTTTCTTTGTACATTCTCCTGGATATTCGGCACTATAGCTCTGTACCTGTTTTCTCTATCAATAAATTGTTTATTGAATTTTGAGTGTGTTGAATTTGGACACATCAATTTACGACTAAAATACGCATCGTGCATCGTTGGTACATTTATGTAGAACGTAAATGACCTGAATTTAATGGCAGAACGCTATTTCGTTTAAGTATTTAAATTTTTTAAAAATATATGTATTTTTCATACTTTGTTTAAGAATTTTTCAAGTGGTAGTTGAAGTGTAAGACAGAAATTGTCACATTGCCATTGCCACTATCGCCACATATTACATTGCCATTAACGCTATCGCGAAGAGAGAGAGACAAAGAAAGAGAAAGAAATAGAAAGAGAGGGAGAGGGGGAGAGGGAGAGAGAGAGAAACGACTAATATAAATTTCACCATCTTTTCCAGAATGTTTTCGCGGCTGTTCCTTCTGGTGGTGAACATGTGCGCCTTGGTAGTAAGTCTATCGCAGGTGCTACTGGCGTTTGTTCGTGATTGGCTGCACTTCTGGAAACTGGCCAGTCGTTTTCCTGGGCCCTACCCGGTCCTAATCTTCGCCAACTCCTTTGGCAACGGATTCGTCCCGGACAGTGAGTCCCTTCTATTTCCCGACATGCCCGCGAATAATTGTTGCAAACTTCCAGGGCGTGTTCTAAGGGGCAGAAAAATATAATTTTACTTTCTTGCTACGAAGTAAAGAGGAAGTGCACAAAAAACGGAGAATTTTTGGCAGAAAACCTGTTATTGGGCTCTAGTACAAAAAATTGGATACAGCCAGCTGTTAAATTTAGAAAAAAATGATATAACATGTGGTGTAGCCAGAATCCATGTTTTGTGGATCCTTGATATCCAGAAATTGAATGACGAGAAAACATCTGCCTGTCTTCCGTCTGTAAACATTGCTAGCGGCTAAATTGTGCAGCCGATTTCTCCAAACTTGACATTCCCTTATCGATCTGACTTATGTCGCGCCCCCTTTGAATTTGAAAACAGTATTTTAATTTTGGGGAGTACTTTACATGAAGTCTCTAGGACATATTGAAAATTTTCAAAAAAATGGCTCGATCCCTTTTGATTAAATTTTGATGTTATATAGTGTGAAGGACCTTTCAGGGAATGGTGCAGATCTCATATTCGTTGAAAACTCACTTTTTCATTTTTAGCTTTCCCCTCTCCTAGCTCTCAAGAAACGGGAGTTGCATATGGGGTTGCACAACCATGGAACAAAATTTAAACAAAGGAAATAGAACATTCATTAGTCACTGGTGCAAGTTGACATACTAAAATCACTGCTAATAGAAATATGAATTCTCATACACAATTACGGCCTGTAACTACTTAGGCTTTCTCAATACTGTTTGGGAGCTCCCTTGTCTGTTTAGGTCACCGTCTATGTGTACAAAATTGTCTAACTTATTAAACTATTTACAAACATAAATTACATAGTTTTTCTTTTTATAGATATAACTTCTTTACAATAATTATAGACTCCGAGGCTCAAATTCTGTCACCTCCCCTTTCCAATGCTTGATCCTAACTGTATGGGGTAAATGAAATTCGCTCTGAAGCGATCTTACTATTTGACGAAGCTTGTCACCGACACCCCACACTACCACCGTGGTGGGAAGAAGCCGGGATGACCTTCAAACGCGACGTCCCTGCTCGCTGGCGCGTACGTTGGCCGAGCTGAGCATAGAACCTCAAATGGCGGCTGCGAAACTTTCCTTCGAGATGACACTCGCCTCTGTGCATCTTCAACCCGCTGGATTGTTTGGCACTGACAACGCACAATTTATTCCCACTCCAATTGTTCATATTCCAAGCCCTAGTTGGTAGCTCACCATGTTACCGGATTACCGTTTGCCTAGGCAATTATCCAATCACCACGAGCCTGATAGACATCGTCCATGTAAACGTTAGTTTGTTTTGTAGTTCTTTCTTTACCCCACACTAGCATATCGCCTCATTACTGTCCTACTATTGTTTTCACTCGTTCCAATATATTTTTCTATCGATGAACTCGAATCTTCATCCTGCCATCTGCTCACTCGCCTGTGCCACCTCTGAACGTGGCGCTCCTTCCTGCATTCTCTGCCTGACTGCCCGCCCGCCACTGGAGTTTCGTTCCTTATTCTACGTGACCCGTTCGGATCGATTCGCCGGGCTACGTCCATGGCGACCGCGCAATTCAAACATATACGGGATAAGAAACGCAATGTGTTTCAATATATATATATATATATATATATATATATATATATATATATATATATATATATTCTCCTTCAAGAATTAGACCCTTTTGATTCGTTGCGACTCATTGATGGATCCATCTTCTCCTGGGTTTACCGATATTGCTGTTTCCTCTGGGCGTGTAATATAGGACTTGTTTTGAAATGCGTTCACCATTCATTCTTACTATGTGGTCTTTCCATTTCTTCCTTTATTCTTCAGTTTTATTATTCAGGTTGTAGATTCCAAGGGTCCTTTGGAAACATTTGTTCTCTATTCTGTCCTTTCTTGTTACTCCTAAAATGGATCTTAAAAATTTCATCTCTTCTGCTTGGATTCTGCTGTAAGTTCTGGAATTTAGTGTCCAATTTTCACCACCACATGGCACTTCTTTAAATCGTGCCACACATCAGATTGATTTTTTCAATCTTCCTGTCCACATCTCCCTCACCGAAAATAAATATATCACATCCTAAGAATATGAAGGTGTTGTCGTGTTCTATTATTCTGTCTTCTAGAACGACTTTGCATCTTAGAGGCTAGAGTCCTTGGAATGCCATGGATTTGGTTTTACTTGTGGATATTTTAAATTATACGACTTTGTTATTTTGTCGAGTTCGTATACGTCTCTCTGATAGTTGTCTTCGGCGTCAGCAACTATAACTTAGTCATCAGCAAAAATAAGAGATTTCATAAAATTATTCCCTTTACAATCGTCTACTATATTAAGATCTAAAATCCGTTTCTCCCACTCACGTACCACGTTGTCGAGATATAAATTAAAAAGTATCGGTGACAGAGAACACCCTTGATAAGATCCTTATTTATGCTTCCTTGTATAACAGTTCCAGATTTTAATCTTGCACTTATCTACGTATCTGAGTACATATTTTGAATACTTTTCGCTAAGTGCAGTGGTATACCTCTTGTCTCCATAATTTGCCACAATTGCCTCGTAGAAGGCAATTGTGGAAAATTATGGAGACAATATTGACCGTATTGACAATATCAAAGGCTTTTCTGTAGTCAATGAACACTATGTGTGTCTTTCTATTATATTCTCGTCTCTTTTCAACCATAGGCCTGAGGGAAAACACATTCTCTAAGCAGGGCCTTCCTCTCCGAAATCCAGATTGTTCTTCTAATATTAAGCCGCCTATAATGTTTCTTAGTCTTTGGTCTTTGGTTAATGCAACTATTTTTGCATGTACTTTATATGCAGTATTTATTAAGCTTATTCCTCTGAAATTCTCACATTATGTTCTTGAATCTTTTTTAAAGATAGGAACTACCAATATATATATATATATATATATATATATATATATATATATATATATATATTGTAACACTGCCACCTTCCTACCTACCACACGTGGTGAGGTGGTGATACAATGAATGCTCGTGAAGCGAGCTTAAAATTATCAGGAAGTAGGATCTTTTGAGTATGAGAAAGGTCTGAACCCTCGACACAATGAATCAAATAAAATATGAATAAAATGAACATATATTCAATGAGAAAATTTGCAGTGACGCAATTTCCTAACAGGATATTGCACTTTAAGTAGCTGGTCACTAAAAAATAAAACAAGACAAAAAAAACAAAAAATATAGGCGTCACCTCGACTGCCTGAACACACTTTCACCAACTACAATTTACAATTTGATCACTCCTTTCTGAGTTTTTCCACTACCAAATTATTTACTCTTTTGGCCTCTAGTTTTCCGTGCACGGCTTTTTTTTTCAAATGAATTTGATACTTGTTTCAAGGAAACCCTTTCACAGGTGCTAGCCTTGGGCTTCGCACTCACTATAACACTGAATAAATAAAAGTGGCATTCACGTTACTTAAATCAGACCCTTTTACATGTCAGAAAAAGCAATTACTTTAAACACAATACAACAAATTGATCTTTCCAGATAATATTAACTGTACAACATACGAAAATCCTGAATCATTTATGTAAAATTGTACAACGTATGGCCTCTTTAAATGAATCTAATGACACGTGCAGTAAATGACCTGGCAACTGCCACTCACATAGTTCGAAATACTTCTTCCACCTATTTTAGACGTTTCACCCACTTTTAACACTAATTGTCGTGTATTTACCGCTATTCTCTTTCCCCAGCTGATCGCTGCATAAACTTGCCAGTTTCTTTACCTCAACAGCTCCGCGTCGCTCGACTGTAGGTAACCTTGGGGATTTTCTGCCGCTCGCCCCGCGTTGCCACTCGTCTTCGCGTGCTGTCCCACGACGATAGCAGTTTCGTACGCTCGAACACCGCCAAGCCTCCAATTTCCACACCCTTCTCTCGTTCCGAACTCGTACTATTCTCGCTCCAGACCAATTCGTTCTCGCCTACGCTTCGCTCTTCCTGGGGTCATCCGTCTTCTACCGCCTCGTACACGTTCGTTCGCGCTTCCAGCCTCGAAATTGTTAACGTTGCTGAAGTTATGCTTAAATGCTCGGCCGACCCACCACACTTTAGACATGTGTGGTCTCAGCGTGCAATGTGACATCCTGGATTTAATTAATGTCCTTCTGCGCGAATTTTACAACTTTGAAGTTATTTCGACGTCAAACAGTCACTTCGCTTGCTCTCTCAAATATTGTGAATGCGACGAATAATTGTGCACTCTATTTCTTAATTATCTCACTTTCGAAGATACGCTTTTTGAGCTAACTTTTAACTACCAAGTTAAAATAAACTCCTATGCTATCAATGTACTCGCCGTCGCTGCTGTACTGAAAGAGAGTTCCTCCGAGGCGCGCCGCGATACTTATGGTACTCGCGCCTGGAGAAATTTTGGAGGGGTGCATATTCTCCTCCTTTCGTGACCTCTCGGAAAAAACATTACTCACTAGTTCGGGCGTCGTACTTCGAAAAGCTGTAGGCAGATGGCGCATTTACCAGCCATCGCTCCGCCGCGTACCTAGTTCGTGGGCTTCTTTACATAGCTGATGGTGGCGTTATGGGGTTGTCTAATCCCGTATATATGTGTATATATATATATATATATATATATATATATATATATATATATATATCGTCATTTATTTTTGGCTGAAGCAAAGAAGATGAATTTTATACAACTGTCAATTACAGTCTTTCCTCGACCTGGTAAAATATATCAGAAGCCGACCCGCTCATCACCACGTTGCTCAAGCGAATGAATGTTCTTCTAAAAACTCGGAAGCATCCGAATTTTATTTTTTTTTCTCTCAAAGCAATGTTTATTCCGCCTCTGCTCTGTCATTTCAACCTAACGCAAATGACCTTTAACGCCGATTGTCTTTTTGTCTCATAGCAAACCCCTCGCGATCGTCTATTGACATCCCTATATTCTGTGTCATATAAAATGACATTCCCATATTATAAATGGTTCGTCACTTTCGCATATTTATTTAGTTAGTCAAAAACTGTATGTGACGTATGGGGGAGAAAATCATCTGCGCACGCTTTCTTGAGTTTCAAAATCCCTTCCCAACAATTTAACGATTAATAGTTGAAAGATGTAAAATAATAGTTATAATAATAATATTAATAATAATAATAATAATAAATTTAAAAAATCGAGAGATTAACATTTCAAAAACTTGATATTTTCGTTCCCGAATTATAGAAAACCGAACGAATTATTTGTAACGGTAAACGAACGAACAGATTTGATTTTTCTCTATTGCTAACAAATAGAAACTCACCCTAAGCTCTACTACCCCTACAAGCAAAAGGGAAGCTCAACAAAACGTGCGCATAGTGAAGCTACATTTACGTCCAGAAGCAAATCAAGGGGCCGTCTCAGCATTTGCTCAATGGATCAAGGAAACTGGACAAAAACCCAATCAAGATGGGGATCATTGACCCGGCAGCTGAAGTACATTACTTGTTACAGGCATTTAAGTTTTTTTAAAAAATTATACAATGCTAATGTAAACTATTTCATTATACTATATCATTGTTTTCTTAAAGTAAACATACTTTTTCTTTTTGACGATCAGTATAATCTCTAATTGTATAGAAACAGTTTTGCAACAGAAAAGATTTTACTTTTAACTTAAATTTGTTTACCAATTTTTTTTTCAATCTAAATGTCTGGGCCCTAAAGGATGAGCTTCCCCAGAATATTATGCCATATCTCAGGCAGGAATGTACATTTGCAAAATGCACGCAACGAGCTGCATGAAGGCTGACAGAATTAGAAAGAATTCTGAATGCATAACATAATGAGCTTAATTTAGTGTTTAATTCTGTAATATGTACATTCCATTTGAGGTTTGAATTGAGAGACGTAGAAATCTTGTTCTTTAATATCAGGTAATTGCATATTGTTCATTTTCAATGGAGTATACGATTGCCGATTTGAAACGCAAAATTGCATTGAGACAGTTTTTCCTTCGTTAACTATTAATTGAAATTACAAAACCAATTTGAAACTTCTGAAATTGTACTATTTATTGTTTCTTTTTTGCAAAGAACATTCGTGTCATCGGCAAACAGAAATGTTCTTCCATTTTTAATAGATGAGGGCATATCGTTTACGTACAAAGAGGCTAGGACCTAAGATCGAACCTTGTGGGACCCCATGTTAAATTGGCAAAGAATTGGAGAGATAAGTAAATAATGTCCTTTCGTGTCAGTACGGTGTTTCGACTCTTTGAGATCGATGTTTAAGGTACGAGGTTATCCAATCTAGGGCAATACCACGGTTAGATATCGGGGCTATACCACGGTTAAAAAAATACTTTCTATGCTATAGTTTATATTGCAGAATAATATAAACAGCCCAAATCATATAAATTGTTCATTATTTACATAAAAAATGAATATATTTGTTCTGAAAGAAAAATTATCCTAAGCTATCGAATTGTCTAAATTGGGTGCTTTTTTATTTGTGTTGTTTCCCTTCTGAACACATATATTCATTTTTTTTGTAAATAAACAATTTACATGTGTCTTTTCAGACAAAATATGTTTCAAATTTACTTACAATCTTATTTTCGAAGTGTCATTGTTTCCTCCCTGGACAACCTGTATAGGCGGAGACGTCACGAGCCTTGAGTTTGCCTCGAATTGCCTGAAACCATTACCATTATTCGGGTCGGTCGGAGTCGCATCAAAGAACGTTGTACATGATACAAAATTTTCAAATTTTCTTTCTTTCTTAGAACTTAAGTAACAGCAAAAATTGTATTAATATGTTGTAACATGTCAGAACAGTTGAGAAATGAAAGTTTTATTACGGCTGATTTGATATCACAAGAATATTTGATTGAAATAAAATGAACTTGTCAAGAGTAAAAATCTGTCGCTATCTAATGTGATTATGAGCTTCTGGAAATTTGGAAAATTTTCAGGCAATTAAACTATCAGTTCGCTGATTATTTGAGTTTTGACATTGAAATGAGGTCAAATGAAATATGATTTATGAACACGGATGAGTTTTTTTAAAATCATTAAGTAATTTCAATAAATTGCACGCACACAATGTTTTCGTTTTTCGGTGTCTCTTGTAAATTAAATTACATTAAATTGCTACTATCGTAATTACTGGTTTTGGAGCCAGGCTCACTGCAATTTTGAGACTACTGAAAAGTACGGTTAGGCATATAATGAATTAACGTTACTAAGCATCAATCACTCAACTTATTCAACATAATAATTTAGGATATTGAAACAAAAACCTTACATTAACTAGTTTTCGATGAAAGACCTGAAAATATTAAATCCCAAGACTGTGCGTCAACCAACAACATGATCCGAGGTTGACGCGTCCAATACACGTGATTAGGTGTACTATCAGTTATTCTAGTCTGGGCTGCCTTTTCTATTCTGCAAATATACGAAGTAGCTTTGAGGACAACAAAACGTTACCCGTTACACTACTCAAATTTTCGAAATTTTTTTCCATCTTATTTCAAAACCTATTTTTAAGGAACAGATTTAGTAAAGAGAAAAAATCTCTATCTTCATAATTGTAATCTTCATATGACGCCGAAAAAAATTGGGATTTTAAATTTTTTTCCAAAAATCAGAGTTTTCAACGGATATGAGACCTGCATTATTCTTTTATATATAATTCACATTATTCAATAACAAAATGGGTCCTGACTACGCCACGTGCTGGAAGATTATTTAAAAATTTAGCATCTAGATTTATTCCTTTTTTCGTTACCAAGGAGCTGTAATAAGAGTTATTCTGCCGAAATTTCGCCGTTTAGTCGCGCAGCATTACATAAACTGTACTCCAAAGCCAGAAAGTAAAAGTTATCATATTCGCCCCTATATGCCTTAATGTTTCTAACATTTACTCTAAGGCATCTACAATTTTTTGTTTCAGTGAGTCCTAATATTATTGTGATTAGTGCACTCTGACGTTCAAATCCAGAATTCGCAGTTTCAACTTCGTCTAGAGGCGGTGAATTTTCAATGTGCAGAGAACATTCATAATATTCTTGTGACACGTGTAAGAATAGAAACGTCTATCAGCGTTATGTACTCCCACCACTCTCGATGTAATGTAATGTCATGTTACCTAATTTTCAAGCTGAAATAAGTTGCTTTTATGAACGCATTTTCAAATTGTGTTGTAGAGTTTCTGACATCTTTTCAAGATTTTCATCCAAATCAGTCTCACTGATATCAACTTGCGTTTTATTTCAGCAATGAATCTGTTGAAATGGATATTGGACGATGTGATGCACCGATATCCTGCCGGACAAATAATGCTTGGACCAATGAGATTCTTTCTTCTAAGCGATGTGAACGACCTTCAGGTAATGAAGTCTTCAAATATGCTGGCGTAGGATATCTCTGATTTTCTGACTTCAAAATTATTGAATGTTGACCCTTCAACCCGAGAAAAATATTGTTTCATTGATTTCAATGTCTACAACACAGGTCTGTAAGTGCCATACCAATTGGATGTCTCGAACGTGAGAAATTAACATCTAAATTTGTAACACTTAAATTAATTAAACTAAATTTGTTTGACATGTGTGATGTATAACAGTTACATGTGCGACTCTTTCGGTTTTTAGCCATGTTTAATGTTTGAAGTACCGATATTTATGTACTATACCAATGTTATGTATCTAAGGCGAGGAATGAAGCTGTATACTTGCAAAATATTTTTAAAGTATAGGAAATATAATTAAATTGCAATGTTATATATAATAAATATACGACAACAATATTCTACGACAATCAAAATTGTAACACTCGGGTATACTTTTTTCTTTTTGGTCAATCAATGTACTTACTTTTAAACACAAAATTCATATGGTTCTGGAGCACAACTTTTCACATAATATTTATTTGAAACATCAGCTGTAAACAAAAATTGAAATACATGAATGTATTTGAAACAAATATTGAAAATAAAAAAAAAAATATATATATATATATATTTATTAAAGTTTGTTTAAATATAATTTAATTTATATGATATATGTGTGTATATATATATGTATATATGTGTATATATATATATGTATATATGTGTATATATATATGTATATATGTGTATATATATGTGTGTATATATATATATGTATATATGTATATATATGTATATATTTATATGAAAAAGAATTTTCTACCATTGGAGCAAAACATTACAAGAGGGCATTAAAAATGACATTTTGAATTCAATATGACATACTGTTTGAGACGCCACATCGGTATGGCGTACAATCCCTTCACATTTTGGATATCTAACGAACAATAAACAACAACAATTAGCTGTGTACACGTTCCCCAGTGGCATAGTTTTTTCGGCACATTCAAAACTCCTACAGGCTGCCAAATATGCGTTCCTCTAAACCTCTTAGCACTGGCTAACGTCTCGAAACGTTATAGCTTTGAGTTTATAATACTTTATTTGTGAATCCTCAGCTTATCAAGATCACGATGGTAATCAATGCTCTTTCCCGTTATAGTTCGCGAGTGCAAGTTAATTGGATTTTCTCTAAGTTCAAATTGTCCTTGCAATATTGCTGGAGAAATGTTTTTTTGCTTGTGAGTCAACATTCGAGGCACCCATCGGGAACTGACCTTTGACATCAGTATTTATGATCCTATGAACTTTTCAACTAAGTTGCTCGCGGAGTGGCTGCGAGCACCTCGAAGACTTACGAGCCCAAAAACTCCCGAGCGAGTTTTGGGGCTCGCAAGACTCGCCTCATTGTGTCGGGGAGATGTTGAACATCATGAGTGATAGGAAAAATGGCTTCGGAAGGGAACTAAAAACTCGCAAGCCTTTCACCACTGAGATCCGGGTTCGATTCCCGTCGAATCTCATGTGAAATTTGTTCTAACAAAACGAGTTCGGCTGCTTCACAAGGGCTAGTCCAACCCCTGTGAAGTGTCCTAAACCCTACCCCTATCCTTATTCCTTTCTAATTCTGGCCGCTGAGTAGTGACGCAGGAGCGCGCGGTAGGAGGCGCGTACGCGGAGATGCTACCTGGCGGTCCTCTTGACAACCGACTACGAGACGCGACAATGTCAACTCCATAAAACAAGCGCAGTAATGGGAGGATTACTCCGAGAAGCGCAAAGCGCTCAACGCCCCCCAAGGGACTTGGAGACGCGTTGCGTCGAAGTAGACGCAACAAATTAAAAAAAAAAAAATACTACGAGGCGGTTGAATCCACACAGCCATCGGCTCGGGAGCCCGTGACACCGGAGCAATACAGATTCTTTCGGTTTCCAAATTCCATAGGGGACAATGTGCTGAAACACGCAAGACGGCGCGAAAACACGGAATTAGGTTTAGAAATTTTAAAACCATGGATAGCAATATTAAACTACTGACACATTCTTTCGTTGTTGACATCATAAATGTCATATGACAATTGCAGTGGGATGTTTACTACGTGCAGACTGTCCCCAAGCCAAAACCAATATGCAAAACCTGATTTGGACTTCGAGAAATTTCGAAACATGTCTTTCACGTAATTATATTTGAATTTAAAATTATAATATCAAAACGTATGAAGCATAAATACTAAGTTAAAAACAATTTAAAAAACCGAAAATAAATACGTTCTTCATGGTTGTGATATACCAAAATGACGCACCATTTTGTTTATAAAATGTCATTTAAATGAAGTAGGATATAGGGAAGTCAATAGACGATCGCGGAGGGGTTGCTATGTGACAAGTAAACAACCGGCGTTAAAGTTCATTTTCGCTAGGTGAAGATGATGTGGAAATGGATCGGAGGCGGAAATGGTATTTTTTTGTTATACAAAAGAGGATGATATAAAGTTCTGATGCTTTGGGTTCTTAGGAAGAACAGTGACACTCTCTCTAGCAACGCGGTAATGAGCGGGTCGGCTCCTGACATTTCACCAAGTCGAGGAAAGACTTTTTTTGATGGACAACCAAATCCGATGCAATAACTTGTAATATAATTAAGTCTATCGTTTCTTATGTTATGATAAAACGTTCTTGTGTGAAGAGACGAAAGAATTCTAAAAAGTAATAGTCAGTAAGTGTATAGGCCCGTATAGACCCGTGATGCGAATAAGGGAAGTAACGGGTAATAATAGTATCGCCGGGAGAATTTGCACTTGATCGCGAACATTATGCGGTGGACTTTATGAAGAAGGAAGATTCTGCTGCGACGACGGCGAAGATTCTACGGATCGCCATCGGATGGAGAAGTGAAGAGCGCGCAAAGATCCGCGAATAATAACAAGGTTGATTTATAATTATTACAAGATAGAGAGAGCTCGTCATGACCAAAGATAACTTCACTTTGAATTAACGATATAACAATTCATGTTTAACTTTTATTAGATTCATATTTCACATTATTATAAACTCCAATTTGTTACTTTAAAAGAAAGCTGATTATCATTATTCATTACGTGCAATTCAGTAGTAGATGTTTTGATAATATTTTCAGATTTCTCGCCACTCCATATGGATGGCAGATTGAGTAATTGGTTGCAGATTAAGTAGCAACAATTATGAACTTCGAACCCAATCAACTGAGCTAGCACGACATAATTTTGGATGAGAAATATTAAAATTTCGTAGGAAACATTCGGGTTACGTCTGCCAGGTTCTGCTAGTAAGAAATAAATTAACAAGTCTATAAGTTAACAGTTCTTGCATACGGACAGACAGTGCTTTTAATAGACACGGACACTGGTTTGTTAAACCTTCTAAGCTGAATGTAAAATGTTCATGTTTTTATGTCACCCCTGAGTAAATGGAATTACAAAATCAAGATTGTTTTATTCACTTTTTTGTAAAGTTTACTCTCAATTGAGAATTTGAAATCGAACTGATGTATTATTTCAATTTAAAGGATCATTTCTTTGCCTTAAAGAGAAAATGGGAATTAATATCGCTAAATTTGTGGTAATAACTGTCAAATAAATTCTCCCAAAGACTCTCATGGGCCGGGTGTTCAGTGACGTACCACCACTCCGGACTTATTCAAACTTACTTTTAAACCTCGCGTCAATTTCTCTAGCCGCAGGGACCGCGATCTGTAGTGAGCTTGTTGCCTCACATACGTCCTGAACATGTCACCTCTCCTTTTGCCTCACCATTACAAGCAGCCCTCTCCCCACTCTAATGCTCGTCTAACTTCCTGATCAATTGGTCCACTGCAGTGTCCAATGATAACAAAGTCCACAGCAAAAATATTCAGATCATAATATTCACTACGTAAAGTCCGATACATATAATGCCCACAGCAAAAATTTCCAAGGCAAAAATGTCCGAACCATACGATCTACGGCATAATGTCCATAAACAAAATATCCGTAGCAAAATGTCCATAATAATGTCCACTGAATAGTATCTACAAGAAGAAATGTTAAACTTGCAGGAATGTACCATGGGGATAGTGTCAAGTTCTGTTCGATCGAAATTTATGGCATACTTTATTTATAACATCCATATTCCATTTTTAGCATTTCCATTCTTGTAATAATGCAAATGCTTTGATGCAGAAATTAAAATCAATTTTTAGTTAATTTTCAATGAAAATATATTTTTTCGCAGAAGAAGAAGAAGAAAATTCTTGTGAGTAATGGATGAACATATCACTTCCATTTCCACAGTATAAATGGAAATAAATTGTATTGGAGGTGTTCCGAAAGGAGTTTCGTCAACAAACCGTTATTGTTCATACAATTACTTTGTGCGTAAATTTCAATGGGCATTGTATGGTACTGGACATGTAGGTTCCAGACAATTCTGAAATGGACATACAAATAACTTGAACGAAACAGTATTAATGGACATTTCCCCGAGTGGACATTATTGCAGTGGACGTTTACCTGTAGACCAATTGACTGACAACATCCCCAACAGCTCACATGCCTATCGGGGAACCAATAAGAGCGCTCACTCTCTCTGAGGGGGGTTGAGCAAGCCTGCTCTAACACCTCGGAAGACGTACAGAGGTAACATACATTTACATTTAAAATTCTTAATATAAATGAGATTTAACAATGTGAAAATTTCTTTACAGTGTTTCCTAAGGAATTCGAAGAATGAGTCAAAACCAAAGCTGATGATAGATTTCGTCTCTTATTGTCTCGGCAGAGGATTGATTACAATAAACGGTAAGGTACAATCCCAGGTTTTTATCTACTAGTTTTAGACAACGTTCTATTAAGGATCAATTTACAATGTACAAGACGAGTTAATTAAAAGCTTTACGAAAGCATATACCTTTAAACAACCGATTTTGAGATAAAATTCAGTAATCGTATGGCGTAAGCGGGCTCTGTAATAATTCCTCGCAAAGAAATATAAAATGTGTGTTCTCACTTAATCATGAGAGCAGACACACCACCATCTTTATTTTCACTAGTCCGTAATTAAGAGCTTATTGCTGAGCGCCATTTTCACTTTCATTTATTAAATTCTGTGGTGGCAGCGGAGATTTTGTTGTACTCCATGATAAACTACCTAGGGTCAATGAGGTATCTACCACAATAGTATTAAATGTAATTTTAACATGATTACACATTTAACATGATTACACACGCCAACAAAATCATATATAAACAGTGAACAATAAAATAATTACTTTATTGTTCATTGTTATAAATAAGTACTAATTTTAAATAATTATTTTATTGTTCACTGTTTATATATGATTTTGTTGACGTTAATACATGTGTAATTTGTTTAAAATTGTAGAACCACTGAAGATGGGAAGAGTGTTCCCGAAACACGTGTCTGGCTATATGTAATCATATTAAAATTACATTTAATACTATTGTGGTAGATACCTCATTGACCCCAGATAGTTTTCCATTTATTACTTATGTTTGTGTTTGAGCGAATCAACTGCTACGATCTCTTAAGTGTATCGCATAATTTATCGCAGGAAGAGACAGTCTTGAATCCGCTCTGACACGTGAACTCTGCTACCCATCTGCACATCGACTTGCGGGGTATTTCCCACCAGCCGGATCGAGCTCTAGGCTATCTAGTAGTGAATTGTATGTAAATGTGAAGTATTAAAGAGGAGAGGAGAGGAAAAGGAAGGAAAAATTACGCGCTGTCCATGGCCGTGTGTTAGGGCACTGCTTCGGCATTCGCTCGCTGTTGATTGGAGGTTACAACGGAAATCTACCAATGAGAGAAGTCGCTAGGATTCTCCTTCAGACAGTGGTTGAATGAGGGTATTTTTCTTGAAGCCCCTGGAACATTTTCAAAATTTCCTCAAAAATGGCACTTTTCTTTGAGTGTTTTAAAGAAAAGAGTAAAATAAACTTATAAAGATGGCATAGGTCCGTTTTACTCCATTGTCTTCATTTTAGGAATTTTAAAAATTTTTTGTCGGCGTTTTTCTTCAACTACAAATTTGCACATAGAAATTTTTCCTTCAAAGGACATTTTTCACTATAGTTCTTTCATTAACGTCATGCACATTTGTTTGAAACTTTTGGCAGTTTTTGCGCAATTTTCGTGCAATATGTGCCATGTTAAAAAATAACAAAAACAAGATTTTCTCCAAAATGGCTTCATTTTTTTGTTTAAACCTTTGATAGGGATAGTGCTAAGTGTACTCTATAAGTTGATAAAAACGCCATATTTATCTGTTTCTTAGCGGCAATTTTTTCACATAATATTTGTGAGTGCATGTGCTTTAAATAACGTTACATAAGGGTTTTTTAAACTAAGTAAAAAACTAGTTTTGTGAGAAAATGAGAATAAAATTTCAAATTTTCAGAAACGCTCAAACTTTATTATCTCGAAAATGACTACAATTTTTTTCAAACTTTTCAAACAGATAATGTTAGTGGCACTGTTTAGTATGACATAAAATTCATTTAGGGGTATTCGTTTGTTTTTTAAAAAATTACACAAATGTAATTTTTTTCAAATATCCTTCACGCCATTAGATATGCACATTTTCAGCTATTTGTATTGAATATTTGTATTTGTGAGTGGAAATGGTTCAAATGACTTCTAATGAAGTTTTTCGGAAGTTCAAATTCTTTTTTGGGAAAACAGCTCCAATTTTGCATTTACAAAAACGGTTAAATGTCTTTTTTTTTAAACAATCGGCTCCAAATTTCTCAATAAAAATTACCATTGATGACGAGGTTTTACTCTTCTTAAAGTATTATTTCACTTCAACTATGCGGAAACGAAAAAGAAAAGAACATTTTAAAAAAACTTTGGGCGGCGATAGATGGCGGCGGGCATCAGTATGTGGGAAGTCCGAATAGCTAGCCCAGACCAAATAAAATTGGAAACGAATACTAGGAAGTCTGTGCACCATACTTCCTCGTTTACGTCCGTGTATATAGTCAAGAAAGTTATGTAATGCAGCCGAACATCGATTTCAAGATTTCAACGGAAGTATACTTTTTGGAGTCGCTCGATACCCGAAACGGGTTTTTTCAAAACGTCCGTCCATCTGTGACCTAAACTATATGTAAGATTTTTTCAAAATGGATATTTTCCGGTCGATTTGGATCGTGACGAAACTTTGTGAATTTAAAAAAAACTTTCTTCAAAATTGGGACTACTTTACATAAAGCTCCTGGGACAGTTTCAAAATTCTCTCAAATATGACTCGAAAATTTTCTTTAAATTTTATAAAGGAAAAGAGTAAAATACAGTTATGAAGATACCAGAAGTCCTTTTTTCACGGTTAATTCTAAATTTTCCAAAATTGCAAAAGGTAAAATTTTTTCGGCATTTTCCTACAACTACAAAATTGAAGGTGGAGATTTTTCTTTAAACGTTGTTCTTCATATTTAGTCTGAAATGCCTGTCTGTCTGTGGGTCTACATCTGATAAACTGTAGAGCCTAAACCTTTCAGCCACTTTTCTTGAAAACTGACATTCCTCAAACATCTGAATGAACACGGGACTATGGGTGTTTCAAACGGATATTTTGGTTTTTGAGGGTACTTCACATAAAGCTTCAAACACATTTTCACGCTTTTCTCAAAATAATAATAATAATAATAATAATAATAATAATAATAATAATAATAATGAACCCACAAAATTTGTTTAACCAAACTTTGGCTTTGTTTAGCGTAAAGGATTCTTAAGGGAATGGTGTATCATGGTCCTTCAAATCACAGATTTTGTAAAATTGAAAAAGCGCAATTTGCTCAGGGCGTCTTTTTACAATTAAAATATTGAATAAAGAACTTATTTCTAAACCATGTGATTTTCTTAAAGACAGATCTTTAAATAACCTCATATTCAATTTTTTGAAAATATGAATAATTTCCGTGCTATTGTGCGCAAAATATATACAACTTTTTTCTCAAAACAGCTTCAAATTCGAATTTTCTTCTAAAATGTAATAAGAGACGGAAAAATTGAACTGCTACCTTTCTTCTCCGCTATTCTTCGTTTTTTTCGAAAGTGCCTTAACTTTGTTTTAAAACTACAAACTGTGTATAGCGATTTTTGCTTTAAACAAACTCGGTTGTAAAATATTAGCTCATAACAATAGGGCATGTAGAAGTTTCTGAAAAAGTGCTGATTTCGCTTTATTAGTGTCTGAAATTTATGCAATTTCTGAAAACAAATTTCTCAAAAAACGCTCCGAATTTTTTCTTTAAATTTTCTCCTCCTATGGAATAAGGACCAGTAAGATTATGGCATTACATTTTCGTCTATATTTCCGTTTTTTCGAAAATACCAAAAAGTGAACGTTTCAAAACTACAAAATAGGAGATCGCGATTTTGCTTCTAACAACGACTATTGTAAAAAAAAACCTTTTGCTGTTTAAAACGGTCTTGTCCAAATTTTTTAAAAACCAGATGATTTCGCTTAATAAGTCAGCATTTTATGCAACTCGAAAAAAATATTTTCTAAAAACACGCTCGAAATAAATAAATAAATAAATAAACCAGTTGCGCTTTACAATAGCACAGACTTTCTCGCACTAGTTCGTTTCTGTAATCTCATTATTTATAACTAACTTTTCGGTTAGACCTTAATCTCTCTCCAGATCCTTGCTTTCGCCCAAAAGACATTTTTAACTTTCTTTAATTTAAGGCCAAGGAAGTAGACTACCAAACGGGCCACGGACCTCATGGGATCTTTCTTCCAATTTCTTGTCTTATCCTTCTCATTACACTCACTTACACTTACATGCACACACGTGCCGGGAGACCGGCTGGGAGCTTAGAGCTTGTCCCGACAGAAACGACGCCTCTCTGGTGGGAGATACCTTATGTAGAGAAAACGCCGCAACCCAATAGTAGGTCGACGGCGGATTCAGCCATCCAGGAGGGGAAGATCACCGCAACCTTCTGGGAAAAAGCATGTACTACTCACAGGGTTAATGACCTTAGCAGTTGACACTCCCGGAATCAACCGGGAGTGGTAGCTCAGTGCGTCAACTGATCTCACTGCAGCACCTCTGACCGGGAGGTCCTAGGTTCGAATCCTGTCGGCGGCAGGATTTTCGACACTAACTTTTCAGCTAGGTCGAATTCAATCGCTGTCTGGAGGAGAATTCTAGAGGCCGGCTGATCTGATCGGTAGTTTTCCGTGGTTTCTCCGATCAACACCTGACGAATGCCGGAGCAGTACCCTATCAAATGGGCCACGGATCGCGCGCGATCTGTCCTTCCTCTTCCTTGTTCTATCCTCTACCCCTTACACACACACTTACACTACCACACATGCAGGAGACCGGTCGGGAGCTTAGAGCTTTTCCCGGCTGGGGCAGTTCGCTGCTGGTGGGAGAGTCCTGGTTAGGGGGAAACCCCACTAGCCGACGGTAGGTCAGCGCCGGATCTCGTCATCCATCGGGGGAAATCACCGTCCTCTCCCGAGAGAGAAACATCCACTACACTAACGGGACTAATAACCAAAGCAGTTGACGCGCCCGGAAACACGAAAAAATCAATCAATCCCGGAATCACCATCAAAGAATCCACCTAACAGTTGTCAGTCCGTCTGTGAACAACTAGCCCTTAAATCGTTCAGCAAATTTTCTCCAAAATTGATATTTCCTGATCGAGCAGAATAGGCTGGATGCTTTATTTGTAACGGATAATTTGATTGTTGAGGGTTTTTTGTGGGTGAATCTGGCATTTATTATTGCCTCTGCCCGAGTTCGACCTATACGGCGCTTGTGTGGCGTAGCTGTTGAGTGCCGGCGAGTTAACTCTAAGAATCTGAGTTCGAGTTTCGGAGCGGAAAAAACTGGTTGAACTAACTTTTGCTGGTTTATGAAAAGCATAACATTGCGTAGCATTTCAAAATAATGCGAGAAAGTATGTGCTTTGGAGGCACTATTAGTTTATTACTAATAGTGCCAATTAAATATACAATAATTTGATAATACCGACGTACGATAATAGTAGGATAATTATAGATTGCATCTAGTTAAGGATTTAAATGCATCTATAAAATAATCCTAGCTTGTCTGTAGAATGCACTGGAAATAAAGAAATTGTTTTTAATAGTATTCGTTCATTCACCATTTTATATTATTATATTCGTTGAATCGAACATTTTCAAGTAATAGCTGAGGTGTAAGTCCCGCAGAATATGCAATATTCAGTATTGCGTAGTGCAATATGCAAGTGTATTCGTTCATTCACATTCATTGTGGTGTAAGTCCCGCAGAATATGCAATATTCAGTATTGCATAGTGCAATATATATATGCAATATTCAGTATTACTAACATTGTAGTCTCGACTCTGCCCTTCTGGTACAACAGACCAACACAATGCAGCGAGATTAGCACGCAAACCAACAAGTAAAACTGCAACTGAGAGAAAAAAATGTCACACTTTATGAAATTAATTTCTTCTCAGCGAAACACTTCACCCGGCATGGTCTTCACATGAACCTTGCTGGAAAACATGCAGTCGGTAACAAGCTTGCACAATACACCATCAACTCCAATCCTACGCAGTCTCCTGCCAAAAATTCATCCCTTTCACCTTCCTTACGTTCTCCACCCCCCACCCTTATTTCGAACCCTCTTGCCTCTTCCTCTGAACCTACTCCCGTTTCTTCCATTCCCACCACCAATTCATCCACACCTGATGCCCCATTTTCCTCACAACCTGTCACTGCCGGAACACACTACAACCTTTGACCACGCACTCGAGGTAAAAACGATCAGGATATTTTGAACTCAAATAACAAAACAAAAGCAATGTGGAATATAAAAAAAACGGCCAAATCAACTAGAAACAGAGTATGTTGTTTTAAAATATAACGATATAAATGTGAACGATCCGGCAACAGTGGCTAGTCTCATTAACCAATATTTTTCGAATATTGCTGCCGATCTCACTAAGGGTCTTCAGCCACAAAATTCAAAAACAGACAGTTCACCCAAATTTTTAGAAACAAACTAAACCGGTAAAGTAAATATTCGTCAGGTTTAGATGAAATCCCAGATTCTTTATTAAAGACCTGTGCGTATGCCATTATACACCCGTTAACTCATATATTTAATGCATCCTTATGCACTGGAACGTTTCCAGATATTTTCAAAACAGCTAAAATTAAGCCGCTCTTCAAAAAAGGCAACAAAAATGAAATTCAAAATTATCGGCCCATTTCTCTTCTATCAGTTTTTTCAAAAATATTAGAGAGACGTTTTAACAAATGGAAACCTTTCTCAGTATACACAACGCGCTTTCAGATTGCCAACATGGATTTAGAAAATCAAAATCAACGAAAACAGCCATATTTTCTTTTCTTAAAGATGTCGCCTTATTATTGGATCAAAACGAGGCACCTATTGGATTCTTTTTAGATCTTTCAAAAGTTTTTAACTTCATTGATCATGACATTTTACTTTCAAAATTACCTTCATATGGAATCCATGGTATTGCTCTAGATTGGTTATGTTCCTACTTTAAACAACGATGTCAGAGTGTGGAAATACCTTACTGGATTAATGGAACATTACGAACGCACCTTTTTGACTCTTTGCCTAGTGCACGTGGAGTTACTCAAGGATCGATTTTAGGCCCTATTCTGTTCCTAACGTAAACGATAAACGATATGCCCTCGACGATTCGAAACGGAAGAACGGTTCTCTTTGCGGACTATACGAACATCCTTTGCAATAAAGAAACAGTAAATAGTACAATATCAGATTTTTAATTTGGTTCCGAAATAACAAATTAATAGTAAACGAAAACAAAACGGTTTTATACAGTTTTCCATTACAAATAAACAATTCTGTGCTCCATTGAAAATGAACGGTGTACCCTTGACTGATGTTAAGGCAACAAAAATTTTAGGTCTCTCAATTCAGTCAAACCTTAAATGGAAAGTCCATTAAATGAATTGAACACAAAATTAAGTTCACTATGCTACGCGTTCAGAATTCTTTCAAATTCAGTCACCCTTCATACTGCCCGTTGTGTATATTTCGCGAATGTTCATTCCCGCCTGAGATATGGCATAATGTTCTGGAGAAATACATCTTATAGCTCCCAGACTTTTAGATTACAAAAACGAATTGTACAAATAATAACCAAATCCCACCCACGTGATTCATGTAAGCCTCTCTTCATTAATCTAGGAATTTTACCATTACTTTGTTTGTTGATTTACGAATCAGTGGTTTTTGTCAAAAAATGATTTGCTTAAGGGCGGGAATATTTTTTCAGAAAATGACAAAGTATATTACTATAACACTCGACGTAGAAATCATATTTATATGGTGACAGTATCAATAGCTCATTACCAAAAATTCACATTCAATACATGTACATTATTTTACAACACTTTGCCAGATGACATTAAACTATTAAATTCGAGAGAAAAGTTTAAATTCCAAGTGAAATCGTTTCTGCTGCATAACTGTTTCCATACAATTAGAGACTTACTGAGCACAAGAAAAGTAACATTAATTTTAACAATGATATATAATGCATTATTTACCATTTGGACTGTATAAATGTGTATAAACAACCTGTAACAAGTATTGTACCGCAGCCTCTGGGTCAATGACCCTCGTCTCGATCAGGTTTTTCGTCCAGTTTCCCTGATCCATTGAGCAAATGCTGAGATGGCCCCTTGTTTTGCTTCTGGACATAAATGTAACTTCATTATCTGTGCACGTCTTCTGGAATTCATTGGGAAAAAAAGTTATTCAAATTATCGTTTCCATGTTGTTGCGGTAGGAAGTATTATTCCTTGACGAAGGACATCAGGAATAAGAACCCAAAATTTATTGCTTATTTATCCTTGAAAATAGATTTTATTACATTAGAGCTTTTTTTAATTTTAAACATTTATATAGTATATGACTTAGTGTAGGGATTACAGAATTTTGAAAACGTGCAGAGAATTCACTTCTCCCCATAGCACGTCATACGCAGTTTTTAACTGTTTTTTGACGTAAAATAAATAAAAAAATACAAAATTGCAATGATCGGAACAAAACGTTCTAACAAAATACGGAGCCGTTTTGGAGAAAATTTTGTTTTTAAAATTTTTTATCATCTATATTTCACGAAAACTGCTTAACATTACGAATATTTTCCATAAAAGTATATGTCATTACTTAAATAACCAATTCTGTGGAATAAATTTAACTTGAAAAATCTCTATCTTCAAATCTGTATAGAAAAATTTCAAATTTTAATTTATTTTAAAGTAAATTAAATAGATTTTTAATTTGTTTAGAATAACAATTTTAGGGCATTTGAAAATGTCCTAGGGACTTTAGGTAAAATACCCTCAAAATTTGAAGTTTTTTTTAATTACAGGGCTTTGGGAAGGGTGGGGAATATTGACTAAGTAATATTCATTTTGAAGAAAATTCTGCGAACAGTTTAGGCTCTCGTGTTGTTCACAGACAGGTGGATGGCCGGAGAGACGACACAGGTTGACAGACCTTTTGTCCTGAATCGACTTTTTAGTGTGAAGGAACCACAAACAATTCTGACTGCACAACGCATTCTAGAAAGTAATTTATTACGTATAAGAAAATGATTTATGACAATTGACAATTGTTTCGTACCTATGGTCTTAAAATAATAAGTTTTCCATTGAAAAACTAGCCCTTTTCCACCGCACAATTACAATATGTGTTTTTTAAGTTAAGCGAGAAAATGGGAATTGATATGTATCGCTTGAGAGGATCAAACTTTCGTGATCCGTTTTTCGTGTCACGGAAATTTGTTTTAAGTTCACAGAATTAATATGTTAGTTTATTTCGTTTCCATGGACGAAAATAAATACAAATCAATATTACTTAATATACATAATTGCATATTTATTTTGTCGTTCAGTTTTCTTGCTTTATTTTTGTTCTCAGATTTCTATGCTACAATGTCTGAATCTAAATTGTGTTTAAGGAAGTGAATGGAAGAGACATCACAAAATTATACAGCCATCCTTTCATCACAATCTCCTCCAAAAGTATATGACAGTGTTAGACGGAAAGAGCGATGTTTTTATTGAGAATTTAGCTAAAAATGCAAATGGCTGTGCTTTTGATATAAAGCTCTTGACAGAAACTCTTGAGGTGGATATACTAATTGGTGGGTACACATTTTCTGGAGCAAATTTCACCAAAGTACTGAGTAATAGATGATTACAAATAAACTTGTTTCTCAATAGAAAGTCTCTGCGGTGTCCCTTCAAGTCAACAAACAAACCCAGAAGAAGAGATGTTCGAGCGCATTTTCAAGTAAGTTCAACTTTTGACGTATGTTTTCTAGCGCGCTCTCTCTCTCTCTCTCTCTCTCTCTCTCTCTCTCTCTCTCTCTCTCTCTCTCTCTCTCTCTCTCTCTCTCTCTCTCTCTCAGAAGAAGAAGAAGAAGAAGAAGAAGAAGAAGAAGAAGAAGAAGAAGAAGAAGAAGAAGAAGAAGAAGAGCTGTTCGAGCGCATTTTCAAGTAAGTTCAACTTTTGACGTATGTTTTCTAGCGCTCTCTCTCTCTCTCTCTCTCTCTCTCTCTCTCTTTTTTTTTTTTTTTTTTTTTGTGACGGAATACACGTCGTGAACCTGCCTCCGCCGTGCCGCACACAATGCAACCTTGTTTTGACCAGGGGTCGTTAACCCTGATGGTGGAAAACACCGCTCGGGCGTTACCAGCGCCGCGCGGCAGCCTACTGCTGCTCCGACGCCAGGCCTGTCAGGTTGTTGAATCGGTTTGCCTCTAGGAGGCCAATATTGGGTGTTGTGAAATGGATAGAACACAGGCCGGATCAAATTCAAAGGAAACACTTTAGCGACTCTGATAAATATACTCATGTATTCTGAAACTTTTCCAGAGACGAACACACACACAAAGCTACACAAACCTACAAAGCAAATGGCGATTCTATTTACATTTAAATTTGAACAACAATTTCGTGTTCTTTACCGAGCGTTCAAGCCGGCTCGTAACACCTCGTTGCTACCAGTATAAGCAACGCAACGAACTAGGCTTGAAGAGAAATAAATAAATTCCCTTCTCGCACTTTGATCAAAACTATAGTCACTAAACCAATTTGTGCAAGCAATGCCTCTGTCTTACACAAATAGTTGCAACTCAGTCTAAATTATTACTATTGCATCAACTTTTGCAAACAAATTACATCCATATCCTAAGTACACAAACATTATAAAATTCTAATTTCAGAAATATAAGTATTTTGCTAATTAATTAAAGAATTTGAACAAGTTCATGCAAATCTTAGAACTTTTGCACTCAAACGCTTTCTTTCAGTTTACTCTGACCCACGATTGTGGCTCGAATTGAATTTTATCGAAATGTTCGACATGAACTTTCTAGTCACATATTTCGAATTACATTTTTCTGAAATATTTCGTCTTTGTGGTCAGCATACCGCACGGGTACTCACGCTTCGGCGATTGGGGCACACGTAACCCGACCTCGGCTAATGCAGTGTACGGGACCTCGGCGGCTTATCGCTGAGAACGGCTGCCCGCTCCACGGCGAACTTCGGCCTCGCGTCGCGCTGCTCGCTGCGCTGCACACCGGCGCCGTTCCGGTCGGTGACCCGCGCCTCGCGCGGTGCTGCTTCCGTCCGTCCGTGAGCTCGTACAATCTTCTTCGGTCGCTATGTAGAACGGCCGCGCCCCCACGCCCGTTTTCAGGTCCCAACACACTCGCTTATCTGGCTGTGTTGTAGAAGGGATGTCGCCTCGGCCTTCCACCTCAGCGATGCGCCGTAGTGGCGGCGTAACGATTATATGAGGGACGCCGTGTCCGGATCCGTCGTCCTCACTGGACTTCGTGGCTCCCTGCCGCTCGTGTATTTTACTCCACCGTCGGTGAATCTCGACCCATTGATCAGATCTTCCTTTAGTGAATGTAGCGCAGTGCCTTCTCTCGCGTACAGTTCTTCAGAAAAATGACTTGGGAGCAGTTTCTGCCCCGCCTACGTCGCTTCCGCTCGTTCAGATGTTACTGGAAGCGCGTCCTCTCTTCAAATCTGTAGTTCTCGGAGATTTACAAGCAACTTTCCGATCTACATCACTCAGAAGTTTCTATATTACTCTGTTATATGCAGCTCTCGGAAATTTCAAGATGACTGCGTCTTCTGCGGCTCTCGGAAAATTTCAAGACGACCATTCGTTCTGCTTCCTTCGGAAATCTCAAGAAAAAACGTGGAATGGAAAAACATTCCCCCGGAGACTTTTCCCGCGATTTTTAGAAGTTGGCCAATCGCAAGAATCGGTTTCCAATCCTTATCTTCTCACTATCCCATTGGCGACCACTCGTTCCGCTCGCCGTGGCTGCGGCTGACGTCGGGCGATGACGTGGTTACCGCGCCACGTTTGAAATGGCGGACACCCGCGATGGTTTTCGGGCGTTCGTGCATGGGGTTCCGGTTCGTTGCCGGGGCGCATATTAGAGCTCGTCTCAATATATATATATATATATATATATATATATATATATATATGTATTGAAGCACGCCGCGTTTCAAAAAAAAAATGTGTAGTTTCAATAGCGCGGGTCCAGCAGCGGAAAGCCGACCGCATTGTTGTTAACGAGTCACGATAGTGATGGTTCGGTGTTACGTGCTACTGAAATTCTATGAAGTTGTAACGTCTGTTTGAATATTTTTTTAATAGTTGTTGGGAAGAATTTCCGTTCCAAAACGCACAGTTGAAGTGAAATGCATATTTATCTTGTTCATGAAACAAATGTTTTAAAAATTTTAACGAAAAAAGTTAATTTTTGTTGGAAATGTATAAATGCTTCGTTTCTATTATATTTTTAAATCATGTAAAATGCATTGTTTATTTATGTTCTTCACCAAACAAAAATTGTTTTAAAAGCTTTCATATAAAAAATAAGTTAATTTTTGAAAAATTTTTTTTTTAAACAATAGTTTTTTAAAATTTTTCATTTAAAAATGTTAATTTTTATGTTAAAGTATGCTTCTTTATTATTTTTCTTTTAAACAATGGATTCATTAATTTCATTTTAGAAATTCTTAAGTCATTACTACCTAACCCTCACGATCGTGCGGGTACGCCCACGCCGATTCTAGAAACACAATATTAAAAAAATATTTTTACACAAATCTTTAAACATAGAATTAACACCAAAATAACATTTATTTGAAATTGGGAAGAGAAATAATTATAGGTCTTAAAGGGTTACCGCCCCCTCCACAGAACTGCCGGGTCAGCGAAGGGGGCTGGTTTACTACATCGTTTTTAGAACCACCAGATGTTAGGGACTCAGATACTTTCAGGACCACTGGCTGTCCATCAGCTTGCCTTTCCGCGGCGGTCATGCGCTCTCCCCATGCTCTACGCTGGCAGTTGGGACTTGCGCCTTGCTATGCCGTAAGTCAGAGGCGTAGTTAGGGCGGCAGGGGGGACGTTGCGCCCCGGGTGACGCAATTGTAGGGGTGGCACCAATTAAAATATTTTATAAAATTGAATTATATAATTTAAATCATTTACTTAAAAATTATTTTATTAAGACTTGTGTTAGTTTTAGTAATTTGAAAATTTTATTGCGAATATTATTTTATTTTTATGATTTTCTTAAAATTAGTTGTATTATTTTATTAAGTATACATTTGAATCGTAAATTCTAAGAAAGCAAAGAAAAGAAATAATGTAAACTAAAATGCGAAACTATAAGCGGTAAGCCCATATTTTTCAATGTTCAAAGAGTCTCGACTTCAACGATATTTTTATATTTTGTGGGGGGAATGGGGTGATACCATTAGTTTTGCCCCGGGTGACACCATCGAAAGCTACGTCACTGCCGTATGTTATTGTCACGCGGCAACGGCATTAATGATGGCTACAGGCTGCCCATATCGCAACTAATTAAGGCTAGGGCTGCCCATCACCTGTGCCATACTGGTATGTGCTTTAACGTCTTCATTCGCACATTTGTTGCGCGTTACTGAATCTTAGACCAAGGCGGCACAAATACCGGGTCATCGTGTCCGGGAACTCCGAACATTCGATCAGCTGGTGCGGTATTGTATGTCATCACTAGGGGTGAGATTTATATGCATTTGCATATTTTTTTCTGTTAACTAAAACATCCCGTTTCAACAAATTGTTTATGTTTTGAGGCATTTAGAATCATTTGAAGCTATTATTTCGCATATTTTTGCATATATCACAATAATTGCATATTTTTGCACATTTGTGGCATATTTGCATATTTTTGTTGCACATTCACCACTCATTCGTTAAAAGATCATATTCACCCCTCATTGCAAGATATTTCAATGAATCAATGAGTGTTTTGGCCGAGTGGAGTTCATCATGAAAAGGCTCTAAGGCTATTTCTGTCAGACGGTGCTCTTTATATGTTAAAAGCAGGGGTTGCGATAAAAGTTGTTTATCCTAAACTTTTCATCTCACTTGCCTTTCTCACACTTTTAATCGTGTTGCCGAAACTGTGAGATTTCAATTTCCAGATATTGATAAGATGATATCAACTGCCAAGAAAGTATTATTGAAGGCTTCAAGTCGTGTGGGATTTTTTTAAGACAAATTATCCTGACCTACCTCTACCTCCCCAACCAGTCATCACAAGGTGGGGTACTTGGCTGAAGGCAGCTGAGTATCATTCCAACTACTTTGATCAAATAAAAGATGTTCTAGGTTACGCGACTAGTACAGTAATACAATTACAATTCTGAGAAAATATCGAGTTTTACAAAATTGTATCACTTTCTCTTGAAAACTTGGCGATGATAAGATTTCATTGAAATTTTCATTTCCTAGACACTTTTTTCTAACTTCTATGTGTACGAAGCATTCCAGAAAAATGTGCTCTGTTGATAGAGTTCTATTGCAGATGGTACAAGTAGGTTGTGGAACTTTTTCAATTAAAAATGTATGAGATAATTTAGAATGGTTTGATCGAATTCTTGACAAAGCAGTTTGATCATGACGATTAATAGAGGGGTTTGTGACAAGTCCAAAAAATTAGTTAATATAATTTGAAATAAAAAAATGAAATTTAAGCTGCTTCTTCTCATTTCTCCCATCAGAGAACTGTTTTTAAAATCAGTTCTTCTGTTTTTAAAAACAGTTCTTGACCATAAATCTAAGAATGAAAGCAGCTTCTCCATGGAACTTTGGCAAGTTTGAATTATTTGTTTCCAGTTGATTTTGAAAACTTATTTGAAGGATATAGTAGATTCATAAGATCATAAAGCATTAAAAACATACATAAACATATTTTTACTTACATATACTATTCATTTCAAGTAACTCAAAATTAACACTCAGAATTTAAAAAAAATAAATTGAGAATATTTTCCGTACAACAATACATAATGGAGGTAAATACCCATGTTGATTGGTAAGCAGATGTAGTGTGTGGCCTATTGTCGTGGCATCACCTCACACCTCACCATATTTACGATTTATTTATTTATATTACGTAAAAAAAAACAGTTAAAAACTGCGTAAGACGTGCTATGGGGAAAAGTGAATTGTGTACACATTTTCAAAATTCTGTGATCCCTACACTAAGTCATATACTACTTAAATTTTGAGAAAAAAAAATGAGCTGAATGTTGAAAAGAAAAGGAAGCTAGCCAAGCATGTACTATATAACACATTTCTGCTAACAAAGACAATTGTAAAGGTGAAAACTCCAATTACAATGAAAGATAAAACAATATTCAGACAAGGTTAACAAAAAAATTAATATTGAAACTATGATTATAGTTACTACACGCAATGTTAGCCACTTCATTTCTTGTTACACTCATCAATATTTTTATTTCAAGGCATTGTAACAAAATTGATACTGCCAATACAACTTGAAATGGTTTGGTTTTTTTCTTTTCTTTTATCTTCTCTTCATTCTATAGCTATATTCTGATTGATATAAATGTAAGTACATGATTAGTAACAACTGTTTTATTAGTTTATACTTTATTTTTAACTCAAGAATCCAATATTCCTGGGTTGTGTATATTGCAATTTGTATATGTACATGATTTGCATGTATTCTTTTTGTATAATCGTGTAGGTACATTTTATTAACGTTCTTATACATTTTCTCCGTTTTATTTGTTTATTTTTAATTATTTTATACTTATATTTATGCTTTTCGTATATACTGCTCTGATAAATGTCTAGATGAACATAGTAACAATATTTATGAGTGCTACAAGCAATGAGTTGGCTAACATTCTAATAATCACCACCATACATTATTTTATTTTGTTAATCAGAACTGAGCAATGTTTATACACCTTTGGAATAGACTGTCACCAGAAGTATATTTTGTTTCAAATGGTACATGCTTGGTCAATTTCCTTTTCTTTTGAACACTTCTAATTATAGACATGGTTTGGGTGTTGTGAGATACCATCATAGAAGAGCCATACATTACTTCTGGTTAACAATCAGCATCTGTATTTAGCTCAATTGCTATTTGTTGTGTCATTCGTTTATAACAGTTTTTTCAAACTCTGATTGTCATTTTAGTGTAATTGTTTATAATGTATACGTTGTGACATACCGATATGTGGGACCTTGTATTGCGTCAGATGTATTGTAAACAGGGTGAATTGTAAGGATAGACATTTGTAAATATGGCGGCATAGCAACGGTAGACGAGTTGTCGTTAAGGTCAACAAACTTCATTGCTTTGAAACACGGGGCGCGGCTAGTTGACAAAGTAAACTGTTTGGGGATTGGCCGAGAAAGCAATGACAGTCTGGAGCGCGGCTAGTTGAATTTGTAAGTAATTGGGGGTTGGCTAGGCATGGAATTTTTTCTGACAAGAAACAGTAGAAAGACGGACCGAGTTTTGAAGCGCTGAAAGAGGGGAATATGGATTCATTCCGACTTATGCCGTGGTGCTGTGCGGATCGTGTGTAGACAATTGGGGAGTTTGGGAATTTGAAATTTAATATTTTAAGTATATGAGTAGAAAGAACTGGGAACGTTTAAAAGGAAAATTAAGAAAGTCTTATCAACTTATGAGGCGGTGAGGATCAGTGACTTGAATACACTTGTGCCAGAACGGAAGAAAAGAAGATGGTATTTGGACCTGGAGCCATCGACACCGGGAAAGATTGAAAATGGTTCTACGCGGCGACATCGGTCAATAGCATGCGAAGACGGGTACTGCAATATAAGGTTTGAGATTGGTCATGACCAACAGTTTCGTATTGTTAACAACTTGAATAAACTTACAAGTTTCTGTGAATAGAAAAGATGATTTTCATTTAGCCAATTCCAGCAAATGAGTAGTTAGAAATGTATATTTGCTTTTCAGATTCCTCGACCACTCTGTACAGATGGCAGATCGAATAATCGGTTATTAGTAGACAATAGCGATTATTTCTTGTAAGACCCATCGTCCCAGTTAGCCGGATATTAATTTAATGGAAATAGCAGTTGAAGAGTAATTTTAATAATTGAATTAACGTAATCTTTTCCTAGCGCCCATATTCTCTTATAAATTTGGAACGGGTTACGTTGAATTAATATTAGAAGGGCAGAGGAAATATTAAATTTAAAAATTTTGTTTCAAGGACAGTTTCAATGACAGTTTGTTTCAACGTGTAAATAAAATTGACTTGATTTTAAAACATTGCTTTTTGATTTCATGTAGTATATGATGATATACTTATATGATAGAAATACATTTTTAGAAATATGGACAAACAAATTATTAACACCGTATTCTATCGATCAAGAAACATGAACCTGCTGCTACCGTACTACTATACTGCGTTTAAATAACCTGAAACTCCATGGGCCTTCATTCACGAAAACGACCAGGACTAGCCATCAAATCTAGGCCCACGTATGTTCCAAATATCAGGTTTTGCTCAAGATCGTTGTCATACACCTTTTTGCATTTGACAGTCGTTTTATTATAATAAAAAGAGACCATAATGTGTCGAAACGAGGATGGATAGCTGATAATCGCGATTATCTGGGCTTAAACGGCAGATCTCGGGCGTTTAACTCCCAGTAATCGCGTTAAAATCACGTGGTGAAACTCGCGAGAACTTTAAACGCGATTAAACTCCAAGATAAACGAAGTTAAACACATAATCGAAGGTGGTGAAACCGGCCCCTAGTCATCACATCTGCATCGCTGCCGGGCTCCAGATCCAGCAGCGATGGTACGGGACAGCTGTTCGGGAAAATAAACATCCGCATACATGACACCTGTCCTTGTCTTCAAGGGTACCCAACTATTTAAAGACATTCGGATATCACCCACCAGTAATTGTTTAGTCTATTTCATTTATTATATTATTTTTGTTATAGTTTGCATTATTCGCAATGCATCTCTTCATTAATTAGCTTTGATGATCTACTAGTTGAATAATTAATATTAAGATTTTCAATAAAATTTCTATTAATTATTAACCGCTCGCGCCATGACACCATAAACGAGTGATTATTTTCACCTAGTTGTATTCATATTTTGTCAACAGTTACTGCTCGTACAACTGTTTCTCATGTACATTATTGAGCTACAGAATTCAACCTTGCAACGCAAGCCACCCGTTTCGAAAACCCAGGAAACATTGCGTCACATTGGCTGTCTAGCGTGTCATCGGGTGTCTTCAAGTAATATCAGTATTCGCCACAGGAGAGACAGTGCCTACTAGGGCCTTGTTGTGCCAAATTAATGTAATTTCCACACCATAAAGTATAATTTACAATAATTGTATTTAAATTCTTTATTAGCCCTTTTAAAAGTTTACATGGCACGAGAAAATTCCTTTTTTAAATACACTTCTTGATTTGACTCATTCCTAAATTGACTTTTTCTTCTTTTAGTCTTTTTATGCTTCATTCTTTTTTTAAGAAAAGATCGCGAATCTTGCCCCTCTTGGCTGACGATCATTAATTCTCTCTCACATGGCATGTAAAATATACCAGACGCGGACATGTGGTCCGTACTCTCTTGGCTTGTGACCTTTGTAGAAGAAGCATGGGCCGGTCATGCTGTTGCTTCATTTATATAATTCCAATTGTACTTTAGTTACAATGTAAGTATTTGTATTTTACAGCAATCAGGTGGATTGTTTTTTTGGCAAATATATGGTTCACAGTTGCTACTTATATTACAAGTTTAATTACTTGAATTGATTGATTCATCTTTGCAACAAATTCGGTAAGATGTTGCGACATCATGCTTCAATGAGCGATTTTGCTTGCAAGACAATTATCTGATATTTGGATGTCTTGACGAACATTGAGTCTTATTCGTGAATTCATTGTAGGGTCTTGTAATATTTGAAACATACAGTCGCATAATGGGGCAGTATCTCGTATTTAGCAAAAATTCTAATATTACCGAACATTCATTCATGCTTGAATATTCATCAATTAATCCATTGAGAATTGTACTTCAAAAAGTCGCCAATGTAAAAATACTCTTTTTGAAAATTATATCAAGTCTTGAAATGGGTCTATACTAATTACTGACCTATTACAGTGGAAAAATTCACAATTCCTATAATTGCATCTATAATGTTTCCTATAATTGCATTGCATTAGTCACTGAGCAATGGTCAAAAAGATTAGTGTGCTTGCGGTATATAGTCCATTATTAATTTTAATTTTAAATCCTGTAAGCCCACTAATCACTTGCAAATTTCATTAACGTTACTTCAAAGAAAATTATTATATTACGTATTCCAAAGAAAACTGCCATGCTTCTCAATATTTCTATACTTGCCCATCTGAATCCACATACGCATGTATGCACGCCTTAAAGTGTAAAAGGCGCGAATGTATAGTGGAAAAATTCGTACTAATCCTGGATATTTATTTTACAGAGGGCAGAAACTGCTATCTAATCGCCTAAGATGTCCATGGTTCTATATTGATAGAATCTATAATATAATTCCTGCAGGACGAACAGCGTTAGAATTACTAAATATTGGTCGCAGTTATCAAGATACGGTAAATACTTTTTTAATATAATTTATTTATAAAGGTCGCATAAACAACTAGGTCTTGAGCGACCACAATGTTGTAATATAGAGTCAGATATATTTACAAAGTATTTCTGTATGTTGAGTCTTTACAAAGTATGTTTCAATAAGTTACAATATGACAAATACAGTAGGTTATTTTACATAGTAGTATACATTATTGTGGATAGTTCAGATACTTGACCTGGAGGAAGGCATCAAATAGATATTATTTTATTGGTATGAAAGTAGTTGAGTCTTGGAACATACATGGACACTTGTGTTGGTTTACAGATTTTTGTGGAGGTTGAGTTCCACAAGGAAATGGATCACTTTATATACTCGTACATTAATTTTATCATTCAAAAGTGATTGTATATTGTTTGGAAAATTATCTTTTTTCCTTAATTCATTAAGATTTGGGCAATGCATTAATATATGTATGATAGTGATAGATAGATAACATGTTTCACAGAGATTTGGAGATTCCTTTGTAATTAGTTGTTTGTGGGTCAGAGCTGCAGGCCAATTTTCAAACGTGTCAGTAGCACTTGATCACTTCTTTTTTGGAGGTAGGGAGCATGATCTTTAAGAATTGATTTCCTGATCATGTGTAATTTACTAGGTGGTAAGCGTTTCCATTCGGTATCCCACAATATCTTGGTTTTGTGAAGGAGTTATTTTTTTATATTGAGATATACAAAATTTCCTCTCTCTACATTTATATCTGCTAAAGATCTTAGCGTCCGGCTTGCTGGGTCAATGGGTCACGATATTTTATAATCCTTATTACCTCTATAATGGATTATAGGATCCGCCGACTATACAGCGCAGCTGGGAATCTGAAATAGAATTTCTATTCCTAGTTCATTTCTGTTTGGATTGACTAAATGAAAGATCACTTTCTTTTCTAAAGAACAAAATTCAACAAAGTTTATTTTTACGCTTTTAGCAAACAATTTAGTGAATTTACAATTTTTAGGCCTTTGATCAAGATATCTTTCCATTTACAATTTATACCGCGGTTAACTTATCTTTTCTTCGTTGATGTCCCTCGTAGACCTCTCAGTCGAAATATCTTGCGAGCTTGCCGTAGTCCAAAGTTCCACGAAATCCTCTTCTGCCCCTATCCAAGCTGGTCTCAAACTATCAAAATTATCAGTCCCGATTACGTCCTATGACATAGTCCCGAACTCGATTACCACTCCCGACAAAGTTCCAATTTATACCTCAATATTGCTTCCACATGAAAATATCTGCAATATCATTCACTGTCCTTAAAATTTCACTGATAACCCAATTCTATCTAGATTGTACTCGTTCCCTCTCACGAACCTACGATCAGTTCAGAAGCGCGTTGCCGAGCAGAAATGAAATCTTCCTGCATGATTCATCCCTCGAAGACTTCGTATTAAACTACCTTCATTTTTTCCATAACATTTGACCGTCCTTCTCTCACCCAGCCAATCCATACGTTTGTTATATTTTGGTGTAGCTGACCTTTTGATCGTCTAAACTTCTTCGCCCAATCCCAAATTTTCTACTTTCGGCACCAAGCTATCTCTTAATGCATTTAGAAAAAACAAAAACTACATTGTTTATTCACGGTCGTTGCTAAGCTCTAGCTCTCGTGATATTTCGTAATGCATGTTCCACCATATTGTCTACAAATAAATGTTAAGTTTATTTTAACGTGACATATCGGTATGTCACAATATCATTATGGGAAACATTGTTGATGGTAAGGAGGTAGCTAATTTAGCTGCCCTGACAACTGATGCGTTGCCAGTAATACCGATATGTGAGGGAATCCAGGTAAGCACTATTTGTTCTTTGTTAATGTTTAACAGTTCATTATATTTATTAATAGTTTTTTTGATTATACGGTCAAGTGTGGAGGTGCTATTAAAGTTTTCTAGTACACGTCTTGAATCAGTGTAGATTACAAATTTTGAATTTGACATTTCTTCGATGTACTTTAGAGCTCTGTAAATGGCATAAGCCTCACAATAATATACAGAACATAGATCACTAAGCATGAAATATTTTGTTAGACCATCAACTAATAGAGCACATCCAGAGCCGTTAGTGGTTCGGGAACCATCAGTACATATGTTCGTGTATTGACTGTATTTAGATGACAATTCTCTGAAGAGAGAGAGAGAGAGAGAGAGAGAGAGAGAGAGAGAGAGAGAGAGAGAGAGAGAGATTTTGTGGATATGTGTCAGCTTTATAGAATTCTTTAATACTTGTATTAATAGCATTTTTGGAAGGAAGCCATGGAGGTCTTTTTATATTAGTATCAGAATTTACCAGGGGAAACTTGAAGTCGATCTCATCGAGGTATTGCTTTAATATTTGATATACTGGTTTAGGGGAATTGATTTTTGTTTGGTATTGTACAGCAAATCTTGAGGAGAAAACATTCCTATGTGGCTTACAGGAGAAACACGAGATTTGGCTGGCGTAGGAGAAAGTTATTTTTCGTCTTCTAATGTGAAAGGGCTCTTCTTCTTCGGCATAGATACTTGAGACCAAACTTGTCCTGTTGGCTCCAATTGCCATTCTCAAACCATTAATATGGATTGGGTTTGGTCTGTTTAGTACATACTTTTTGGCTGATTGATAAATAATTGATCCATAATCTATTTTGGGACGGATGAGGGTTCTATAAGTGGACAAAATAATATTTTTATCTGCACCCCATGAGGTTGAGCAAATAGATTTGATGATATTCATTCTGAGAAGGCATTCACTTTTTAGTGCATTTATGTGTGGTTGCCAGGTGACTTTGTTATCAAAAATCTTGATTTCCTTTTCACAATTAATTGCATGAGAATTTATCTTGAGTTTTAGTTGAACGTTGATGTTCTTGTTCTTCCCAAAGACCCACGGTAAAAATTCTTTCCAATATCACAGAGTATTTATGGGTATGAAGTGAAGTACATTCATTAAAAACAAAACCATTCCAAAACACATGTTTTTCAACCCCATACCGGGAGCGGGAGCTGAGTGCATCAACTGATGTCACTGCTGTGCCTCTGAACGGGAGGTCCTTGGTTCGAGTCCCGACGGCAACAGGGTTTTCGTCACTAGCTTTTCAGCTAGGTCGAATTCAGTCACCGTCTGGAGGAGAATTCTAGCGGCCGGCTGCTCTGATCAGTAGTTTTCCGTGGTTTCTCCGATCATCACCAGGCGAATGCTAGAGTTGTAATCTACCAAACGGGCCACGGACCGCGCGCGATCTGTCCTTCCTCTTCCTTGTCCTATCCTCTCCCCTTCACACACACACACACACACACACTCACACACACTACTACATATTCCGGGAGACCGACCGACCGCTTAGAGCTTGTCCGGCTGGGGCGATGCCCCGCTGGTGGGAAAGCCCTGGTTAGGGGGAAACCCCACTAGCCGACGGTAGGTCGGCGTCGGATCTCGCCATCCAGCGGGTAAAGATCACTGCCATATCCAGAGAAAACATGCACTACGCTTACGGGAATAATGATCAAAGCGGTTGATGCGTCCGGAAACACGAAAAAATCATGCAATCGATTGATCCACATGGGTATTCTTTCAATTAAGAAATGATTCCTAGTGGGGACTAGTGGAAAGTGATTAAAAAAAATGTCCGCACGTGATGACAAATGTCTGCTGAAAATTAATCAACAAAGTCGATGACTTTTTGCCATTATTTTTCAGAAGGAGTTGCTCATATTGCGTCGAGGAACCTTCAAGTTCAACTAGAGAAGAATTAACGTATTTTTAAACAAATGAGGCTTAAATGTAAGAGAATAAAAAGTACTTACGTAACTTTTATCCTACTCAGAATGAATTGCCTTCGAATAACGATAAACGGACAGAAATCTCAACAAACAGATAACATTGGTTACCTCGGATTTTCTCCCCTTGTGAAGGAAAAAAATGTCACCTATTATTAAAAACAAAAGCATGATCGGATATTTACTTCGTACATGAATAAATATTTCAGTACATTTTTCGGATTTCGTTACCTAACATAGACGACACATCACATTTCTTTACGTCTATTTATTTGCAGGTCGTTGAGCAGCGGAAGGAAATACTCCGTGCGAGGGCTGAGAGACCATGGAAGAACGAGAATTTCGAGGATGAGAACACGCTGGAAGCCGCATTTGATGCTACCAGCGAAGCCGATGCAGATGCAAACAAAAAGCAGTTCAATATATTCATAGATGCTCTGCTACAGGAAAGTGGAAAGTCTATTTCTTATCAGAGCGTACAGGATGAAATGTTGACATTGTTTCTGGCAGTAAGTACCTTGCCAAAAAGTTTGAAATACTCATACCAAAAAAAAAAAGCATGGACTACTCGTACCAGTGTAATACAGTGAATTAAGTGAATTTCCTGACAACTTCCTCTGAAGAAATCAATTTTTCAATAACAATAAATTAAAAGGTGTTCTATTCCGAGCATGAGAGAGTTATTGCAATAAATAATATTTATTCTTCTTAATCTCCTTTGCAACTGCCGGTCAAACTCTACATGTCAAACATCACACCAGGTGATGTTCTTTTCCATCGGCAAAGAAAATACAATGAAATCGATGCAAAACTGCGGTCATAATTTTTTATTTTCAATTAATGAATTACTGTCATCAATTTAAGTAGTATTCTATCCTTTCTAAATCTATTACACTTTTTCCTTTAAAAGGTACCGCAAAACCTTTTTAGTGGGTCTTTTTGTATACGTACCCTCATAAATAATTATGGAAATGCTCTAACTAAGAATAACTAGTATTTTAGGCGAACTTATTCTTTGCAACGTGTGTTGACCTTTGATTGACGCTTATTTTGGAACTAAAAACTTTGTAAATTCCCTAATTTTGACATTTCTATTTGATTTGTTATCGCTCTAAATGAAGAATTTCTATAACCAAACGTCTGAAATCGGATAATATCTTGAATTTATTAACTTGAAATATTAACTTGAATTTATTTTGAAAGCCGTCTTTCAACGGCTTTGTTGAAATCATTGTAGCACTAGACTCCCTACTTTCAACACCCAGTGTTGGATGATGTTAGTAACCGTAGAAAGCCGGCTTTACAATAAATGCGGGTTGAGAAATCTGACATGCATTAATTATTCCATGAATAATGTTAACAATACTAGCATTCTCAGAACAGGTCTTGTATTCGTATTACTAATTTTGTGAAAGATCGCCATAAGCAACACTATTACCTGTTAAATTCTCTAATACTATGTGGACTATCGCAAAGAGAACGAGAATAAAACAATTTTTTAAATTTTAATTTTTTTTTCTTCTTCAGGGTTATGATACAACCGCCGTCGCTCTACAATTCGCACTTTACTTTTTAGCCAAAAACCCACTAGTTCAGGTAAGTTACTTTTTGGATTTAACAATATGATTAATCCGAAATCACAAAGTTAATAACAGTATTTTTAATTCATTTATTTTCTTTCAAACAAAATGTGTGGGACCTACATGTGAACAAGTGTGTTCCGTGGACTTTTCCTTAAATTCTGGGAGTTTAATATAATTCAAAAACAAATTTAATCATCAAAAGATAGCAACGAACGTTTTGGAAATTATTTGAAAATATGCAATGTCACATTAATGTCAATGCCACACAATGCCCGAATTATTTCTTTTTCGAAATATTCTGTTATATTGCAAATCTTCAAGAAACATCCATAAATGAGGTTAAAAAATATAATTTGATGAAAAGATTTGTTAACTTTTCGAAGAAACCCTGTGTCTATATGGACACGCTGAGCAGTTATATCATTTTCTACAAAATCTAGTACACGTTCGAAAAGGGTTTATTGCTAATAAAAAGAATAATAAAACAATGTTACAACACTTATTTAAAGAAAAAGAAGAAAATTATTTGAAAAGTTGAAATGAAGTGCTGTCATTCGGGACAATGATAATTTCAGAATATTCCAAACATAAATCTACAAAGAATATACGCACTACTGATGATTGAACGATTTTCCCTGCCATCTCCTCTTCTGTTCAACTTTTTATACATAAGGCGTATAATTATTATATCTCATGTCCTCTGTAACACTTTCTTTATATGTAATGAGAGGATTGGTTGATGGTGTCCCCAACCTTTTACTGTATTTATATAGTTTGTGAAACTGGCAGTGGCGTGCATTCAACTCCAGCACTGCTGGGGTAAACAAGAAAGAGAGTTTAATGAATACTGAAAATTAAAATTATGATGAACCGTATATAACTTGATCAAAAATATTGCACCCACTGTATATTCTACTGCAAGCTTTGCGCCAGCCCACTGCGCAACCCCACCTGTGAAACCTTCGCTGGGGCTCGGAGCTGCGCGTGCATCTCATTTACTGGGCCAGCGGCAGGCGGCGATCGGGTACGAGCCGTAGCCGATCATGTACTGAACCCAGCTAGCTTGGTTTGGTTTGGTTTTTTCGTGTTTCCGGGCGCGTCAACTGCTTTGGTCATTAGTCCCGTTAGTGTAGTGTATGTTTTTTCTCGGGAGATGGAGGTGATCTTTCCCCGCCGGATGGCGAGATCCGGCGCCGACCTACCGTCGGTTACTGGGGTTTCCCCCTAACCAGGACTCTCCCACCAGCGGGGCACCGCCTCAGCTGGGACAGGCTCTAAGCTCCCGACCTGTCTTCCGGAATATATGGTAGTGTAGTGCATGCTAGTGTGAGTGTGTAAGGGGAGAGGATAGGACAAGGAAGAGGAAGGACAGATCGCGCGCGGTCCGTGGCCCGTTTGGTAGGTTACTGCTCCGGCATTCACCTGGTGTTGATCGGAGAAAACACGGAAAACTAACGATCAGAGCAGCCGGCCGCTAGAATTCTCGTCCAGACAGCGACTGAATTCGACCTAGCTGAAAAGCTAGTGTCGAAAATCCTGCCGCCGTCAGGACTCGAACCTAGGACCTCCCGGTCAGAGGCGCTGCAAGCTAGCTTGAGATAGATGACGTTTCTCCCCCTCCCTAGCTTGAAGACGAGCCCTCGCATGTCTGGTCATCGCAGTACTCCTTGCCAGGGATAAGATGTGAGCAAACAAGGCACCTCACGTTTACTTGAAGCCAGTTCTACGACCATTCATTATTTTAAATGGCATGTTTCGTCACTATAAATTGCCGTAGCATTTGTCGAGAAGTTTACAACGTATGTAATGATTATGGGGCTCCTATTTCTCTCTTGCTGTAATGAAAGTGAACCAGAATGTTCCCTAGATATTTCATTGATTATTATGAGGAAGGTTGTCCTGCCACACGTGATCCAAACACTAGGTTCCCCAAATTTTCGAATAGCATACCATACCCTTAAGAAAGTCAGTGTGCATGGAAGGACTGCTTGATGTAAAAGGAATAAAAACTTATGGTCGAAACAGAACTAGTGAAGAAAGATTATATACTTTAGCCTATTTTCAAATTCCTTCATTTTGTTTCACAGTTGTGGTAAAGAATCTCCGGTTGCACGCCTACTTTGTACACGGTAGGGGCAGGGGCGGATCCAGCCTATAATTGGCGGGGGGAGCGTAGATTTTTTAAAATAATAAACATTTTTGTTATTATTTTGTATATTTATGTACTGTAAATATGATACTATACAATATTATTGTGTAAATAATTATATTATTCAAACAAATAATAGTTAAATCAATTTCGTCAAATAAAGGAATGTAAACGAAAGCTCTAGGCGTTTTGGAGGCTAGGCCCCCATGCGCCCCGGATTCGCCAGTAGATATGGGAGAGGGAAGGTGGTTGGTCGCTAGCAGCTGTGGTATGCAATGTAATCACCGCACGCCCCTGGAAACTGGAACGATTTTTCACCTAAAGACAAGCTGTGACATATTTAGTCTTTCTTCAGTTGCCAAGCATTGTGTACCGATACGACGATTAACCCTGATAACCATTTTTAGATTGTAATGTTTATTCCATACATGGCAACGCTATCATTCATCGGGCTTCCTTCCCCTGATGTTCCTATTATTTTCAACTATTGTGCTTGGTCGTTGAATTTGGATTGCCTTTTTACCTTTACTGAATATCGTTTAACTGAGGACGTTAGCTCATCCCCAGCACACGTTGAAGCTACAGTAACAACGGAGTTGTCAACCCATTTGTGTTTAATATTTCCATCGTCTTTGCGATGTAATGCAAAAAAAAGTCCCTTGTATCGGATACTGGTACATTACTTCCTCCTTCAAAAGGTATATCCTGAACATCTTGAACAGTAACATTCAAATTTCATATCCTTTACAATCCTCTGACGGAAAAATAAAGATGAAAATAGAGTGAAAACGTTATTTTGGTAATAACAAAATTTGACCTCACAACTGCTCAGCGTGGCCAAATGGACACTAAAATTGAGATATACCAAAATTTTCCTTTCTCTCTACATCTATATCTGCTAAAGATCTTAGCGTCCGGCTTGCTGGGTCAATGGGTCACGATATAATTATAATCCTTATTACCTCTATAATGGATTATCTCTTCGCTCAGCCGCTGTCGCGTTCGGACGTGCTCCGCAGTGCCGTTACCGACCTCTAGCCGAGTGCAGTGTTCTACGAACTTTGATGCGTCAGCTGATGTTCTAGTCGGCGCATAAGTGCATCGAATATTAAGGAATAATTCAATTACTTAGAGTTAATAGTGATATAGGCAGTGTCTCCAGTGTTATCGCCGCAGGCGATAACAAAATTGAGTCAACATCACAACTTATCGGTGAGGCCATCCGTGTCGGCAATGGCCTCACTGAATACTCATCTGAAGAATACATGGATTCATCCCAGCTTTCTAGCACATCTGTCCCATATGATGTGAGTTTTCATCAGCCTTACCCACATCAATCTCAACCCCAAATGCTATCGTCAACGTATGAAGTATCTGAAGGAAGTGGGTCACAAGCACAAGGTAACGAAGCAATGCCGCAAGGTGTAGCGTCCGCTAGTCTCTACCCCTCGTTGCACGGTTTCTCTTCATCGCCTAACGTAGAAAATATTGAAATCAACACCAATGAACAATTAAATGGACAGACTTCAAAGAGATCACTTGAAAATAACGAAAACTCGTCTATTCCTGCCAAAAAAATGGCAAATGAACTCGTTTACGCAGTGCCAGTGAAAAATAGATTCCAAAGGTTAGCCGATTTCAATGAACCAGAATCACCAATTAACGTTCCACCAATATTTGTTTATGATGTAACTGACATGATTACATTTACGGTATTTCTGAAATCAGTGCTAAAAGAAAACTTTTTCACCGAACTTAAATATAACAAAGTAAAAGTACAAACTCACTCAAGTGAAGACTACAGACTGTTGATTAAATCTTTAAATGAAAACGGAAAACAATACCACACATACTCAGATCCAACATCTAAAAAACTGTCAATAGTTGTTAAAGATATCCATCAATCAATAAGTGAAAGTGACATTCTAGATGAACTAAAACAAAATTATCCCGTAGTTCAAGTGACAAGACTTCACAACAAAGAAGGACTGCCAATTCCCGTCGTTGCAGTAGTATTAACTAAAGAAAACAATTGGAAAGACGTTTATAAACTAAATCGACTTTGCCATGCAGTCGTGCGTGTGGAAGATCGAAAACGTCGGCCTGGGCCCATCCAATGCGCGCGGTGTCAGGGCTATTATCATACAAAGAACTACTGCACACGCAATATTATATGTGCCAAATGTACTGGGAATCATTATACCAAAGACTGTAAAGTGGCGAGTAATTTCATTCCAAAATGTGCGAATTGCAATACAGAAGGTCACAGAGCCAATGCACGGTCTAATGCTTGTGCTCACTATACTAAAGTATTAGAATTTAAATCAGCCAAATCGGAAATTCTAATACATTCAACTCAGAAAATACTAACAAAGTCAACCCATTCACCCCAAACAAATCATTTTCCTCCTCTTCCAGCAACTTCTCATATACCGCACTTCAGTCAAAATACTTCACATCCACATCCTCCCAATTCTACACATCCTCTCAACCAAAATAACAACTATAATAATAATAATAACAATAATAATAATAATAATAATAATAATAATAATAATAATAATAATAATTTCGATCTTGTCAATTATTTAACCCAGCAAATAAGCAATTTCATAAATCAGTTAATCCAGTCCTTCATGCCATCAATTGTCAATTCAATAAAAAATTCTATAATAGCATCATTTAACAATAACTGCAACAATGGACAGTCTACGCGCCTTAACAATCTAACGATTCTAAATTGGAACAGTAACGGTATAGTACCTAAAAGACATGCTCTAATTCACTTTTTAATATCACATAAAATAGACATAGCTTGCATTACTGAGACCCATCTTGTTTCTACTAAAACACTACGCATTCCAGGTTATAAGTGCTACAGAGCGGATCGCCCAACAATACTCCAGCCGGCGGAGTTATGATCCTGATCAAAACTAACATTAGTAGTTGCCCCAGTTTCTTGCCCTTTACACCAGGTGTAGAAACAATATCAGCAAAGGTTTCTCATGAGTGGCGACTTAATAGTTATCTCGGCATACAAACCACCGAACAAATCCTCTCAATAGGTCACATTTTTGACACTTTTCTCTTCAAATATTTCCTGTATTTTGCTGGGCGACCTGAATGCAAACACACGTCATGGGGTTGCAAACCAATTCTCCAGACGGAATATATTTACACAATCTCTGTCAAAATTACAATTTAAAAGTTATTGCTCCGGTCGAACCCACGCACTTTCCATACAATTCGAATTGCATCCCCGACATCCTTGATATAGCCATTACTAATTCAAATATTCCACTAGTTCCTTCTCTATTTCAGAGCTGGATTCGGATCATAATCCGGTTATTTTAACAGCCAGCACAACTCGACCAATTATAAATAGTCCACCAAGTTTAAATACCCACAAAGTTAACTGGAAAAGTTTCAACTACATCTCGCATCATATATCCCACCTATTAAACAGTTAACAACGCAATCGGAAATTGATGAATCCACCTTCATTCTGACCAACGCTATTATTAATTCCATCCAAAATTCTTCCCCAAGCACTTCACAGACCACTCGTGCTCTAAACCACCCCCAACTCCCGGAAGACATCCAAAAACTGATAACAAGAAAGAACAAAGTAAGACGTCTTTGGACTAAACATAGATTACCTCACTTAAAATCAGAATACAACCACCTAATCAGACTTGTCCGCAACGCATTAGCCTCATTCCACCTTGAGAAATACAAAAAATACGTTGCAGACCTAAACCCCCACGATGGCTCCTTGTGGAAAGCTACACGCAGGTTGTTAGGAACCAAATCAAACATTCCAATCTTGAAAAATGGCAACATGACAGCACATAGCGAGAAAGAGAAAGCCGAAATGCTCGCTGATTACTTTGCCTCAACCTTCCAAACTCACAACATACGGGAAGAATTTCATAATGAAGTCATTGAATTTAATAGCTCCCCTAATTTCGACACACCAAGACCGATTCCTTTTATAACTCCCAAGAAGTATATCATACCATTAAAAACTTACCGGCAAGGAAATCACCAGGTCATGATCGCATCAACTCCATTGTTTTGAAAATGTCCCAAGAAGTGCCTTAGCATTTCTAACCAACATATATAACTCGGTGCTAAGGACAGGATATTTCCCCAGTTCCTGGAAACATTCAGTAATAATCTCTGTACCAAAACCCAACAAAAACCATGCCAACCCTACTAGTTACAGGCCCATCAGTCTCATTCCCATTTTGTCAAAAATTTTAGAAAATTACTACTAAAGAGACTACGTAAAGTTATACATCATAACAACATTATTCCTCCCTTTCAGTTTGGCTTCTCCCAAGTCATTCCACAAGCCACCAACTACTGCGTTTAACTGAAAATATTCACGAAGCATTTCAATCTGGCCATCATTTATTAGCAGTATTCCTCGATGTCGCTCAAGCATCTGACAGGGTCTGGTACAGAAGGAATCATATATAAACTAAGGAAACTAGGTATACCAAAATATTTAATCAACACCATATTCAATTTCATTAATGATCGCACATTTATTGTACAAGTGGGCTCAACCTTCTCTTCACCAAGAAACAGTTCAGCAGGAGTTCCACAAGGTTCCCGTTGTCACCAGTCCTCTTTAATATATTCATTTCTGACATTCCAACGCACCCTAATGTACACACTGCCCTTTTTGCAGACGATACTGTCATTTTTGCTTCTGACCAACATCTCAATACCACAAGGAACTTAATTCAGACACACCTCACAACTATTGAAACATGGTGCAGAAACTGGAAAATCAAGATAAATCCAAACAAATCATCATCCAAAGTTTTCACGCTACGATTTCCAGCCTTCCCACCCCCACTAAAATTTGACTCGGCATTAATACCATGGTGCTCCTCAACCGCCCCAGTCCGTTACCTAGGTGTCCTAATGGACACCAGATTGACTTGGAAAGACCACATCACCTCCAAGGTAAACGAAGCTAATAGACGCCTAGGAATTCTCAAACCAGTAATCAACCGACACTCATCATTAAAGCTCCATTCTGCTCTCCTTATATACAAAGCCATTTTACGTCCATTAATCACGTACGCTTGTCCAGTCTGGTGCAATGCCGCCCCTACAACTATAAATAAAATCCAAATATTCCAAAATAGGTTCCTCAGAACTGCAGTTAATGCACCCTGGTTTATAAGCAACACTAACCTTCACAAAGACCTAACCATAGAGCCCGTCCTAACTTACATTATTAAACTTTCAGCATCATTCTTCCAAAATCTACCTCAGTTACCGGTGCTTCCCACTACAACATAGGTAAAGAATATCCCATAGAAACTCGTCTCCGCAACCGACTCCCCTTCCACATCTTCCTCCGGAAACTGGCCGACATAAGATAATAAAATAAATAGTCCTCCCATCAATAGTCAACAATATGTATTCATCCGCTTTATCATTCGCACTACAACAATCTATGTTTAATGGGATGGCCGTAGCCACCCCTTCGCATATTTTCGTCTGAAAATGCTCGCTACAAACAACTGAAAAGCCACATGGCTGAGCGTTGTATAATCAGCTCACTGTTAAATAAAAAAATAAAAAAAAAAAAATAAAAAAATAATGGATTATAGGATCCGCCGACTATACAGCGCAGCTGGGAATCTGAAATAGAATGTTTCTATTCCTAGTTCATTACTGTTTGGATTGACTAAATGAAAAATCACTTTCTTTTCTATAGAACAAAATTTAACAAAGTTTATTTTTACTTTTTTTTTATCAAACAATTTAATGAATTTAAGTTAGGCCTTTGATCATGATCTCTTTCAATTTACAATTTTACACCGCGTTAACTTATCTTTTTTTCGTTGATGTCCCTCGTAGACTTCTCAGTCGAAATATCTTGCGATCTTGCCGTAGTCCAAAATTCCAACGAAATCCTCTTCTGCCCTATCCAAGCTGGTCTCAAACTATCAAAATTACCAGTCCCGATTACGTCCTATGACATAGTCCCGAACTTGATTACCACTCCCGACAAAGTTCCAATTTATACTTCAATATTGCTTCCACATGAAAATATCTACGAACAGTTCAGAAGCGCGTTTCAGAGCAGAATGAAGTCTTCCTGCATGATTCATCCCTCGAAGACTTCGTATTAAACTACCTTCATTTTTTTCATAACATTTGACCGTCTAAACTTCTCCGCCCAATCCCAAAGTTTCTACTTTCGGCATCAACCCATCTCTTAATGCATTTAGAAAAACAAAACTACATTGTTTATTCACGGTCGTTGCTATGCTCTAGCTCTCGTGATATTTCGTAATGCATGTTCCACCATATTGTCTCCCAATAAATGTTAATTTTAATGTGACATATGGGTATGTCACAGCTTCCCCTCTCCAAGCGTCATTTGGTTTGCTACAACCTAACTAAATGACAAGACTAAACTTGAACACTTTCTTCTTGCTTCTTCACACTAAACGACATTAACACTTTACACTTTGCACTGCACTAGGTCTTGTTACTTGCTGCCTTAAAACTATTTACATTTTCCTTTCGGAATGTGCCAACAATAACCATTTCATCAGGTATTCTAGTAACCGTATCTGCCTAATATTTGCTCCCCATTAACTTCATTGAATACACATAACCAAAACAATAACAAAAGAAAAACTATTACACCTAATATTTACAACTATTCACAAATCTCTGTTATGACCAGTATATTTAATCATGCGTGTCGTCCGTCATATACGGCTTCATATTCCTGTAGTTATATGTTCCCATTTGCCGTCCATTGTCATCATTCAAAATCGCGGCATTCTTGCTTAATACTTTACAAATTCGGTACGGTCCATTATACAACGGGAAAAATTTATAAAATAGCTTCTTATCCACTGACGACACTTGAGGTACTCTAATTAACACTTCATCACCCTCCTTATACTCGCCTCGAAAGCATTGTTTCTGTTTTAGCTTTCTTTTGGCTGCTGCCTCCCTCAAATTGTCATAAATTATTCGCGTATCTCTCACATCATCTGGGTGTAGTCCAATTTGCCTGTACGACGCAGTAAAATCCAGTCTCGTGAATATCCGAGCTCCTTTTACCTTCCACATCATTTCATCTAATTTCGGTGGTTTTTCATGACGAGCGATGGTCTTGCTATTGAGTTTCCTAGCATCAACACAAAATTTGATCTTATTGTCCTTCTTACGAACTGTCACTATTGGGCTTACATACGGTGTCATCGATTTTTATTATACCATCCTCAAGCATCGTGTTTATTTGTTTACGTACTTCGCTTTTATGTACATGGGGATCGGATACATACGGTGTCATCGTTTTTTTTTTTTCTCTATATTCATTGACTAACATTTCAATAGCTCACTAGCATCTATTCCGTTTTCGTCGACCGCGCCCTCCGCTGCCGTGTGGATCTGGTCCCTGGTCTCTTCAATTTGTTCCGCAATATCGCAAATACACATCTCTTCGCCCTCCTGGTCTTTGATCCCTAAACAATGTTGTTGCCCTTTGTCATCTCGTAACAATACACTCCTGTTACCTATGTCGACCTTGGCGTCATACATTTTAGCCATCAATCCCAAAATAATTGGACGAATCAAATTCTTCACTACAATTGCCGGAAACTGAATTGTGATCCCTTGAACTTCCACATCCACCCAAATTTGCCGACTTCTCGTTTCGATGCGCCTTCCATTAGCTGTCCGAATATCCAAACTCCTGGTGGGTAGCTCATCAATTTTTTTTCCCCTTTTCTTTAACTGCTCATAAAATTTTTTTCCGACACTGCACAAACATTAGCACCTGTGTCAATTAAAATGTCTACAGGTATATTCCGAAATATCCCCTTCAAAATTAAACACGTGCTATTCTCCGCCCGTTCGTCTACGGACGTCTACGGACTCTTCCCTTAATAAATCTTCCACCGATACTTCAATGCTAGTCAACTCCTTAATAACCATCACGCCCTCATTATCATCGTTAAATTTTAGGTGGCTTGGTATTATAAGCACCGATGCATGCATTGGTATATTTCCCTGTGAAGGCATCATGAATTCATTTTCTAACTGTTCAATCTTGTCCTTAATGTCCGACATATATTTCCCAGATTCAAATTCTTGCAATTTAACTAATTTCGATTCTATGTTTTCAATTGTTTTTTCGCCATGTTGGAGCGACATTGCATTTAATTTATTTACACGCGATTCGACGATTGTCAACTTTTCGCATTGTTGGTCATGTAAATGTCCTAATGTCACAATGTTTTCCCCTGTAAATTATTAACTTGGGAATTGATTTTGTTGCCAGATTCTTTTAATTCCCTCTGCATTTGGTCGTTTTTTAAAAAATTTTTTTGTTGCCAGGTTCTTATTAGGGTCCATATTTCCTAACGGTGCAGCCATTATTTCCTTTTCTTGTGGTTCAATATCAATAATTTCACGCGAAATTTCTCCCTCGGGGTTAGTATTAGCAGACGCCATATCATCTACATTAACATTCTCCATACGCAATTTTTTTTGCTCCTAGTATCCATTTTGAATTCTAATACAAATTAAAATCTCTCTGTTAAATTATTTTAAAATCACACCAATGAAATGGTCTTGGCCCTTTCTTATAATTAACAACTAATTTCAAATGTCAATCCATAAATTTCAGATTCCCTTTGGATCACTTTATTATAATTTATAAGACAAATTTTATCCGTGTCACCAATTGTTATAAATTATAACAAATTATGCATCACGTTGAGGCGCCATTTTGAGATATACCAAATTTTTCCTTTCTCTCTACATCTATATCTGCTAAAGATCTTAGCGTCCGGCTTGCTGGTCAATGGGTCACGATATAATTATAATCCTTATTACCTCTATAATGGATTATAGGATCCGCCGACTATACAGCGCAGCTGGGAATCTGAATAGAATGTTTCTATTCCTAGTTCATTACTGTTTGGATTGACTAAATGAAAATCACTTTCTTTTCTATAGAACAAATTTAACAAAGTTTATTTTACTTTTTTTATCAAACAATTTAATGAATTTAAGTTAGGCCTTTGATCATGATCTCTTCAATTTACAATTTTACCGCGGTTAACTTATCTTTCTTCGTTGATGTCCCTCGTAGACTTCTCAGTCGAAATATCTTGCGATCTTGCCGTAGTCCAAAATTCCAACGAAATCCTCTTCTGCCCCATCCAAGCTGGTCTCAAACTATCAAAATTACAGGGCCGATTACGTCCTATGACATAGTCCCGAACTTGATTACCACTCTGACAAAGTTCCAATTTATACTTCAATATTGCTTCCACATGAAAATATCTACGAACAGTTCAGAAGCGCGTTTCAGAGCAGAATGAAGTCTTCCTGCATGATTCATCCCTCGAAGACTTCGTATTAAACTACCTTCATTTTTTTCATAACATTTGACCGTCTAAACTTCTCCGCCCAATCCCAAAGTTTCTACTTTCGGCATCAACCCATTTCTTTAAAGCATTTAGAAAAACAAAACTACATTGTTTATTCACGGTCGTTGCTATGCTCTAGCTCTCGTGATATTTCGTAATGCATGTTCCACCATATTGTCTCCCAATAAATGTTAATTTTAATGTGACATATGGGTATGTCACAAAATATTATCCATTATAAAAAAAACCAACTCCAAAACTATTTTTAAAAATATGTATTCATACGTTAGTGTCTAAATGTATTTCATGCAATTAAACTTCAATTAAAATAAAAAAAATTAAAACCCTTTTTTTAATCCATTATACTGCGTATTTCAGGAAGCGATTACAACGAACTCTCTTGCAATGTACCATTCTAACAACAATGGACATACAGTAAGAACTTTCTTGTGTGCTGGATTAGGACATCTTGTAAAAACAAGCGAATTCTTTCTTTCATTTCTAAACGTCATGACGTATCTCAAGATTTCCTTATCTACTTTAAAAAATTAAAAACATTGTTACGAAAAAGCATAAGGCAGGCTAAAATCATGAAAAACGATCAGGATATTTTGAACTCAAATAATAAAACAAAAGCAGTGTGGAATATAATAAAAAATACTACCAAATCAACTAGAAAACCCGTAGAGAATGTTGTTTTAAAATATAACGATATAAATGTGAACGATCCGGCAACAGTGGCTAGTCTCTTTAACCAATACTTTTCGAGAATTGCTGCCGAACTCACTAAGGGTCTTCAGGCACAAAATTCAAAAACCGACAGTTCACCCAAAATTTTAGACACAATGTTCGTTTCTGAAACTTCTTCCTATGAAATTCTCAAAATAACCGGTAAACTAAAAAATAAATATTCGTCCGGTTTAGATGAATTCCCGGATTCTTTGTTAATGAATTGTGCGTATGCCATTATACACCCGTTAACTCACATATTTAATGAATCCTTATGCACTGGAACGTTTCCAGATATTTTCAAAACAGCTAAAATTAAGCCGCTCTTCAAAAAAGGCAACAAAAATGAAATTCAAAATTATCGGCCCATTTCTCTTCTATCAGTCTTTTCAAAAATATTAGAGAGACGTTTTAACGTACAAATGGAAACCTTTCTCAGTAAACACAACGCGCTTTCAGATTGCCAACATGGATTTAGAAAATCAAAATCAACGAAAACAGCCATATTTTCTTTTCTTAAAGATGTCGCCTTATCATTGGATCAAAACGAGGCATCTATTGATTCTTTTAGATCTTTCAAAAGTTTTTAACTTCATTGATCATGACATTTTACTTTCAAAATTACCTTCATATGGAATCCGTGGTATTGCTCTAGATTGGTTATGTTCCTACTTTAAACAACGATGTCAGAGTGTGGAAATACCTTACTGGATTAATGGAACATTACGAACGCACCTTTTTGACTCTTTGCCTAGTGCACGTGGAGTTACTCAAGGATCGATTTTAGGCCCTATTCTGTTCCTACTTTACGTAAACGATATGCCTCGTCGTTAGGTTACGACACCTGTTACAAACATCCTTTGCAATAAAGAAACCGTAAATAGTACAATATCAGATGTTTCAAATTGGTTCCGAAATAACAAATTAATAGTAAACGAAAAGAAAATGGATTTAATGCAGTTTTCCATTTCAAATAAACAATTCTGTGCTCCATTGAAATGAACAGTGTCCATTGACTGATGTTAAGGTAACAAACTTTTTAGGTCTCTCAATTCAGTCGAACCTTCAATGGAACGTCCATTTCAATGAATTGAACACAAAATTAAGTTCATTATGCTACGCGTTCAGAATTCTTGAAAATTCAGTCACCCTTCATACTGCTCGTTGTGTATACTTCGCGAATGTTTATTCCCGCCTGAGATATGGCATAATATTCTGGGAATGCATATTATAGCTCCCAGACTTTTATATTACAAAAACGAATTGTACGAATAATAACCAAATCCCACCCACGTGATTCGTGTAAGCCTCTCTTCATTAATCTAGGAATTTTACCATTACCTTGTCTGTTTATTTAAGAATCAGTGGCTTTTGTCAAAATGACTTGTAAGGGCGGAATATATTTTCAGAAAATGCCGAAGTCTATTACTGTAACACTCGACGTGAAATCATATTCATCAGGTGACAGTATCAACAGCTCATTACAAAATATTCACAAACAATACATGTACATTATTTTACAACACTTTGCCAGATGACATTAAACGATTAAATTCAATAGAAAAGTTTAAATCCCAAGTGAAATCGTTTCTGCTGCATAACTGTTTGTATACAATTGGAGACTATACTGAACATCACAAGAAAAGTAACATTAATTTTAACAATGATACATATGCATTATTTATCATTTGGACTGCAAAATGAGTATAAACAACCTGTAACTATTGTACTAGAGCTTCGTGGTCATCTCGATCAGGTTTTTCGTCCAGTTTCCCTGATCCATTGAGCAAATGCTGAGATGGATGTAAATGTAACTTCATTTTCTGTGCACGTCTTCTAGAATTCAGTGGGAAATACAATTATTCAAATTATCGTTTCCATGTTGTCGCGCCAGGAAGTATTATTCTGAAGGACAACATGGATAAGAGCCAAAATTTATTGCCTTTTTATCCTTGAAAATAGATTTTATTACAGGGGAGTTTTTTTCTCCCTTTTTTCAAAATTCAAAATTTAAGTAGTATATGACTTAGTGTAGGGATCACAGAATTTTGAAAATGTGCACACAATTCACATTTCCCCATAGCACGTCATATGCAGTTTTATCTGTTTTTTGACGTAAAATAAATAAATAAATAAATATTACCCAAAAGGTTGTGGGACTAATAGCGTTTCTTCTTCTTCTTCTTCTTCTTCTTCTTCTTCTTCTTCTTATTATTATTATTATTATTATTATTATTATTATTATTATTATTCATACTGCGGTATCCTTCACATATGAACAAACTACATGAATCATTTTTTTGATTACTTAAGTTTATTATCTTAGAACCACGACGTTTCGCGGCCCAATTGGACACATCTTCACGTGTTCTGTAATTACTATTGTTTCTGTCTTAAATACTATAAAATTACAAAATTAAATAAAGTTAATAAAGTAAAAAATGAAAAGTATGATGTAACAAAAAACTCTAATGATATGAAATATTTTTAAATTCTGTAAGTACGAAGCACAAGACTTACTTGAAACAAATAAGGGAGACATTAAAAAAAATCTTGATGCATAACGTTGTTATTGTTTTATTACATTACATTACAATACCCACAGATTGATTGATTGCTAGTGGTTTCGGATGCGTCAAGTACTGAGGTCATTAGATCCGTAAGTGCAGTGCATGTTTTCTCATCGGGAGGTAGCGGTGATCTTCCCCCGCTGGATTTCGAGATTCGGCGCCAACCTACCGTCGACTAGCGGAGATTTCCCGACCAGGTATGTCCCATCAGCAGGTCACCCCCCCTGCCGGGAAAAGCTCCAAGCCCCCGACCGGTCTCCTGGCATGTGTGGTATTGTAAGTGTTGTGTGCAGGAGTGAGGAAGAGGAAGGAAAGATCGCGCGTGGTCCGTGGTCCGTTTGTTACGGTACTGCTCCGGCATTCGCGTAGTGTTGATCGGAGAAACCACGGAAAACTACCGACCAGAGAAGCCGGACGCTAGAATTCTCCTCCAGACAGCGACTAAATTCGACCTAGCGGAAAAGGAATTGTCGAAAATCCTGCCGACGTCGGATTCGAACCTAGGGCCTCTCGGTCAGCGGCACTGCAGTGACATCAGTTGATGCACTGAGCCACCTCTTCCAGTATTACAAACAGGAAACAGTCTGAATCGAAAACTAAGATAAGTGGTTTAAAATCAAATTGCTGCAATTCAGAAAAAATATCCTAATAAAATTCAATAGAAATATTCAATTCATGTAATGGTTAATATTGAGACACGTGAATTAGGGAAAAAATCACTTACAATAGAAAACGCACTGCCGCTCCTACATCCCACCGGGAATATCATCAGTTAAAGGGAGATAAAGGATCTTATTTAAAAAGTGGCATTCATTCATTCAATAGATCATAATTTTACAACATTCGATCATAGGTACAGGCTTCTTGTGGTGATGACTTGCTGCAGGGGGAAATGGTTTAAAAATTCGTTTTAGAATTCAATGTGATTTAATTGTACATTCTTGCACCAAAATACTAAAACAAACAAATTGGACCTACTTTAAACATTAAAATTCTAATAGAACATAGTGGACTAATAAGTGTATTTTAGTTATTACATGTAATGTGTTGTACTTTTATATACTTTGAGTCACCTTCTAACAGATCACAGTGACTTGAGATAGCAATATGTCCATATAAAATAATTATATGCAACACAAATTTCATGAAATATTTAAACCCTGTGTTTCTCCCATTTCCTTCAAAGTCCACTCTGCCGCTCATAGTCTCATATCTTTTGTGTATAAGTTAGTAATCTACCATTTAAATTTTTTTGCTGTGGGGTTCATTTTAGATTCTGTACCTACATTATTGCTTCTCAATATGTGTATTGTAATTTTCTTTCAGCATTTTTTGTGTATCCACTGACAAACTAAATTCTGAAGTTTTGTCAATTTGAATTGAAGAGTGTATTATCTCCAACTTCTTTACAATTATACATGCTGAATTCGTGCCTAAATCTGTATTAGACTGTTTGTTTCATTTTTTAATTCGACAGACAAATCTTCTGACCCTGGTCCTAGTTCATGCTTACATTAGACTGTGGATATTACTTGATATCGGATTACTTGATATCGATATTATGATACCTTGATTACGGAGTCCAAGCCTTCGGATTTAAAATCTGCCTAGTGCAGTGTCATTCAGCAAGTTGCTGCAACTTCTACTAAGCTACTACTGCTAGTAATAATAATGATAATAATAATATCAGGCAATCGAATGGAAGACACATGCCAAGCATTCATTCATGATAGATTCTTAGGCACCAGGAATGTTTCTCGAGTAATTAAAAACCCGAGAGGTGACACTGTGTTTTAATCGCAAAATTCAAAAAAATACTTTCACTTCGCAAGCTCATAATTTTGAACATCTTAAGAGTTGGCTGGCATCTAACACAGCAATAGAAAGTTATGTGAAAAGTGTAAATTAAAATATTTAATTACTTCTTTCATTACAAAATTTAATTTTCGTCAAAGAGATTAATTAAGTCGAAACGATTCACGCAAATGCCGCAAAAAGTACAGTAATTCACCTCGTCTCACCAATTTATTTGTAGTTGCATTGAAACCTTTTATACACTTATCTTGTTGACCGTGCTGAACGCTACGTTCTTTTGGTATAGAGAGATACGTTTAAGAAGGGTCCGCTTTGACATCTTCAGATTGGCCACTGTGGACAACTTATCTGAAGATTGTGTCAATGGATTCATTTTTTCAGTGCATTCGTTTACAGTTAGCTTGTGCATTCGTTTACATTTGTAAATGCATTCATCACTATCTCTTGCAATGCTATCACCCTACATAAACTTCATTTGTTATCCGACCGGTCAGACTGGTCCCTTCTTAGAGAAACACATCTATATTGATGAATTAATTCCGTTTTAATATCATGTATTTACTGTCATCATACAATTTTAAATGCCTTTTTTTATATCATTTTATTCACACATCAGACCTCTCTCTTGTTTGCCTTCCCTGACAACACACTTTACCCAATTCTTTTACAACATGAAGTTCACAATACTTCTCCACACCAGAAAACCATAAAAAATACGTGTTTTTTCTGAAATTCTTTCAGGGTATCCTATCGGCTAAGAATTGTGTCAATCGGTTTGTCTTGTCGGGGGATTCCAAAGAGATATTTATCACCATTGTAAGTCAACCACAACACATTTTGGATGCCTAAAACGGGAAAAACACACGTTTGAGAGACGTTTCTTAGAATCTTGACAATAGATCCGCATAAACGATCAGTTCCCTACTATGAGATCGAGACACAACGACCGTGTTTTGTCTCGTTTGCCTGCATTGATGCATCGGAAAGGGCCTAACCGTGAGTGACGCAAAGACAGACGAACGAACGCAGGTCAGTCCTCTACTATGTAAGGCTATTCTTTACTCAGTTTACATTCGATATTTTTCAGGAAAAGGCGTTGAGAGAACTTCAGAATATATTCGGCGCTGCTGGTCCTATGGAAGTGACTGCGGATTCGTTGCAGCACATGCAGTACGTGGAGATGATTATAAAGGAGACCCTGCGATTGCACCCTCCTGTCTTCTTTTTCATGAAAGAAGCCGGTGTTGACACTCCTCTTGTTTCCTGTGAGTATGTAAACTACGCTAAGATTTTATACGAATCTTGCTTCAAGACATTGTTTAAACAGTTGAAGAAAATATTCTGTAACAAACTCGTCCGCCTGATTTGGCCACTCATTTCCAGAAACTCCACACCCTGCACAAAGCAGCCCAAAACGTTTGCCTCAATTGTCCTTCGTTTCACGTTGAGTGAGCATCATCCCACCCATTCCATTCGGAACGTTTTGAAGTAATCGCTTTAGTGAACCGGCTGCAGTAGCTCAGTGCTAACATAGCCAGGCCAAATTCAACCTTTGTCTGGATGTGAATGTTACCAACTGTTTGCTCTAATCAATAATTTTATTAGTTTTTTTTCCACCGAAAATCCGCACTATTACATAACTTTCTCTATACTACGTATATTACTCCGTATATACGTACGTATGCGAGAAAGTAAAAATAGCTTTGTCTTGTACGAACAGCAGGAAAATTTGTGCTGTTATACCACCAATAGTTCTCTTCATTCAAAATAAATTCAGAATATGTGATTCGGCCTCCCGGGCAAGTGAGCTATTTCCGAGAATCAGATCAGTTTTATCTCGAAGTCCCAACTTGTTTCGAAGTCAAAGCAGTTTTAAATATTTTGTTCGGTAATAAAAACTTATTATTTCTCTCCTGATAATAAGGGAACGCCTTCACGCCTCAACGGAAGAGACTTGGCCTTTTTGCAACTGCACGTAGTTGGCTTGAATTTTAGATATTGTATTGAATTAGTAACGCAATTAAAAATTAATATTTTTTGTGGTTTCTTATGGCATATTCCGAAGAACAAACGATGCGAGAAGCTCAACAAAAATGTTCCTCGTGTAGCGGAGTCTCATAGGAATAGTTTTAGATTTGAGGAAAGGAAAGAAAATACGCTTTCATAAAATTGGAAAGATTTGATAGAAACTAATTTAGCGCTAAGCTAGCGCTTCGACCCTTTCCGGAATTCGTCAACCTCTTCGAGCGCGTAACTTTTGGTTCATACAAAATAGAAGAGAGGAGTCACGTTGGCATCACTGTCGCCTTAACACACCGTACTTCATTCTTAATCTCGAACGCGCCATAAACACCTGTTATTATGTTTCATTTGGAGAAGGACACCTACAATTTTTGAGAATTAGCATGCGCTACACTTACCGGACTAATTTTGCTACCTGACGCGGTAGAATCCAAATGAATACGCATTTCTAGTTAATTGAGCATGTTAATTGAGTATAATTCGCGCACGTGTTCTTGAGCCCTCGCCTCGTTAGTTGTGATAGAAGTGGGGAATGTAGTAAGTTTTACAAAATTAATTTGATATTATATTTTTAGCTCGTTTTTCGATGCAAAATAATTTCTATTACACGGGAGCGATCGTTTATGGTTATCACATTTTTTTACATCGCTCGTTTTTATCATTTACTCTTAATTCCACTCATGGTGGCAAAAGAGTGGGGGTAGGTACTCCGGGGCTCAAGAACACGTGCTCCTATAATTGTAAATACTCCATCATAGATCCAAAGAATTCTCAGATTTCCACCCATTTAATAAAGAAGGTGAGGATCGCGACAGCATTCGTGACATTTAATGTATGTTTGAGAAGGTTTTCGGATATCTGTAATATATTACTTAATTCACATTATTTATTACATACAAATTGCTTGAGTTACAGTACATTCGCTTTACGTCACACTTTTTCAAAGGTATTGTTCATGAATATGTTCCACAGTAACGTATCTTACCAACCTAAGGGTCAATGTTTCTTTTCTTTGCAGCCGATCTCGTTGTTCCTGCAGGAGCTAATGTGGTCATATCCCCGAGGACTGTGCATATGGACCCTAAATTGTACCCTGATCCTCACGTGTTTGACCCAGAAAGATTTTCTCCTGAGAACTCAGCCGAACGACACCCATTTGCTTTCCTTGCATTTGCTGCAGGAAAGCGTGCTTGCATTGGTATGCACAAGTTATTAAAATAACGTCATGTGACTTTTGTAGGAAATATGTACAGTTTTGTGTACTACGTTTTAAGTAAAAACAGTTTGAGAACTTTTATGTGAGAAACTGCTCATTTTTTTTCTTCAAATCGTTTACCGTGATAGAGGAAAACGCTTAAAAATGTTGCAAGTCTTTTTTTTATTGCTCTCTCTGATTCCAGGCCATGTGATCTCAATAAAAAAAAACTAGTGGTTCTAGAACAGCACGTACATTTTCACATTTAGTAATGTTTATGTTATACTATATATATATACATATATATATATATATATATATATATATATATATATATATATATTTTTTTTAAATTTTATTTAAATCGTTTTGTGTGAAAATTAAATAGTTTCAATCAATTGATTTTTTATTCAAAACTTTAAATGAAAATATATTTCTGGCATTGAATTAATTGTATAAGGTATGCAGTGTATTCACGAACATCCGATGTGATTTTTACTTATACAATATTTTGCGTAATCATTATGCAAGATAGTAAAAACGGTAAGTATTTCTTCTTGTTTTACCTGAGGTCTTTTTAGAGGATTTTCAATTTTACACGCTGAAATTTATGGATGTAAGAATTGCTTGAAAATTTGTGATTCTCATTGGATTAAATGTTTTATTTTAGACAATATTGAATTTTAATTTTGAGTCCTGGCAATAAACTGTTGAAATACCTTACTGGAATGATGGAACATTACGTACGCACCTTTCCGACTCTTTGCCCGTTGCATGTGGAGTTCGTCAAGGATCGATTTTAGGCCCTATTCTGTTCCTACTTTACGTAAACGATATGCCCTCGACGATTCGAAACGGAAGAACGGTTCTCTTTGCGGATGATACGAACATCCTTTGCAATAAAGAAACAGTAAATAGTACAATATCAGATGTTTCAAATTGGTTCCGAAATAACAAATTAATAGTGAACGAAAAGAAAACGGTTTTAATGCAGTTTTCCATTTGCAATAAACAATTCTGTGCCCCATTGAAAATGAAGAGTGTACCATTGACTGATGTTCAGGCAACAAAATTTTTAGGTCTCTCAATTCAGTCAAACCTTAAATGGAACGTCCATTTAAATGAATTGAACACAAAATTAAGATCATTATGCTACGCGTTCAGAATTCTTGCAAATTCAGTCAGCCTTCATACTGCTCGTTGTGTATACTTCGCGAATGTTCATTCCCGCCTGAGATATGGCATAATATTCTGGGGAAATACATCTTATAGCTCCCAGACTTTTAGATTACAAAAACGAATTGTACGAATAATAAACAAATCCCACCCACGTGATTCATGTAAGCCTCTCTTCATTAATCTAGGAATTCTACCATTACCGTGTCTTCTTATTTACGAATCAGTGGTTTTTGTAAAAAATGACTTACTCAAGGGCGGGAATATATTTTCAGAAAATGCCGAAGTCTATTACTATAATACTCGACGTAGAAATCATATTCATCAGGTGACAGTATCAACGGCTCATTACAAAAAATTCACACACAACACATGCACATTATTTTACAACACTTTGCCAGATGACATTAAACGATTAAATTCAATAGAAAAGTTTAAATCCCAAGTGAAATCGTTTCTGCTGCATCACTGTTTCTATACAATTGGAGACTATACTGAGCATCACAAGAAAAGTAACATTAATTTTAACAATGATACATAATGCATTAATTACCATTTGAACTGTGTAAATGAGTATAAACAACCTGTAACAACTATTGTACTACAGCTTCCGGGTCAATGACCCCCATCTCGATCAGGTTTTTCGTCCAGTTTCCCTGATCCATTGAGCAAATGCTGAGATGGCCCCCTGTTTTGCTTCTGGACATAAATGTAACTTCATTTTTTGTGCACGTCTTCTAGAATTCATTGGGAAATACAATTATTCAAATTAGCGTTTCCATGTTGTCGCGGCAGGAAGTAATAAGAGCCAAAATTTATTGCTTATTTATCCTTGAAAGTAGAGTTTATTACATGGGAGTCTTTTGTTGTTTTTTTTCTCCCTTTCAAAATTCAAAATTTATTGCTTATTTATTTTTGAAAATAGATTTTACTACATGGGAGTTTTTGTTGTTTTTTTTCCTTCAAAATTCAATATTTAAGTAGTATATGGCTTAGTGTAGGCATCACAGAATTTTGAAAATGTGCACACAATTCACTTTTCCCCATAGCAAGTCATACGCAGTTTTTTAACTGTTTTTTGACGTAAAATAAATAAATAAACTGGGTATGACCTGTCGAGCAGTAGGAAAGAAAAAGGAGACTATGCGGAAATATTGGTTTAGGGAAGTTCAAGGAAATTTTGATTTGATTAGACTTAGGATGTTTGTTGTTCGTAATAGATGCAACTTGCGAGAGGAATGAGATAAGGTAGAAGATTAAAAATTATTTGCTACTTTTGACATTCTCGCCGTTACGAAGTTACTTCGTACGAAGGGTAAAGCTGCGGGAAAAAGTGGCGAAAATTTGGCAGAATAACATTTATTTCTGGGCCCTGCAATCGCAAAAGTGGATAAATTTAGTTGCTAAATGTAGAAAAAACTCCTATAACATGTGGCGTAGCCAGAATCCATGTTTTATCGGTTCTCGATACCGAAAAATCGATTCACGGGAAAGCGTCTGTCCGTCCGTGTCTCAATAACGCTAACGGCTAAACCGTTCCGCAGATTTTCTCCAAAATTGATATTCTTCAATCGATCTGGCTTATGTCGCGCACCATAGAATTTGATGCCAATATTTTCATTCTGGAGGATACTTTTCCCCTGGGACGTTTAAAAAATGCCTCCATCTTTTTTTTTTTTTTTTTTTTTCTTTGTTTGCTGAATAGTGAAAAGGACGTTTAAGAGAATGGTGCATGTCTCATTTTTGTTGGAAACTTGTGACAGTTGGACGGCGCCTAGTCCAGCCAGAATGGCTGGTCATCAAGATGCTCCCAATGAAACTGGAACAAATAAACAAACGACTGATTGACACCAGTAGGATGGGTCCCAGGATGTCATGGAGCAACACTATTCCTTTACTGATCATTCCACTTCGTTTGTTTTGCATGACACGCCGTAGTTTTGATAAAATTTCACAATATCGTGTCGCATTAATGGTTTCACCTCTGAGATAAAATTCTGTATGCAAATCGCCTTTCCTCTCCTAGAACACCGTGCACCGTGCTGACTTTTGCACTTTGAACTTTTTTTTTCCCAGAATGAGTGTGTCTCTACTCCATTGATGGTTTTGTCGATTGTGGTGTGAAATGACAAACCCAAATTTCATTACCTGTTACAATTTTAGTTGGGCCTGGGTATATTTATTATATTGGAAAGAGTTTTTATGAACTTTGACTATGGTATCTTACATTCATTAAAAGCGGAAAATAACATAATCAACTTTTTCAAAGCTATTTGCATTTTTACTGTCATTTCACCCTACTGTTATATGAAATTGAGCCTTCCCAAAATTTGATTTAATGTTGGATGTCGTACGTTGTTAAAATACTTCTAACAAGTCTTCTTTGTAAAATATCATTAATGCTGTAATCAGATAATATACAATATCTTTAAAAGTCGCTAACAAACAATCTGTTTATGCCATGATAATGAATTATACGTTTTTCGTTTTCTTGTTGCAGGAAGAAAATTTGCGATGATGTCTTTGAAGGCAGTTATCAGTAAAGTTATTTGGAATTTCCGGATTCAACCAGATGAAACGTATGAACCAGAGTTACTTTGGGGTCTCTCAATGGTTACGGCCAATGGAATGAGGATTAAACTTCTGAAGAGATAATCTTACTCAAAAGAATAAAGAGCGCAAATTAACAGTCACTATACAATGCTATTTGGTACTCAAAGAATACGGTGTCGGAGGTGAATCTCAGAATAAACTGCAATACAATTCAAGGGAAGTTTTACACATTAAGAAAGTAATACTTGCATATATTCATCCATATAGTCAAACCTGTTCATAACGGAAGAGCACGAGACCGATCAAAATTTCCATTAATAACAGATTTCCGTTATTACTAGGTTTCCTAAATTTACCAAGCTAAATAAAATGCACGTTGTCACAAAATAATTATTTTTTAATTAAATCACGTTTGTGGTGTATCTAACATACATAATTTAAAAAATAATAGTTTACGTATATTTCCCTAAAAGAACCTCAATGAAAATAATCTGACAAGGAAGTTTGTTTTGCTTTGTTCTTCATTAATGCTTATTTTTCAACATCAACGCAAACTGTAGTCAATGTATTTAATATTTCATTATTTTTCTGTGAGGTAAAACATCTTTTAAGTTTTTTATTTGAATAAGTGCATAACGATATATTTTGAAGTTATTTTCTGTTTTCGTCGCTTCTTTTTCCTCTCATTGTACACAGTCATTGTACAGAGTCGCTTGATCTGCAGTATTGCTTGATGGGGTCGCGATCATGCGACATCTTACAGTAGGGCTGAGAATGACTCAATACGGCGTGCCGAATTCCATATTGAAGATACTACCCTCAGCCGTCACGTTAGAAAACCCAAAGTATAATATGAAGCTAATAATTGACATTACTCCAGATGTTTCTTAATTTTATACAACACATTGTCATAAGCATTAGTAAAAACATTCATCTTAACACTTGTTTTGAGAGTTTGATTTAGTTTAATCACAAGGTTTTCAGAAATAAATTGTGGCAATCTCCTCACCGCGGTGTCCCTAATAAGTGGCTTCTTTGAAATCAACTTCATGTATTAAATTAAGTCTGTGTCTAGATAAAGAATTAAGCCGTGAACAAGATTGTTTAATATTTCTAAAATGCTCTTTCATTCGTTGTGTAATTGGGAGCTTAATTTGTAATTTAAAGAAGGTAAACTGTGTACCGCATACTCACGTTCCATAAACGGAATCTGGTCTTTGACGTTCTTTCTAAGTGTTGCTTATTAATTAATGCATTACATATTCTGAATGTAATATTTAATCGAAGATGTTCTTTCGTAAATTTATTTTGTTTTTTTGGTACATATGGTATTACTATGGTCCATCCATTTTCTTATTTTCCAAATCTTATTTAGTTTTATTGTTTTAAATATTTTGTTAACTGATAATATACTTGTAGTACTTGAATTCGCCGCTAGGTGATTTAGTTGAGGCAGGTTGCCACCAGAGGGCTACGGTGTTGCCTGTAATCGAGTGTGTGGCTAGATGTAGTACATCTATAGTTTCGGTACATGGAACGTGTCAACAAGCTGTTTAAAAAAATTCCAGACTACCCTCTCCTTCTTATCCATTTTCTGAGCAAAATGTGGATCTGAGAAAAGTTTTCTGCCGTCTGGGCTTACGAAAATTCTTTCTTTTATCTAAGCGTCACTTAAACAAGGAAACCTGAAGCACTATTTTGCAGTGTACAGAAGGCAGCAGGACGTTGTCAGAAGGGACCAAACTTTTCCTAATTCAATTTTTTTCATCTGGCAACAGAGCTTCTCGTGACGGCCAGTCTTTTTTATTACAGTGGGAATTTCTGTAACGGTTATCCCTAAGTATAAAAAACAAGGAAACGTGCAATCTGATTGAAGACCTAAGAGCATGGTGAGAACTTCAAAGTCTCCACATATCAACCACTTATGCTAGTTATAACGAATTCATTCGAGAACTAACACTAAATTGCCGTATGTTTTCTTTAAATATACCATTACATTGCCATTGTGAAACAAAACAGCTTTCAGACTCTTGATGAGTCTATTAATAGACGCCAATGATTTGGGTCATATTGTATACCAAATTGACCCATCAGTTCACGAATGTCTTTACAAAAGAACATATGATCTTGTGAAAAGTAAGGAACAAAAACAGCTTCGTAATGTCGATACCATGGAAAAGAAGTACCTGGTAGTAATTTTGTTTTTTGTTCTTGAGCCGGGAGCCAAGTAACAGAGCAGCATCTTTCGGAAGTCCAACATCTCTCACTAAGTCATTCAACTCCTGTTGATAACAAAAGCTCAGGTTCGTTCTCTGAATTGTTTGGTCCGAACTTACCGTTTATTACTTTTCACCACACAAGTTTTTCTGTTTCTCACTCAATACTATCCAAGATACCAGAAGTAGTCTAGACTGGTAACACAACGATAAGACATTTTTCAAAGTTCTAGAAACCACAATTATCAGTAATTATTTTTTTATACATATTATTTAATTTAAAAATATTAAAGTTGCATCTGTAGCATACAGGTGATTTTTTCCAATTAAAAACGAAGACAAAATATAAATACAGAATTTTGCAAAAATATTAGAGAGACTTTTCTACTTACCAATCGAAACCTATCTCAGTAAACACATCGCGCTTTCAGATTGCCAACATGGATTTAGTAAATCAACATCTACTGAAACAGTCATTCTCTTGCCTTACAGATATCTCATCATTGGATAAAAACGAAGCACTTACTGGATTATTGTTAGATATTTCTAAAGCTTTTGACGTCATTGATCATGACTTTTACTAACAAAATTATCTTCATATGGAATCTGTGGAATTCTAGGTTGGTTATGTTTGTATCTTAAGCAATGGTCTGAGAAAGTAGAAGTACCTTACTGGAATGATGGAACATTATGTACACACCTTTCTGACTCTTTACCAATTGAACGTGGAGTCCCTTAGGGATCGATTTTAGGCCTTATTCTCTTCTTACTATACGTAAACGATATGCGTTCAACGATTCAAAACGGAAGAACACTTCTCTTTGCGGATGATACGAACATTCTTGGCAATAAAGAAGCCGTAAAGAGTACAATATCTGATGTTTCAAATCGGTTTCGAAAAAACAAATTAAATGTAAATGAAAAGAACACGGTTTTAATGCAGTCTTCCATTTCAAATAAACAATTCTGTATTATATTGAAAATGAACGGTGTACTATTGGCTAATGTTAAGGCAACAAAATTTTTAGATCTCCCAATTTAGTCAAACCTCAAATGGAACGTTTATTTAAATGAAGTGAATACGAAATTAAGATCATTTTGCTACACGTTCAAAATTCTATCAAATTCAGTCAGCCTTCATACTATTCGTTGTGTGTATTTCGCGAATGTTCATTCCCGCCTGAGATATGGCATATTCTGGGGTAATACATCGTATAGCTCCCAGCCTTACAAAAAAGAAATGTACGAATAATAACCAAATCCCACCCACTTGATTCTTGTAAGCCTCTATTAATCTCGGAATTTTACTATTACCTTGTCTGTTGATTAACGAATCAGTGGTTTTTGTCAAAAATGACTTGCTTAAGGGCGGGAATATATTTTCAGAAAATACCGATATCTATAACTATAACACTCGACCTAGAAATGATATTCATCAGGTGACAGTATCAACAGCTCATTACAAAAAATTCACATAAAATACATGTACATTATTTTACAACATTTTGCCAGATGACATGAAACGATTAAATTCGATAGAAAAGTTTAAATCCTAAGTGAAATCGTTTCTGTTGCATAACTGTTTCTATACAATTAGAGACTATACTGAGCATCACAAGGAAAGTGACGTTAATTTTAAGAGTGATATTTAATGTATTATTTACCATTGGACTGTATAATTCTAAACATGTAACAAGTATTGTACTGACGCTTCCGGGTCAATGATCACCATCTCGATCAGGTTTTGTGTCCAGTTTTCCTGATCCTTTAAGCAAATGCTGATATGGCCGCAAGTTTTGCTTCTGGACATAAATGTAACTTCATTATCTCTGCACATCTTCTGGAATTCAGTGCGAAATAGAGTTATTCAAATTATCGTTCTCCATGATGTCGTTGCAATCCTTGACGAAGGATATGATGAGAGATAAGAGCCAAAATTTATTGCTGATTTACCCTTGGAAATAGATTTTATTACATTGGAGCGAATATTTTGTTAACAATCCTTGCAAAAAACGTTCATTTTCTTTCTGTATTCAAAATTTAAGTAGTATATACTTAGGGTAGGGATCACAGAATTCACTTCTCCCCATAGCACGTTACAGTGTTTTACTTTTTTTGACGTAAAATAAATAAAATAAAATTAGTCATTGTACCCCCCTCTCCTGGAAGACGCAACACGACACGACGTGGCAACAAGAAAATGCAATGAGCAAGCTATTAACTCTTACCAACAAGTTCACAGACTCTAGCACATATAGTAATTATTAAATATGCATAAAATAATGTGGTACTTTGTAAATACTGTCAGACAACTAAGGATTGAGAAAAAAATGTTCGTTACAAATGTAAATATGTACCTACGCTTCAAAAGGAATTGTTTTATGAATTTGAAAAACCTCTGTACCTGATGGAGAAGGACGGAGTTCGTTTACGTTCTCAGCACACCAAAAAGCGTGAAGATTATCCAAAATTATCAAATCAAATTTTTGTTTTTCGACCTGTGTATTTATTAGAATAAAACAAGCATTTTATTTAATGATAACTATTAAATTTAATTCTATATTAGTACTGTTTATTAATTCATAAAATTGTTTAGATATTTCTGGTTTTCTCCAAAGAATTTACGAAAAAATCTAACCGAATTGAAAATAATAAAACCCAGCTTAAAATAAAATTCATCTTAATTTGTTTTACTACAAAAAATGGATTAAGAAATGTAATTAATAATCCTAATTGGTTAAAAATTTAATGCATAAGATACTTGAAAAGTCGGTCAGATATTTCTTCTTAGAGTAAAAGGAAGTTTTATTTCAATGAATTTTAATCAATTCTATATTGGTTCTATTTGTTGATTAATTACAATTGTTTGAATATTTGATGTTGATACAAAAAGAATGTTTAAGAATAAGTATAATCTAATTTAAAGTACTATAAATAATAAATAGTAATAAACAGTTATTTATAACTTGGAATTGTTAATTTGTTGTAATTTATACCCACTGAATAGACTCAAAACTGTCAATTTAGTTGGATTGATGATTAAGGCTTTGGAAATTACAAAATAATAGTTCTAGGAACCTTTGCAGTTGCTTATGAAAAAGCCACCTCTCAAGTAACGAACTTTATCTTTCTTAAGAAAATCTCTAAAAACATTAAAGAAGTAACAGCAGTGTAGAGATTCATACCTCACCGGATTTTTATAACACGCACCAGAAGAGAGTAAAGACAAATGTTTTGGTACATTCATCAAAGTATCATTCCATTTGCTTACTTTCCAATTAATCTGTTCATTGTTGACAAATGATTTTATCTCACTTGTTCCAAACCTCACTCGTGATGTAAGTCGTGTTGCAAATATGATTGTAGTTGATGATTAATAAATTTTTGGAAAAATAAAAACCTGTTTTTTTCTTCTACAATTACTTGAAACTATATTTTGATAACTTGATGTATATAATATGTCACTGATGGGGATCGTCAATACCAGAATATCTGGCATAGATTAATTACAGATACTTTGAATAATGCTTCCCATGCCGTTATCTTATTTGGCAAATAAAAATATTCTTTATTTTGAGTCCTACATAATTGCACTTGACAAAAATCTCAATTTTCATGTACAGTAAAATGTCTAAAACGGAACCTGTATAAGCCGCAAACCTGCTTAAACCATTTCTACGGTCCGTGAATTTAAATGACATTTTACACAGCATAAAATGGAACCTATTCAACGCGGAAACGGAACGGTTTTTCATGTCCTGCTGGGAAAAACCTTTATAAAACAGAAATTCTGTTCATTTAATGCAATTGGCAGAGAGATGGGAGATGTTCTGAATAAAATGAATGAATCTCCAAGCCTGTTGCAAATTCTCTATCCCTATGACACGCGATTTAGTCGTGGCTGCCGAAAATTAGAGGATTCAACTGTCAGCGAAGAATTCGACCTTGGGGTCGATTGTCACTCAAGGCGTAGGTCGTAGGGGAATTCCCTCTCTCCCGACTCTGACCGTGGGAAGGTGTATGGACTTGACTTTTATTCACGCGTCTCCCTGTCCCGCGATGAAAATAATAACCCCGCGACCAGATACACATTGCTCAAGGCCACGCGAGGGTTTAAGGTATTCATACTGGGTTGAGACGCATTGTGCGTTGAAAGTGTCATCAGGCTGTCCGAATAAAGCCCCTAGGCAGAAAGGTGTTGTGTATATTTCAACTCGGACGCAGACAAATAAGAGCGTTTATATTCATTTATGGTTTCTTCCATAAATACGATAAATCTAATGTATTTTAAAAATTATAATAAACATGTACATTACTATTATTTTGGAGGTAGAAACGTCAATATCACTGGACAACCTTGCGTAAAACGGAAACTTCTCTAAACCGTACTTTTTTGTCCTGATCGATTCCGGCTTAAGACTTTACTGTACTAGCAAATAGAGCAGAGTTCACTTCTCTGCTGTAAGCAGAATTTTTATAATTGTTTAAGGGGACTTATGACAGAAAAATGGAGATTTTCTTAAAAATTTTCAATGTTTTAAAATATTGGGCCTAAAAATTTTTTTGAACCGTCTACTATCACACAATGGTTTAATTTTTACCTTTCCGCCATTTTTAAAGGCCTTACGGACGGTGTAAAAGGCTTGCGTGCGAACAACTGGGTCTCTGCGCCACGCCCCCTTTTGTAACATGACAGTATCTTCCCTAGTACTGATTTTTTTATTTTGGCATTCGAAATTTGCAGGCAAAGGAAGTGCAATGTTCCTGCTTTGTGATGCTCTATTGTTTTCACTACGTATTCTTAATAAATACTTAATAAAATTCATTTAGCTAAATTTTACTTGGTAGACCTATATACATTTTCTTATAGTGTACTTAGTTTCTAAACAATTGCTTTTGATGTAGATTTTTTTGTTTTTTTGTTGACATAGAATGAATTACTCTTTTGTTGTACGTAGTTGTCATGCTTTCCGGTTTTGTTGTTTACATGTTCGCTGCTCGTTCATGTTTTGAATATTATGTGAAATGTAAGTGTTGAAAGGAAAGTGTGCCGTGTATTTCAGAGTTTGAATTATTTATTTGATCTGTCTTCCTTTTTTGTGTTTTTTACATAATGGAAAGGCAAAAATATTCAAGATCTAATTACAGAGTGTCAAAGAAGCGACCCTCGAAAAGAACTCGTTGTGCCAGGGCCAATATTTTGAAAAGATACACGCAACAAAACATGAAAGATACTGCAATCACTGAAGACCGTGGCAACGTAGGTAGTTCCTGTGACAACGGCTGTGAAATTGAAGATAGTATTGAGAGCGTAGGCTTCCGCGGCCGGAGTCATGGTTAACTTGGCCGGAGTCATGGTCATGGCTATCCGGGAGACGCCGCGTCCAGGGCACAGGTGCCAACGTTTCGGTCGCCATTCTGCGACCTTCCTCAGGGCGTAGTACTGCGTGAAGATAGTATTGATAATATATCTACAAGTGACAAAATTAAAAGTGTTTTCGCAAACCAATGAACAACCTGTGAACCATTTTCTGGTGTATGTCAGTGTGTGGCAACAACAAGTAAAACATTATTATGTTGTGAGTGCCGTTCACAAAGAAGTACTAACTGGTGGTCAAATTCAAAACATGTGACGTTTCAATAAGGCTTTATACATCTCAAAGAGTGAAAAATACAGAAACTAGAAGACCACCTTTTAATGTAAATAAGTGTATGGTAAAAGCGTTTTCTAATATTGGAAAAGGTTCTAGTGCAGATATTGCCCAAAAGAAGTCTTTGTTTCCAAAAATAAATTGGAATTGGGTGTTTTGAAAGCTGTATTGGAGTTCAATTTGGATCTGTGAGATCACTAGAAACAATGAACTCATGAGAAACCAATCTGTGGCTAAATCCTCTCTCATCATTAGTGAGCAGTATGACAGAAAGCGTTGCCTTCAAAGCCAAAAAGAAGTAATTGTGAAAATAATAGATAGGTTCAAAAGTGGCAAAAAATAGCAGAAGATGATTAAGAAGCATGAAGACAGGGTAATTCGAAAGTGCACAGGTACTCATAAATCTTTGAATCTCATTTTCTCGGTGTGTGATTTTTCAGCATTGTCTTACATAAAAAATGCTCCATGTTGAACAATTTTTGATATCAGTGAAACTTTTAGATATTGTAGTAAAATGTATAATACTGTCACTGTGGTATGGATTTTGTTGTGACATAAGTCAAACTAGTTTTTCATGAATTATAAAAAACAACCAGATATCTTTTTCTTCGAAAATTCATTATGCAATACTTTAAAAATTTTTAGAAACAGAACTTCTTGCATTTCAATAAAATCCATACCCTATTTTATTCATATATATTTAATGAATTATCGAAAAACAAAACAAGCAAAAAATTATTATACAAGGAGGATTTTTATTACATAACAAAAAAATTAATTAAAAGTTAATAACAATAAGTTGACTGGAGCAATTGAGTTCAAACTTAGTACAGTGTTTAACATAAACTAAATGCATGCCCTGTAAAAAAATTATATTTTCATGTGCGAAATTACGAAACTTTCAAGATCCAGTCATAAGTCCCCTTAAAAAATGGAATAATAACGCTAGAATGAAGCATGTAAAATACATATGAAAATAAATCATTCAATACGAGGTGTTCTTGCAGATGCCATATACTTAGAATTTTGACGGGTTAAGTTTATTTTAAATTACATTACACACTTTTTTGCCTTTAATTATTTCAAAAGCTAGTTGAATGTGGCGTCGCCGATGCTGTAAATTTTTTAAAAAGTATCTTCATGTGTTCAAAATGTATTTCATACTTGATTTCTTTAATGCCTAACTTTGCTCAATTATGTTCTTTGGGATATGAACTGGTAATATTGCAATTTCAAAATTGTAATGGCAGTAAAAATTACTTGTAAAGAATAATGCGAATAGTTAGAATTTAGCACAGCTATATTTTTACTTTCTTGCATTTACTAACGCAAGTAGAAAGGTATGTTATCGTACGCAGGAAAACAGCGAATTTTTCACACAAAATCTCTTTTTGTCGGGCCCTGGGAAGGAGAAAGTGCATAAATCCAGTTGCTAAATATAGAAAAAAAATCCTCTAGCATGTGGTGTCGCCAGAATCTGTTTTGTGTGTCCTTCATATCGAAAAATTGATTCACGGCAAAACGTCTGACTGTCCGTCTCTGTGTGCACAGCACTAGGGCTTAAACCGTTCAGCCGATTTTCTCCTAAATTGATATTCCTCAATCGTTCTGGTTATGTCTGGCCCCCAGAATTTGAAACCTATATTATATTTTTTTGGGGTACTTTATTGTTAAACGCTACGGACATTTTCAAACTTTAAAAAAAATCCAATTTTTTTTACTAAATTCCTACATACTTCTTTAACAATTTGTATTCATGTTGCACTTGTTAATTGTAAAATGTTAAAAAAATTAAACTTATTTCACCTAATAATTGAAATTAAAAGATACCCATTGAACATTTATATTATTTCATATTTAAACTATTGAAAGTGTAAAAATATTTTCTGAATTTCTCTTTATTTTAATATTTGTGTGGTTTATTAATATATTTCATCTATTAATTTTCACAGCAGATAATTTTCTAAACAAACCTCATTTTATATGAATTAGCTAAAAAAATAAGATTATATATAAATTTAATTATAAAATACACATTTGTATAAATATTTTTAAAATTAGTCAATAACATTTTAAGATTTTTGTAGTTACTGGTCATGCCAAAGATTTAGGCGAGTTCGATGATCCTAACTGTGAGTTACCTAAAAACAGACTGGAAAAAAATCTTAGAATTCAACGTGTTTCAGCCTAAACTAATAATTATCCTCAACAGTATTAGTAACAAATCAAGATCTTTCCATTCAACGTGGTTCGAAAAATTCAAATGGTTGAATTTACGTGGTCCATTTCAGCCTAAACTAGATAATTATCCTAAAACATAAATCCTGGATGCAAAAGCTGAAACAAAATAGGAGAGAAGTTAAACAAACACGATAAATCGCATCACCATGAAGACAGCATGGATTCATGGAATGCTATTGTGAAGACGAAACCAATTATACAATATTGGACGAAGCAAAGGAAAAGAAACTTAGAGCAGAAGAAATACAACGCCAAAAGAACTAACAGTATTTGTCAAGACTTATTGATATTTTCGTAGTTTAGCTAAGGAGGTAAACCCTTGCGTGGTCATAAGAAACAGAAGATAGCAATGAAAAAGGGTTATTTTTAAAGATAGTTTCATTGTTTAAAAATACGATACTTTTATGGCTGAATACTTGGAAACTGCTCCAAAAAATTGTACATATCTTAGTAATCGGATACAGAATGATATTTTGGCAGCTTTAAGCAAAATTGTTTTAAGAAATATAGCTGATGAAATGAAAAATCGTCCTGTATCATTGATAGCAGATGAAACTCTGATGTTGGACTCATGAACAAATGTCGGTTGTAGTGAAAAAGTGAACTTTGAAATTTTGAAGAGCTGGAAAAAATAATTAACAAAGTGGGTATTAATTGGGAAAACGTAATAGCAGTTTGTTTTGATGGCGCAGCAACCACGGCAGGAGAATTCACAGGTGTGCAAGCAAGATGTAAGGAGAGAAATTCTAAACTTTTATATGTACGCTGTTATGCACATTGCTTAAATCTTGCTCTTGTAAGTGCATGTGGATCACACAAAGACAATCCCCTCATATTTGATTTCTTTGGTATCATGCAATTTTTATTCAATTTTATCGAAGGAAGTCCAATACGACACATCGTCTTAGAAGAACTGATCAAGTCAACCGGGGCGAAGCTCAAGACATTGAAATCGTTATCTAATACACGATGGGCTTGTCATGCCGAAGCAGTTACAGCTGTTAAAAGTCAATATGATTTGATCATTTTGGCGATTGAAGTTATGATTGAGGAAACTTGTGATTCGCAAGTTAGAGCTAAAGGAAATGGATTACTTAATCAGTTCAAATCTTTCAATTTCATAATTTGTTTAGAGATTATGGAACCCATTCTTCAGCTTATTCTTAATACTAGTAAGCTCCTACAATCTCCTACTATGGATTTGAATGAAGCCGTCTCATGCATTCAATGCCTTGTCCATTGAATGCATTCAATGCCTGAGCCACCTCTCCCGGTCTCTTTCCAGTTAACAGACCGATTATACAAATCAAACATATGATTCCAAAATAAATCTCAATTAAGTTATTTGTATCATTCTTGCGTTATTTTGTTACCGTCCTTCGCTAATGCAGTTTCTTAATCTGAAGGAGAGATTTAAATGATTCTTTAAAGTTTTTCAATTAAAAAAAAATTATTGTTCGAATGTGATGACTACATGGTTCAGTAGCTTTTACTTTTTCACATGCCTTTTTAATTACTTATAGTTATTGATTGAGTGGTGAGTTGTAGTTGACATTTACATAATTGAAATGATTGAAGGCGTTGTCATTGTCAACAATAGTATTTATTTCACAAATAGCAGCTTTCGATGGCTTAGCCATCATCATCAGTTTTCTGGTACAAGGAAAATATAAAATAAGAATTAACATAGTTACCTAATTTAAAAAAAACACATCTTAAGAAATGAAAGAAGAAGAATTAAAGAAAGGAAAGAAAGAAGAGAACGGAGAGTTATATCTTTATGTAATATAGTAGTTTTTTAAATTTAAGCAAGAAATGAATGAAAATATACAATTTTGTACATGTACAATTTTGCGAGAGAAAATACGAAAAGTAAGTTGAGCCGTTTCTTACCTGCTGTCTGGGAGCCACAAAAACAGGACTGCGTTTCTCGGGCTGCCTCGGAAGCTTTAAGTACCGGATGTGTGGGGTGGAGGAGGAGGGTTAATGGCCTGGGTGCGGTGTGCTGTGTTGTGTCACCCCCGAAGAGTGTGGTGTGAGGGTGGTGTCAAAAAAGTAATTTTAGCAAAAGGGAGGGGTTGTAGTTTGTGTTTACATTCAGTAGGTTACTATTGAGATGAATATGAAGGTTTTTCTATGTTAATCTGGTATGATATTGATTTTCTATTTCCACTATGTGAATGTCTGTGTGTGAATTGAATGTGTGACCCGTCTGAAGTAAATGATTGGCAAAGTGAGATTAGCAGGTGTTGTGTTTCCAAGCGTGTATATGTTCTTTTATTCTTGTATTGAAACTTCTGCCTGTTTGATCAATGTATTTTGCTTCGCAATCGGGGCAATGTAGTGCGTAGACACCGCTCTTTTTTAGAAGATCTGTGTGTGTTTTAGGAGATAAGATTTTCTGAGAGAATTTTGTGTTTTGAATGAAACTTTGATACTGGCTTTGTGTATATTGTGTGCGACTTTTTCTGAAAGTTTTCCAAAATATGGTAAGCAAGTGTACTTGTCTGATGTTAGTGTTACGTTAGAGAGTGTAGTGTACATTTTCAATTTTCGTTTGTGAATTTTGCGGCGTAATATGTTGTTGACAAGAGCTGAGTTGTAATTTACATGTACACATTTACATGTACATGTGTGCATGTACATGTACACATTACACATGTACACATTTACAGAATCCTAATTGGTTATAATTTAATCCATAGCAACACTGAACATTCTGCGGATATTTGTTCTACAAGTAAAAGGCAGCTTTCGCCCGCCGCGCGTCATGTTCTTTCCCCCATGCTCATCTGCTGCCCTCTCTTCGACACACCTCTGGCCGCACACTCGATTGCGGGCACATCGTTGCCATCTGGTGGCAGCCTGGCTCAACTAAATCACCTAGCGGTGAATTCAAGTACTACAAATACATTACCCGTTAACAATACTTACATAGTACATTATGAAATCATGATGTCATGATGGGTATTAATACACTCGTGTGATATTACGATGCGAGCGACGTACGAGGGAGTATCGTAAACTTCACACGAGTGTATTAATACCAATTACATCTACATTCGTACGGTACCTTTTCTACGACTTATGCTAACTTTTATAAGTTAAACTTTTACAATGAATCGTTTCGTAGCAGTTGACATGCAGGAATAAGCCAAGGCCACCTAGCGGACAACTCACTACTCAGATGACTTTGGTGTTCCAGTCAGCATGCGAGAGAGAACAAAAGTTGCAGTAATAATTCCGACTCACCATTTTCGCTTTTTCTCTTATTTCTGGAGGTGCCAATTCCACTTCTGATTCACTAGACATTTTAAACTAATGAATTGGCCGGCTTTTAAAGGTAACCACACGGCAGCCACATATAACACAAAATCACTTGCGTTCAGATCTTAACGTCAGCCAAATGTTCCCTCCAATAACTATCACTGCCCTAGTCAAATCGGTTCTAAGTGAAATTACGGTCCAATTTATTTTACGTAAAAATGACTAAAAATGAAATAAATTAAAACTGACAAGCGTAATATTAGATGCAATTTTAATGTACACAATCGAACGAAACATATACTAGAAAGATTCTAAATGATTAATGTAGTGTAAATACTTGGTTTGACAGAAGACACGCAGAGACAGAGATAAAGAGAGAAAGAGGGAAACGGAGGGAGACAGGAAGAGAGTGAGAGACACTGAGACTAACAGATGGAGGCAGAGAGGGCAGGATTTCTGCCGAGCTACGCTAGTAATAATGAGGAATGCATTATTTTCTGATACATTTGTCTGCCGTTGTTTCAGCAACACAATCGAGTTCAAAGGCTTCATCTCCTACACCTTATGCAGATCAGTTGCACTGTAAAACAAGTGCGAATGATGAAAGCATATTGTCAAATAAAAGGATTTCTGCCAACAGAAAGAGTTCGTTTAGGCATGTTCAACGTAATATTCAACAATGGGATTAACCACAAAACATGGAAATAGTGTCCTCACAGAATTCCGTATTCCGATGTAGTCCGTTAATAGTGATTGTCTTTATGAAACCTAATTTCGAATGTTCTCCTTTGTTTTAAAGAAATGCAATAACCTAAATGGTTAACTTACTGTTAACTTCTATGACAGTGTTGATCATGTTATTTCCACCATGGTTTTGATCATGTAAAAAGTTTCGTTCAATTATTTACTTCAGAGGTACTGTGGCGATTTCATTGCTGAAGATATGGACTCTCCATTAAAGCCAAATTAGTATTAAGCTCGTTAACAAATCTGTGAACAGAAAAAAAGATTGTGCAGTTACGCTCAGAGAATGCGAAGTTCAGAAGGAAAATTTCATCGTTCGAAAACCTTTTTAGTAATTTAACACGAACACTTAACATTCAACACAAGTTTATCAAAAAATTGTATTAAATCAATAAATAATAAACTGGTTTTACATAAAGGGCAATAATCCTAGTGTATTCTCGGGTGATGTATGTTGTGTTTACAAGTGGGATTGGACTAGATGATTTTTAGTAATAAATTCTTTGAAAAGTAAAAGCCTGTTGACCGGGAGCTGTAGCTCAGTGCATCAAGTGCTGTCACTGCAGCGCCTCTGACTGGGAGGTCCTAGGTTCGAGTCCAGACAGCGCAAATTGGGATACAATTGACTAATTCTTGGCCAAAAGTCGAAAAATAAGTTGTAACATATCACAAATTATCATGAATATAAGTATTCTAATATAATCAAAGCATCGTGATTCACTATTATTACTAAAGTTCATTGTCCTGGTTTTACGTACAAGGTGCTGGAAGTTGGAACTTGTGGAAGCAAGTTCTAAGGCGCGAGTGCCATACGCCTGATAGTACAGAATATTTTGTTTCTTGTAGCAGTATTTCGGAGTTGGAATCGTAGTCGAAGTATGGATACTGACAATGAAGGTAAGCTTTATTACTTCTAATAAGAAAAGTAGATGTAGTTATTCACAACGCGGAATATTCGTGCCTTAAACATACCCTGTAACGGTTATCATATTTTAGGTTATGTTCAAGTTTACATTGACTTATAACTAATATGCTGCCATTTGCTGCCCTGAATCTATTTCTGAAGTGTCATTCAACTAAAGGAGATAATGTTTTACATAATTTTAGCTGCCGCTATCTGCCGCCTTACACGAAATTTGCGTTTTTTCAGGTTTGTGTGTCATATCAATTGAAAATACCTATTTAATGTGTGGCATTCATCGGAGATAAAAAAGGCAAGAATGTGCAGTTCTCGATTATATTGTGAGTGGATGTTATGATAATAATGTCTCTGAAGTTCTTTTAAAGTATTTGAAGATAAAAACAAAAGATTTTTGCCACAAATTTAATAGAAGATGGCAAGAAGGTCACTGAACTCTAAAGGCGTTCTTATCAAAAAATTCTGAATGGCTTTCTGGGGATTGCGTGTGCCAACAGAGCAAATGGACTGAATCACATGAAGACAAATTTCGAACAGGGCGACATGTTCGTTCCTACGATGAGAAATTTGAGAGGTCCAAACGAAGAGACGCTGAGAAATTGTCCTTTGAAAACGACCATCAGCCAGATTTAATGGTGAAAGCTGCAAGCATGTCAGCTCGAACTTCGAGGAAGAGAGATCTAGCTGTTGTTCTGAATCAAGTAACTGGAAGTCCAACCAGAGCACCTAAAATTTAAAAAATGTTATGCAATTTCCAAAACAAACTATTAGTTGCATTATCTGAAGAGGAGGCATGATGCTATTTGCTAGATAACAATTTGAGCAACAACAGTATATAAACACAAAGCTAATATCAAAAACTGCGGATATGCAGATATTTTCCCATCATACGAAAAAGTGAAAAGAGTAAAAACAACATGCAGACCTTTAGACTGACATGTCACAAAGTGTAGCTCTTACAGTCCCTGTTTAATCACAGTAAGGAGAATAGTTATTCTCCAAGATGATGTGATTATTCACCAAATAATGTTAACTGATACAACTGTGCAATGCACAAACTAATTTGCAGTTACAGCTTTCATGGAAGCTCCGGACAAAGTCTCTATAGACAAATTTCTTCTTCACTTTCTGAGTCCTTGGAATAGACGATATTTGCCACAACACTCATACCCTTGCGCTTGTCCAGATAGCATATATAGTCCAAATAGCATTCTATGGAAGAGACACCTCAGTCAGTCAGGTTCTGCAGACCAATAAAATTGGAATATACAAAGGAAATCAGCAAGCATCCAGGAGAAATTAAACATCAAGAAAGAAATTCATGAACTCAGCGAAGTAAAAATTGTGCTTAGCAATGAACAGACTATAAGGGTTTCATTTGTTCTATATTTGACATTAATTGATGGTAGAATTTTAAATATAACAGGAAACTGATCTAGTCAAACCTGCCCAATTTGTGGCGCAAAACCTCTTCAAGTAAAGGCTGCGACAGAATTTGACACACCCGAATTTTTGCCTAAGTCTGGAACTTTTCAATTTGGGGTAAGTACCCTACATCTTTGGATTAAGCTTTTTGAATGTGTTCTGCACATAGCTTATAGAATAGATATAAAAGTATGGCAAATCAGAGGTGATGAAAATAAAAGTCGTTGCTAAGACGAAAAAAAGCAATTCATAAATTGTTTTAGGAAAATGCATCTTCATGTGGATAAGGTGAAAGATAATGGTGGCAGCTCGTCTAATGACGGAAATACTGCACGAAAGACAGTACGTATACGTGAGCCGCCATCTGGAAATTATGCAACGGGTAATATGGTAAATGTATTATATTCTTCTCTTCTTTCTAGGGTTTTTATCCAGCCGACAGCCGGTTACCCTTTACGTCCCGATGGGACGCATATTCGACCATACACTAGACACCAACACACTTGCGGGCTCCTCTGATCTGGGATCAGCAGAACACCAGGCCCTCCGCGACAACACATACATACAAAGACAAGGGACAACAACCATGCCCAAGGCGGGACTCGAACCCGCGACCCTTCGGACCGAAGGGCTGAGTCGGTACTCGCTCATAGCCACCTCGACCATCCAGGTCGGCGTATTATATTCTTAAGGTCTTAAGGTATATACCAAATTTCAGGCGATATACTCTTCAGATAACCGAGTTATGACTTTTGGCCAAGGACGGCGCTTTCAGCCTATAGTGCGGCGGCAGGATTTTCGACACTAGCTTTTTAGTTAGGTCGAATTCAGTCGTAGTGTGGAGGAGCATTCTAGCGGCCGGTTGCTCTAATCGGTATTTTTCCGTGGTTTCTCCGATCAACATCAGGCGAATGCCGGAGCAGCACCCTACCAAACGGGCCACGGACCGTGCACGATCTGTCCTTTCTCCTTTTATCCTCTCCACTTATACACACCACACACACACACACTTACATTCACTACACTACCGCACATGGCGGGTGACCGGTCGGGAGCTTACAGCTTGTCCCAGCTGGGGCGGTGCCCCGTTGGTGGGAGAGTCCTGGTTAGGGGGAAACCTCACTAGACGCCGGATCTCGCCAACCGGCGGAGGAAGATCACAGCCATCTCCCAAAAAAACGCTACACTAACGGAACTAATGACCAAAGCAGTTGACATGCCCGGAAACACGAACAAATCAATCAATGAATAAAAAAGCCAGTATTTTCTTCTACAAATCCTTGAAATTGTATTTTGATAACTTGTTGTGTATAAATGTGTCACTGATGAGAATCATCAATAGCAGAGTGTGTAGCTGAGAGTGATTACAGAAATGTTGATTAATGCTTCCTAGGGCATTATTTTATTTTACAAATAAGAATATTCTTTATTTCTAGTCTATGTAATTGTACTTGTAAAACGGGTTTAGTAGAGTGCAGAGTTGAGCGTGACAAGTTAGACAAAAATTTCAATTTTCAAGTGCTAGCAAATAGAGCGGAAAACTCTTCTCTGCTGTAAGCAACATAAGGGTTGTTTAATAAATGAGAAAATAACACTAGAATGATGCATGTAAGATTTGTATCAAAAATCATTCTATAGGAGATGGGTGTTCTTGTAGATACCACCTATACTTCGAATTTTGTAGGGGTTAAGTTTATTTTAAATTACATTTCACACTGTTTGTTTGCATTTAATTACTTCAAAAATTGAATTTTTTTGTCTCCTGAAAAGTATTTCTAATTAATCGATGAATTGATTCTTTTGAACCAATTAAAATAATATTTGAAATTTTATTGTTTTTTGATTATAATAAATCCATTACAAATAGTTGAAAGAGTTTTGCGATCACTACTCACTGTGTCTTTAAATTCCGTAGATGCGTCGGCTGACTATACTGTTTTTACAGAGCTGGACCTCAAGGTCACGGAAAGCCCGTCACTACGGTAGCATTTAGGCGCGGCTTTTCGCGTCTTGTTCAGTTGAACCACTAGGTGTCACATGCTCGCGACCGTATCAAGCAGTGCAGAAGATGAAGCGACTCTAGCGACTCGAGCGAGAAAGACGCCAAAAACCGTGCCTGAAGGCTGAACTCGGGGCTCATTGCAAAGTCGCAAGCCTTTCACCACTGAGATCCGGGTTCGATTCTCGTCGAATCTCAAGTGAAATTTGTTCCAACAAAACGAGTTCGGCTGCTTCACAAGGGCTAGTCCAACCCCTGTGAAGTGTCCTAAACCCTACCCCTATCCTTATTCCTTCCTAATTCTGGCCGCTGGGTAGTGACGCAGGAGCGCGCGGTAGGAGGCGCGTACGCGGAGATGCTACCTGGCGGTCCTCTTGACAACCAACTATGATGAGACGCGACAATGTTAACGGAGGATTAATCCTTATGGATTAACAAGCGCAGTAATGGGAGGATTACTCCCAGAAGCGCAAAGCGCTGAACGCCCCCCAAGGGGCTTGGAGACGCGTTGCGTCGAAGTAGACGCAACAAATTAAAAAAAAAGCTATCGTGGTGACGGGCCTTCAGTGACCTTGAGGTCTAGCTGTGTAAAAACCGCAGTATAGTGCCCGGCGATTGTACAGAGCTCGGCGACGCTCGACTGTTCCGCAGACAATCGAGAGCAATGTTGGCAGAAGAGAAACGATGGATTCCGGAGACTGTGGCGACAAAATGCGGAATTTTGTGGAACCTTCAACCAAATACACTTACTCCATAGGCCTTTTATTTTGCTTGTGACAATTTGTAGAATGCGGATTTGCACTAAAAAAATGTGGTACAATTTATAATTACATAATAAAGTAAGGGTAGACAAAGATAGAGAAGACCAGGCATTAAAATCCGAAACTGTAAAAGTGGGGACCCTGTTCTTGAAATCGGCGAGTGCGGCCGCGCAGATTTCTGAACGTAACATCGTTGAAAGTGTAAAACGACTGCGTTTAGAAATCTGCGCGCTTGCACGCGCCGATTTCAAGAATATGGTTCCATTTCCATCGTTCCATGTTCTGTTTCATCGAGATAGTGATAGATAATGAAGAAGGAAAATGCGAAAAGAAATGCGCCGGATCTCGCCATCCAGCGAGGGAAGATCACCGCCATCTCTCGAGAAAAACATGCACTACACTAACGCAACTAATGACCAAGCAGTTGACGCGCCCGGAAACACGAAAAAATCAATCAATCAATCTACTAAATGTGTTAAAGGAAAAAAATTACTATAGGACAAGTTTTATTCATTTTCTCGTTACAAGGCCCCGGCGATAAGCGTTTTCCTGTCGAAAATTCTCCGTTTTCCGGCGCATGCTTATAATACTTTCTGTTCTTTCGAAGTAAGTGTAAGAAAGTAAAAACAAGTTAACATGTGGAATGAAACAATGATAAACAAACTACTATCAAAGTAAAGCAAAAAAAAAAAAACAAAAAACGAAAGGAATTCTTAGTGGTGAGTGACAGGAAGCTTCAACAGCTGGTTTGTTACGTAAAATGATTACAACTGTATTCATTGTATTCCTTATGCATACAATTTTTTAATTGCAATACAATAGTATTTATAACGAATACGATTTCGTACCGTAGCTAATTGTATTCAAACTGTCCATGTAACAAGTATCTTATTCATACCAATTTACATAACGAGCCTGGTGTTAACATTTTCTGTCACTCGCAACCTAGAATGACACCTTGGTTGCCATTCTTTGATGTCGATAGCACCTGTTTCTTATTGCATTATACCAAATTTTAACACGTTTTTTATAACTTAGTTTAGGTACGTATTATTATAATATTTCAGTCGTATTTCAGTCAGAAGTTGTATTTGAATTGTTCATGACGGAAAGAAAGTTCTATTTCCACCATGGATCTGTTTACATTGTTGATACTATTAATTCCACTGCCTGGGAAGATTGGGCAGTCAGCATCTCCGAAACGTCGATTGAAACTAGAACAAAACATACTTTCTCGCTATATTCAAAACAGTTACGTAATATTGAAATACAATTTCTGCAATATTAAAAACTCATTTATAACTTGAACAAGAATAATTCAACCAATCCCAACGAAGAGCTTGTAGTGCATTCCCGTGTTTTTTTCTACGACGAGGAACAAAAGTCATTTTCCAAAAGAATCAAACATGAATAAATTTAACTGTTACAATATCTGCAGCACGAAAACAGGAAAGTAAGAATAATTTCACATATTCCTGCTTTGATTACATCGAAGGGGGATTTCTTTTTTTTAATAACATAATCAGTGATTACGTCTTAAAGGAAGGAAGTCTTTGATTGTTCTAAGTTGAAAGTATTACCTCCTTCAAACTATGTCCTTTCATAAGAATTGTATCTAAAGCCTGTTTTACACGGTCATTTTTTCAGCATTTTTCTGTACAGAAACTGGATGGAAAAAGGATGTTCAGTTCTATGTGTACCGAAACTGGATGAACGTAATTCCAGCGTTTTACACGGTCACTCCTGGTCTGTACGTAATCGTGATGAAAATACTTCCTCCAAACGCCGCAAAAAGCGCTGGAAGTTTTACAGTTGAACATCGCATTTATGGAAACAAATTAAATTAGCGGGAAGAATGATCAGATAGTTACGAATTCGCAGAGTAAGGAGTAGAAAGATGTGTGAGGTATTGTGGTTTACTGCGAGAGGGTTCACTGAACGCAAAGACTCAATATCACAAACAACACGTGCCAACGTTACGCACCAGATATATATACTCCCTGCCGGAGAACTCACGCAATCGAAGAAAGTTCCATAAAGTAACACTATGGGCGCTGTAGTCAAACTGGATGAAATCTGTACGGAAAAATGAAGCATGCTTCATTTTCATTGCGTACAAATTACATCCTGTCTGCTCAGTATCGACGGGAAATGAAAAAATGACCGTGTAAAACAGGCTTAACACATCATATCCATCACGACCGACAACAATGGGATGCAGCCGAAGAATTTTCAAAAACAAATCTGTTGCGATTTTGCGAGTTGATACCGCTTCCAATGAAGCACCCAAAATTCAAATTTACATTTCCGAATATTTTTCCAATTTTCGAAAACACAAAGTGTGCGCCGTAAATGAGACCAGCTTTACTAACTTTACAGTTCGTTGCTACTTACGTCGAAAATATTTAAAGAAAAATTTCGAGCACTTTCTGCGAAAATAATTGTTTAAAATTTAAAAATTGTCTACGACCAAAATACACTTTTTTAATAATTTAACTTGGCAATATTTGAAGGACCGATTCCGATAAACACATTTCATTAAGAAAAACTAGTGATGTTTTAACAGCACGTACTTTCTCGTCTTTAGTAATAGTTATGTAATACTATTTATATCACAAATTCTCTCTGAATCTACACATTAAAAATGCTGGTTGGGCAAAATACTTTAAATTGAGTATTAAAATAATTTCTAAATAAGTATTGAAATACATACTCAAAATACATTAACATTGATGTGCAAAATACAAACGTATAAAATACTTCCGGTACTCAAAATACTGTAAATATATAATACTTTTTTTTTTTTTGCAACAATTTTAATTTAAATTACAATAAATTGACAGTCATAAAAGTTGTGAACAATAACTATTGTAATGTATTGGAACAAATAACTTTTCCAATACAAAGAAATGGAATTTATATTTAAAACGAATATTTTTCAAATGAATCACCAAACAATAAACCGGTAGTTGGCGAATGTATAAATCCTGCAAAGGAAAATTGACAGGATTAACTGGCGTGGATCAACATAAACTAGTGTTATAACGAATAAACACTTTTTTTATTGTCAGATAATTGTCCAGCAATTTGAATGATTTAGATTTATCATTTAAAAATGAAAAGAAACTAAATTCATCAACTGAAAGGAGCTCTTATTTTTGTTTCGATGAAGTGCATTCACCAGCGGAATAAAAAGAGAAAAATCAAACCTGTTCGTTCATTTACCGTTACTAATAAGTTTTCTTTAATTCGGCAACGAAAATATCTAGTTTTTGAAATGTTAATCTCTCGCTTTTTTAAATTTATTATTATTATTATTATTATTATTATTATTATTATTATTATTATTATTATTATTATTATTATTATTATTAAGCGTGCGCAGATGATTTTCTCCCCCATACATCACATACAGCATACTCTTTGACATACAGTATTTGACTAAATAAATTGAAAAAAAGAAGAAGAAAACGAAACCATCATCGTTCTAAAATATCTTGTTCTTCGTCTGTATTTAAAGAATTTTTTAAATATACACCTACTTTATGTATTTAAATACATATCTGAAAAACAATCAAAAACATTTTTAAAATTAAATTTTAAAAAATTTTAAAACTGCCCAAACTTGCTCATTACAACGTACATTTGGTGCAAAAACTAAATATTTTGAAGCAAATATCAACACAAATTTGAAAATTATAACTGTTGTTCATAGAGGTAAATCCTGTCCCAACAATAACACGTGATTCATAAAAATTAGCTCCGGAGTCATTGTTGCATTCAAATCTGCTATTCCCAGAAGGCTAGCAATTTTAATTTCATATATTTCAAATAGAAACAAATAATTTAAATAATTTCTACAAGATTAATGTGTAAATGTATAGCAATAGATCGAATGTAAGAAACGACCTGAGATATATGAAATAATATACACATTCTAACTTACGAAGCATCCAAATGGCAGGAATTACGTTCACAAAGCACAGTAAACAGGGAACGGGCGATTATTTTGCTGCCAAATTACACACAAAAAAGCTTATATTTCCAAAAAAGACCTTATTTGAAGATCTGTTTATAAACTGTCTTTATGAACACATTTCATTTTTTTAAAAAATCTATCTTCACAATTGTAGTAGAAGGAAGACGCCGAATTTTTCTTCAACTTTTCTTTAATATTTTATTTGTAGGAAGACGCCGAAAAAATTTGGATTTTTTTCTATTTTTTCCCCTTCAGGGTTTTCTCCTCTCCCATATGATCTCTTTTCCAGGGCTTTGCTGCGGTAGAGAGACCATTTGAAGGAAATACAAGAATTCGAAAAGTAAGAACGCGGAAGGATGTAGGCATTGTAATAGGTTAAAGGCCTTCTGCGTAGCCGCATAATATCAAGTTATTTAATTTATAAGTGTAGTGATTACCTATCAAGTAAATGCAAACTATTTTATTAGTGTTATGAAGTTAAAGATAATAGAATAGAAATATATAGGGTGAGAGGGAAGAAAATTATTTCATTAGGTAATAGGGGATGGAACAGATCTGTTGGCATATGAGATGGAAGTACAGACTTGTGAAGTACGTATTTGCAAACATTCTTTGGGATAGTGAGCATTATCCGGTTCATTTTATCCACTTCGTCGATGATAAGATAGGTCTTCGATTTCATTTGGAGGAGTTCAGATTTCCTTGGCTCTCTTACTTCTAAGAGTTGCAGTATTTCTTAGTTGCTTTTCACAGTTTTTCATTTTTTTGCAACCAGAATTAATTCTAAAGCTCATTTCCTTATATTGCTGCTTTTGAATGAAGACCAATACGAAATATATTTGAGGCATTCTTTTCTCTTCTTCTTTCGCGTCATTTTCTTTCTTAAACATCTTTTTATTTGCTTATTCATGTGAATTATCTTTGATTATGTATTGCTCTGAAATTGACACACCCGTCTTCATCTGTTGGCAATTCATCATTCTCATTTCAATAAGAAATTCTGCAAAATGAACATTCTCAATGAAATTTTTGTCACCACTCACATTCTGCATTGCTGTTTTATTCTCTGTAAGATTAAACATTTCGAAATGTTTTCATAAATACGAATAAATTACGCTAAGACTTGCCAACTCGCTTCTCTTGCCACGTTTTTCACTTGAAGAATTTGGCGAAAATTGCCACCAATGATCAATATTTTCTCCCGGAAGGAGAGCTTGTTACCCATTAGTTCTTGAAGATTTTTTTTAACAATTTTAATAACATTTCTTGGCACTATAGAAATTTCATCTCCGATGAAAACATCACTTTGAATTAACTCTTTTATAATTTTCTTATTCGGTTTTGCAGATGTTTATTCCGATGTAATGTCGTAAGACCCATCCATCTGCTCCGAGAAGGAGCCGCTGCTTGCTCCCTGCTCTTTCCAACAGCTCTGGCGGCAGTCGGGGCAACTTATGTCACATTTTATCGATCGTCTGCTTGCGACACAGTGGCCGACGTCTTGTTTTGGGGGTATTCTCCATTGCTCGAACTGAAAATGGATCAATTCGCTGGAAAAGGATATTCCAACATAAAACAAATATTTTTCTAACATTTATGGGAACTTTCACTAGTAATGCACATATTTTTGTGATTTGAAAGTTTTAAAAAAAGCCATTTTCCTCGCGGCATGAAAAGAAAATTTTCTTTTTGAAGATTTTTCAAGATATGCCAAGTATTTAGTTTTAAAAGAGTCACATTAAGAAATTTAATAGCGGGGCTTACAGTTTACCATGCGCTGATCATGAAAAAGTATTAAAAAGGTGTCGTATTCTAAAGTATTCTAAAAATATTACTAAATAAACGAATAACTGAAACAGTGACAGTAAATGAGATTAATTTTTTTCAATCAATCTAATTGCAAATCTGTTTTTTGTTCTTTTATTTCACATTGTGATCTGTAATGGCTCTTGTCATTCGAGATTTAGAAATTAAAAAATGCCGCTCATATTTGTTCGTTGATACAAACATACATAACATTCGAGCAGCATTCCGTTGCAGTTTCGGAAAACGTATTTGAGTGATATACGGGATATACATTTTAAACGTCCTGCGTTGGACTTTTTTTTGAGAGAGAGAGAGAGAGAGAGAGAGAGAGAGAGAAAGGCAACAAGTCTTTCATATGAATCTCTTTGGAAGGATATTGCTTTGAAATTTTGGAACTGCTTTCAATGACACTCGCGAGATTTCACCAGCTATTAATTGCTTCTATTAACGTCTGAGGATAGTGATTATTTTTCATTACAGAGCAGAGTTTTACTCCATTTATATTATTCCAACTCTTCTGTACGGCAGCGAAAGTTGGGTACCAACAAAAAGAACCTTCAGTAGAATACAGGCCTGTCAAACGAAGTTTCTGAGAAGAACGCTAAACTGCACGAAAGATCATATTCGTAGCGAGAAAATTATGGAAAAACTACATTCCGAAGAAATAAGCAAAATAACCAAATACCGAAACAACTGGTATCAATATACGCAAAGGATGTATAATACAAGACTATCAAAATTAGCTTTACTTTATCAACCGCATGGAAGAAGAGACGTGAGCAGACCCAACAAACGATAGAAGGAAACTTGTGAAGATGTGGGGAGGGGGCAGAGGGGGGGGGGAGATGAAAGGCAGAACGTCTGCCTGGTTCCGATAGTTATGAAATAATAATTTATATTGCTTATAAAAAGATAATACTTTATGATTTTGGAGAATATTTTTCGTTCGAGAATTTTGTTTTACTGGAGTACCTCTTCGGGGAAATTCTGTAGTCGTGGAATAAAACAAGCTCGGAACACATCTGGAAACTAGTTATATTGCAGTATTTGAATAACTTCTCTTACAGCGTCTCAAACCTTTAATTAAAGATGTGATTCCTGACTTTCAATTCGTCTTTCAAGAAGGGCACTCAACAATACAGCAGACTCATCGTATTGTAAACACCATTTCTCAAAGCTTGGAAAAAAAGATGTATTGTTCTGCAGCATTCTTAGACGTACGACATGCTTTTGACAAGGTATGTTGTGAAGAAGTTTTATTTAAAATAAAATGCCTTCTCCCACTCCAACTATTTACTTTTCAAATCGTATCTTTGCGATCGCCAATTTCAAGTGAAATACCAGGACGCTCTATCAGAATTCCAACCTATTTCTGCAGGGGTGCCACAAGGAAGTATTCAGACTTACCTATTACAGAAAGAACTACAACAGCCTCCTTTGCAGACGACACAGCTATTCTCTCTGCAAATAAAAATCCGTCCTGTGCATCACAACATCTTCAAGAACATCTTAACAAAATGGAAGATTGGAGTGATCCTTGACGAGTCATAGTTAATGAAGCAAAATCAAAACACACAACTTTTTCACTAAGAAAAGAAAGTTGTCCAAAAGTAAAACTAAATAAAGCATAACTATACGAAGCTGATACAGTCAAATACCTTGGACTGAATTTAGATAGACGCCTGACTTGGAAAACCCACATCAAAACTAAGAGAAAAGAAGCACAACTTAAAGTCCTCCAATTATCACAGCTAATAAACAGACAATCAAAACTGTCCTTGCATAACAAAGTACAGATTTACAAAGCTATAATCAAACCTACATGGACCTATGGTATTGAGTTGTGGGGCTCTTCCAGTAAATCGAATCTAGAAATTCTAAGAAGATTCGAAGCTAAAACATAAGAAAACTATGCAACGCACTGTGGTACGTGACAAACAAGACGATATATAGAGACCTCGACATCATCCCGATAGAAGGAATTATCACCACGAAGAGCCAAACTTACCAGAAGAGATTGTACGAGCATCGAAATTATCTTTCAACAAACCTGCAAGACAACAGTGAACACGTATAGACACTAAAACGAGAGAATATTTTAGATTTGCCATACCGATTTCAGTGTCACTATAGTTCACATCATTAATGTATTTATTAGATACCATTTACCACGAAATTTTCAATGTCACTAAAACTCACATCATTAATGTATTTATTACATACCACTTATTGTTCCAACAAGAACATTGTAAATTATGCATAAGTGAAAATAAAAAAGTTCTATAGCCATCCTGATGTGCATAATGTCAAGGACAGGACGACAATTACCGTATATAACGCGTTTGTTACGCAAGTGATTGACTATCGTTTAAGAGGTCGTTTGGTTCAAAATCTATATGGAAGTAATCGCATTTTAATCCTGTTTCAGCATACAATAGCAAAATCAGCTGCAGCTGTTCACTGCTGTAGCGTTTTATTTATGCCAGGTAGTCCATATCGCAGCGGTCGCTGGTTTACTTTTGAAAGATCGGTGTGGCAGCTGAAAGGTTAGTGTTTCATCGGATGACTTACATTGTTATTAAAATTCGTAAAATAGTAATACTAAATATATTTCTTAACTTTACTACTAATACATCGATTAAATTCATAAAACCAAAATAATCTTAGACATTTATGAATAATTGCTCCAAAAATGTTTTTTTCATGTTTCTGTTGTAGTGTTGTGTTCTTCTTAAACCGTGTTGCATTGAATCCCGTATTTTTGTCACTTTTAAAGATATCCTAATGGTAAACTGAAAAGTAATTAACCCAAGATTTAGAACCCGTTTCGCTCGAATTTGCACTCATGTTTTCTTATTAAAGCTGTCTCGCAGGATGATGTTCTTTCAGGTAGGTATGTATGACCTCAATGGTGTACAATTTATTAAAAGGAATAAAATATATACTACACGAGTTTATTATTTCAGTAATGGAATAAAATTGTGGGAGAATCATAAAATATACAAGGGTTCAGAATGACTGATGGATTCGTTATAAACTCCATATCCCGGCAGTGTTACCAGAACATTTTTTTTCTCAGAGGACATTTTACATTTTTATATTCGTCAATGTATGGACAATGTACTCAACAATTCCAAAACATTAATAGGCTTTAACATTTTATTAGACTTTGCATCATTAAAAATGAAAGTTCCGGTTGGATAACTTCGCTCCCGCAGTCACCCTTATTATCCATCAAACAATTAGCATAAATAAGTTTTATATAACAATAACTTTAATGATCTATTTTTTTATTGTCCTTTTATTTGAATAAGAAAGTAGATATTCCAGACAAAATCCCTTTAATGAAGTAAATTACTTAAAATTTATGCCAGTATTATATTCAATTCAACATAAGAAAAAGGAGGACAATCGATGTAAATTTAAACTAGTGTTGCTACAGAATGGAACAGACTTTCTCGTTTTCTAATTTCCTTACTATGGACTGGCTTTATCGGCTTACCCCTTCTTCTTGCCTGCTGCCATCCATCGCTCCCAAAGTACAATTGTTTTCATATTTTCAACTTTTCGGTCTCCTGCGTAATGCGTTCACGTGTGTTTATCAGAATATTCATGATTTAAAATTCTCAATCCTCTCATACATGGTATCGTTATTTTAACATGATGAGACGAATTACCTTTTTCAAGCTTCTTATCGGCAAAATACGGCGAATTTTCCTCTTCATTCAACACGAACTGTTTCAGTGCGTCCAGATCGGCGGTCGGTAGCAAAGCACCGCTTTTCGTAGCGGTGCTTTGCACTAGTGCTGATATTTTCAAGGGTGATTTTTGATTGGTTCTCGTTCTATTCTACGCGAGTGTGTTCAGAAACCTTAATAAATTCTCGCAAGGGATACCATTTACTGCTGGAGCGATCTCTTGCAATTCGGTAACACTAAAATTACATCTTGTCGTGTCTTGACGTTCTCGGGTGCTTCTCAAAAACCAATGGAACTGACATATGGGCGGTTACAGATTTAACACTTTTAAGAGCTTACAAACTGCGTTCAAAAAATATGTTTGCTGGAATTGCCGTCACAATTTAGGAATATTTCACAGTTTCAGAGTGTGCAATATTAAAACCAATATCTTTCATATGGTTGAGAAGTTCACAAACGTTATCTTTGTTCATTCCTCCTGATGTGTCCACTATTACAGAAAGTTTCGTTCGCAAAACTACTGCATCACTATGGTTCCATAACATTCAATTAATGAAGAATACGCTGTTTGAGGAAAAGAATGTCTCTGAAAGTTTCCCAATCTTAAGAATTTTAAACACTTTATATTTCTTAATATTGTATCGAAATTTTCTAGTATGTTGTCAATGACTTCGACGAAAAGTGGGCGATGTTTTCGTATCACCACCTTTATTGCAGCACAATCTTTTAATGTTTGGCTGCGATTTGCCAGTGACATTTGTAACGTCGTAGCATTTCATCGGACCTCTGAAGGTGGGTGGCCGGTGCGGGGAAGGTGGTGGTCCAGGCGTCGGGCTGGCGGTGCAACCGGAGCGGTCGCTTCGAGGGTGCCGGCCGGCGGGGGCGTGTCTGGGAACATCCGGGGGTCAACTAGCGCAGAATGATGTGTGACGACAGCTGGGGCCTTTGGCCGGCCCCAAAACTCAGTAATGAGGTGACGCGGCAGCGGGTCTGGCACGTGACTCCTCGCGATATAGAGCGATTTTCCTAAGGATGAGCCAAAGTGACAGCTAGTGCTGGCAACATAACTGAAGGTTCTGTGGTCGTTGTGCCCTTAAACCCATTAGACTCCCTTCCCGCATTCGTTCGTTTGCAGTTGGCTAACTTGTAAACGGCTTCGACACTTCCTTTTGTGGTGTCCTTGTCCGACAAAAATATAGTGCGCTGCGACAAATAATTGATATTAGGAAGTGCAGTGTTATGTGCTCTTCTATAAAAATTCTTTTTTTCATTATATATTACATTGAATTTACTTTTTGTATGAAAAATATTATGTTTATTTTAAAACCGAGACGTGAACGCGAGATGCGTACCAGTGCACGTGTTTCTGGCTTAAAATCATTTACCTTCTATTTACATTCGTGGCAGTTTTCTTTTACTGATTGTGAGAGCATGTTAAGAGATTTTCTACATACGTAATTAAATTTAAATATTTCCCGGACTCTCGTACGTGCACATACCTCAGCGAAACTCTTAGACTTCATAGGGATGTTTTCATAGAAGCCATTACCAAACACTTTATGAAGAGGCGTGGTTGAACAGCTGTCATGGCGGAGGGATACTTCTCTGAATTACATGTGATGTTCACTTGTTTTCGCGAACTGTCACTTTGGCTCATCCTTAGGAAAATCGTTGTATAGAAACTGGTGGAGGAAACCGTTTTCATTAGAGTTTGGGCCGAATCGCGGTGCAGAGGCACTTTTGGTTATCCCTGAGGGGGTGAGCACAGGCTTGCGAGGGTGGTGTGTTGCTGTAGGTCAGAGTCTAGGAGCGGCGCTACAAGTTAGCACGTTGGGGTACTATGGATCAGGCTGGGGCGGCTTGCCTCGGGAATTGGACCTCAGCGGTAGATTCCAGAAAGTATGAATATTCTATTGGCATTGTAAATAAACCTGTAAATAAAAACCTCGTGTATGTGTTTTTTTTTACATCACGACGACGTCACAAATTCCTATTGTTTTCCCAAACTCTCAAAATCATTTATCTTTTCTGGTATTATATTTCTAAGTTTCACGATTCTTTTAGTTCATAAAGTAATGTCATCGGTCTGGCTTTGCAATATAAAAATATTACCTGTTAAAGGAAATACTTTGAGGAAGGAATTTGAACTAATCTGACAAGTATGCAATAAAGTATTAAAAGTGCCCCTAATTTATGTATTAAAGAGTGAAAGATATTTTAAAAATTCATTTTATAATTCTGGAGAAGTCAAAAATATATCAAAATAGTATTTATGACATGGCAATTAGTATGTTTAACATGACATTTGTAGTATTTTTTAAAATACATGTCCCTAGTTGACGTATTATCCCCATTTAAAAATTACAAGTAAAAAGAAAGATATACATAGAGTTCATTTTTCATATATTTCTAGGGTTTTCTTATCACAAAATTGTGTGTTGTTTTGTTGATCTGAGTTTTAGAAACACACTTTCTAATTCTGGAACCTTTTGCTGTGATTTCTAAATATGTATTTAAATAACATCACAGAGGACTTTTGTTTTACTCCAAACAATTAATTTATGATTTACCACATCCTTTTCCTTTTAATTTAATTATTTTCAAATCTTAATTTAACACAAAATCTTTAATATAAATATTACTTTGGACTTTTTATGAGCTTTGCTAATTAACTAACTGTACATTACATTCTATTTAAAAAATATATAATCACTCATGCTATGTGATGCTCTTTGCATCTTTTCATTCCATTTATTTTTTTCAATTTGTCCTTAATTTGATTATTTACACAATGTTTACAAGATCTTATTTGTCTTTTAGGTTGCAACTAGGTTCATGACAATCTTTTCCGGAATGTTTTCGCGACTGTTGCTTCTAGTGGAGAACATTCTCGCCTTGGTAGTAAATCTACCGAAGGCACTGCTGGTATTTGTCCGTGATTGGCTGCACTTCCGCAATCTGGCCAGCCGCTTTCCCGCACCCTTCCCGTTTCCACTCATCGCCAGCTTGTTCAGGAGCGGATTCATCCCTGACCGTGAGTGCCATGTCTTTTCCCACGTGTCCGCGAATAACTGTTGCAAACTTCCAGGGCGTGTTCAATAGGACAGAAAATTACAATATTTTGCGAATTAATATTTCAAAGAAATTTCCTATAGTGGAGAAACAGAAGCCCGAATTGGTAAGCGACACCTCATACATTGGTGCAAAGCAGTCTAGAGAAGCATATTATGGTAAAAAAATACACCAGATATACACAGTTAACAATGTTTATTGTGGACTTTTATAATTTCATAGTTCCAACTCTCACCGATATCAATGCCCTGTACAGTACATCCAGGATATGTAACAAGGGTCGAAAGCACAGTCGCCATCACCGGAATATATACCAATTCGTAGCCGAGTTCACCAATATTCTGAAGATAATATCGTTGCGGCAACAATCGGCGGAGACAGAATTGCCATACGCAGTCAGTGCTCTCAGGCCAACACGAAAGTGTGGGTAAAGACAAGTCAGACCACTCCGTCGTAAATGACTGTCAATGTGGTTTCAAAGAATCCGACATGCACCATTCATTGCATAGAAGATTATCATCAATGACGCATTTATGCTTTTCCTTAGAAACAGTATTATTAGAGAATGATATCGGTATGGAAAGATATTTGAAAATTTTTAAGCCACATGAAATGTACACATTTCAGCTTGGTTTACTTACAAAACACTTTTTCTTAAAAATAGTCTCTTGTAGGTTTGGTCAGTAAATTTTCAATAAAATCTTTTAGTTTTTACTGATACGTTATTGCTTGTAATTCCCTTCGATAGAGATCTCAATATGCACTGCATAACTTACCTGGGTCGAGAGACTGTGGTTACGGGGGAAATATGAAAACAGTTGAATAATGCTACACGTTTCCTTACGGTGGGGAACTATGAAAGGGAATTATAAGAGGGAAATTTAAAAATATAACTGAGTCAAGTTAAGAACTAGTTAATTAGTTAGAATCAATTATATTAGGCACAAAATAAAGTTATGCATATATCGGGGGCGTTAACTGGTTCCTGGGACGACAAAAAGGCCTTGGCGCAGAAATAACTATCCACACTACGTTCTGAACTTGTTTTTCTTGGTAATGAATTATCTTGTTTTACATAAAGTAATTTTAATGAATCTCACGCGCCCAGAGTTATTTTTCATTTTCTTTTGAAAATATAAATGCATTAAACTGCTACCACCATAATCATTGGTTTTGCAGCCAGGCTTAGTGCAAATTCGAGGCACCACAGAACTAACGATCATAATTACGAAACACGATTACGATTACGAACCTGAAGGGTTAATAATACAAAGCACTAATAAATTAATCACTCACCGTATTCACCATAATCATTTAGGAGCACTGAAACAAAAAATACATTAACTACCGTTTTAGATGAAATACCAGAAAATATTAAATCCCACGCCTGCCCGACAGCCAACAAGCAGACCCAAATGTTGGCGTCACTAATACACAACGATATTACGTGCAATGCTTGATATTCTAGACTGTACTGCCTTTGGTATGCTGTAGGTACACGAAATATCTTTGACTGCAACAAAACGTTGCCTCCACACTCGTACACGGTGAGTTGCTTATCAATCAGGGGAAAAGGTTGTTACATGAATGTTCATGTCTAATGCACCTATACTTCACGAAAAGGTTATCATATTCCCCTACAAGTCCTAAACGTTTGTAACATTTACTCTGAGGCATGTGTATTTTTATTTCTGTCAGCTCTGATAAATTAAAGATTAGCGCTCTTTGACGTTCAAAACAAGAATTTGCGATTTCAACCCCAGATAGGGACGGTGAATTTTCTAATGGCAGAGAATTCTCATAATATTCTTGTGACACGTGTTAAATAGAAATGTCTATCAGTATTAAGAATTCCAACTAATCTTCTTCTAATGTTCACTAATTTTCAAGCTGAAATCAGCTACATTTTGAAATCTTTTTTGGAATTTTTCGCATCTTTTCAAGTTTTTTCATCGAAACCAGTCAAACTGAAACCAAGCTGTGTTTTCTTTCAGCAATAAATCTCTTAAAATGGGTAGTGGACGATGTGATGTACCGTTATCCTGCCGCACACGTGAAGCTTGGACCTCTGCGATTCTTTCTGCTGAGCGAAATGAACGATCTTAAGGTAATGAACCCTTCACATACGCTGACCGGGAGTGGTAGCTCAGTGCATCAACTGATGTCACCGCAGCGCCTCTGACCGCGAGGTTCTAGGTTCGAGTCCTGACGGCGGCAGAATTTTCGACATTAGCTTTTCAGCTAGGTCGAATTCAGTCCCTGTCTGGAGGAGAATTCTAGCGGCCGGCTGCTCTGATCGGTAGTTTTCCGTGGTTTCTCCGATCAACAGCAGGCGAATGCCGGAGCAGTACCCTAACAAACGGGCCACGGACCACGCGCGATCTTTCCTTCCACTTCCTTGTCCTATCCTCTCCCCTTGCACACACACACTTACACTAACATGCACTACTCTACCACGTATTCTGGGAGACAGGTCGGGAGCTTAGAGCTTGTCCCGTCTCGGGGGGTGCCCCGCTGGTGGGTGAGTCCTGGGGGAAAGGGGTTTTGTCAATAAAACGTTATTCCCCGTTAATTCCTTTGTGGATTAATTACAGTGTACATTGTATACCACTGGATATTTAGGTAAAAGGCATTTCTGCATGAACATATAAATACTTGAACAAAAGAGTATTGGACCTATAATGAAACGGAAATTTATATTAAGAGACATATCCTCGGGTGGACATTTTTCAGTGGACGTTTACCTTTGGACCACTCGACTAATAGCCCCCTCCCCTCTCACCTCATATGTGAGCCAACGCTCGCTCTCTTTTGAGAGGGTTGAGCAAAGCTGCTCTAACACCTCGGAAGAAATATAGAGGTAACATACATTTACATTTAAAATTCTCCGAATTAAAATGTGATTTTTCAGTATGAATATTTCTTTACAGAGTTTCCTAATGAATTCGAAGAACCAGTCAAGACCAAAGCTGTTGGAAGATTTCGCTTCTTATTGCCTCGGCAGAGGATTGATTACAATAAATGGTAAGGTACAAGCCCAGGCGGTTACATGCTAGTTTTAGACAACGTTCTATTAAGAAGCAATTTACATCGTACAAGAAAAGTTAATGAAAAGCTTGATTACAACATATACCTTTAAACATCTGATTTTCTAATAAAATTCTGTAATCTCATGGCGTAACCGGGCTCTGCAATAATTCCTCGCAAAGAAATATAAAATGCATGTTCTCTCTTAATCATAAGAGCACACACACCACCATCTTTATTTCCACTAGTCCGTAATTGAGAGCTTAATGCTGAGCGCCATTTTCATTTCCATTTATTACTTATGTTTGTGTTTGTTTGGGTGCATCAACTGCTACGATACCTTAAGTGTATCGCATATTATATCGTGAGAAGTGGCAGTGTTCTTTTCACACTGACATGTGAGATTTGCCGATGGTGGGATGGGGTGGGATAGGTCCAATTTTCACAATTAATTATGAACATTTTCGCGAGTGAACATTAATATTCCAGAAGTAGACATATTGAACTCCACTCTTACCAAAACTTTTAAGAAAAAACTTGGTGCCCGTTTTTGAGAAAATTTTTAAAATGTCCCAGAAGTTTCATGCGAGGAACCATCAAACATTGAAGATTTTTTTAATTACAGGGCTTTGAGCCTGGCAGATCGACCAGGGAATATTCATTTTGGAGAAAATTCTACGAATAGTTTAGGCGCTCGAGTTGTTCACAGCCGGACGGACAGCCGGAAAGACAAACACAAACTGACAGACGTTTTGCCCTGAATCGATTTTTCGGTATCAACGAACTACAAAAGATAGATTTTGACTGCACAAAGTGTAATAGTAATTTACTGCGTTTAGGAACATGATTTGTCCACTTTTTTGTTACCAGGATCCTGCAATAATGAGTTTTTCTTCGGAAAAATTGCCGTTTTCCAGCGCTCGATACAATTCTTTTAAAGTTAAGCGAGATTTTTTTTTCTTTTTGAGAGGAACAAACGTTCGTGATTATTTTCGTGAAAACATGTTTTAAGATCACAGAATTAATACTTTTATCGAATGAAGGAAAGAAATACAAATCAATACTAATTTAATACACATAATTGCATATTCATTTTGTAGTTCATTTTTTCTTCTCTGATTTCTGTGTTATAATGTCTGAATCTAAAATCTTTTTAAGGAAGCGAATGGCAGAAGCATCACAAAATTATACATCCATCCTTTCATCAGAGTCTTCTCAAAAAGTATATGACAGTGTTTGACCGAAAGAGTGATGTTTTTATTGAGAATCTAACTAAACATGCAAATAACTGTGCCTTTGATATAAAGCTCCTGATAGAAACTCTTGAGTATGATATAATGCAAGGTGAGTATACATTTTATGTAGTATTTTTTCACCAAAGTACTGGGTAATACAAAAATTATAATCAAGTCTGTAAATTAAAACAACAGTTCCTCTTCAAATTGCAGACACTCAGACTTATTTATACTTGAACATATTTTTGATTTAATTTATTTACATTGTTGTTTGTACCGAAACCTTACAATTGCCTATAATTTTATTCAGAGAGCTCTTAGGTTGTCGGATAAAAAATTCTATTACCACAATACCCACATTGTGAAATCCATACTAGCCCTTAACGATTATCCTCCTAACATTATTGAAAAATTTGTTAAAAGAAGTTTTCATACAGTTCATAATTAAATTTACCCCTACATTCATAAAACAACTTCCATTAGGACAAAATTATGGAATTAAACACAAAATTCTATTAAAAACATTAATAAAATGAAAAAGATAAGATTGAGAAAATGGAGAAACAGGATGTCGTATATTATCAGTTGCCCTCTCTCTCTCTCTCTCTCTCTCTCTCTCTATATATATATATATATATATATATATATATATATATATGTATTAATTTCATAGGTATATAATTAAATCATGTATACTAAGAAAGCAAAGAAAAATAATGAGAAGTGAAACGCGAAACTATAAGCAATGAGCCCCAATTCTTCAGTGGACAAAGAGTCTTGATTTCGGCGATTACTTGATCTTATCGTTAATCTTGATAAAATAATCACAAATTATCTTAAATATCGCGCAAATATTCTTGTATTTTTATTAAATAATGTATAAACTATTCATATATAGATATTTTTATATTTAATTTAGGGGGTTGACACCATTAGTTTTGCCATGGGGGACACCAACTTAAGCTACGCCACTGCCTTAAATACTATGATAGAGTCCATTACCTTCACTGGAATTTACATCTTGGATTTTCGTTTTAACAAAGTCAAAATTAATTCCTCCTTCCTCTTTTCCCCCACTTTTCCCTTGACGGTTGAAATACATTCTTGGCTCGTAACAGTTTCAAGTTTTCTAATTAGATGGTAACAGGAAGGAGCAGTTGAATTTCGCACGCTTTCAGAGTTAATATGTTTTGTATAATATTGTAAATAATGTAATAGTTTACAATAGTTATAATTGCATTCCAACTCTATTTTTTTAAAAAGGTATATATATATATATATATATATATATATATATATATATATATACATACATACATATATATATACATACATATATATATTGTTCGCGTTCAGAATTCTTTCAAATTCAGTCAGCCTTCATACTGCTCGTTGTGTATACTTCGCGAATGTTCATTCCCGCCTGAGATATGGCATAATATTCTGGGGAAATACATCTTATAGCTCCCAGACTTTTAGATTACAAAAACGAATTGTACGAATAATAACCAAATCCCACCCACGTGATTCATGTAAGCCTCTCTTCATTAATCTAGGAATTCTACCATTACCGTGTCTTTTTATTTACGAATCAGTGGTTTTGTAAAAATGACTTGCTCAAGGGCGGGAATATTTTTCAGAAAATGCCGAAGTCTATTACTATAACACTCGACGTAGAAATCATATTCATCAGGTGACAGTATCAACAGCTCATTACAAAAAATTCACATACAATACATGTACATTATTTTACAACACTTTGCCAGATGACATTAAACGATTAAATTCAATAGAAAAGTTTAAATCCCAAGTGAAATCGTTTCTGCTGCATAACTGTTTCTACACAATTAGAGACTATACTGAGCTTCACAAGAAAAGTAACATTAATTTTAACAATGATACTTAATGCATTATTTAGCTTTTGAACTGTATCAATGAGTATAAACAACCTGTAACAACAATTGTACTACAGCTTCCGGGTCAATGACCCCCATCTCGATCAGGTTTTTCGTCCAGTTTCCCTGATCCATTGAGCAAATGCTGAGATGGCCCCTTGTTTTGCTTCTGGGCATAAATGTAACTTCATTTTCTGTGCACGTCTTCTAGAATTCAGTGGGAAATAGAATTATTCATATTATCGTTTCCATGTTGTCACGGCAGACAGTAATAAGAGCCAAAATTTATTGCTTGTTTATCCTTGAAAATAGATTTTATTACATGGGAGTTTTTTTTTTCTCCCTTCAAAAATTCAAAATTTAAGTAGTATATGACTTAGTGTAGGGATCACAGAATTTTGAAAATGTGCACACAATTCACTTTTCCCCATAGCACGTCATACGCATTTTTTAACTGTTTTTTTGACGTAAAATAAATAAATAAATAAATATTGTGACGCAGAGCCCAGGTGTGGGCTGTCGCCACTGTGCTGGTATAGGAGGCCGCGCGCCTGCGAGGGTGCCGTTCGTGGTCCCCCCCCCCCCAGGCGGCAGTATCGGCCGTAGCGGCGGGGCAGTGAATGGGGAAAGAAGTGAAAGTGGGGTAAGAATGGAGGGGAAGGGGGGGGGAAAGTCGGAGTGGAGTGAAGGCAGTGCAAGTCGGCGAGTGTCGGGAAATAGTTAGGAGTCGGCGTTAAGTGTGGAGTGGAGCGGAGCCAGGCCGCGCGTTGGAGCGGCGGACTGTGGCAGCGGCGCTTATCAGCGCCGGGGACACGGCCTTTTTTTGGAGACACTGGTGACCTACGGACCGTGGCAAGTGGCGGACCCAGGACGCACGATAAGTACTGTACCGAGATACCCATACCGTCCAGGTTATGGGTTGTTTTTTTTGGGGCATTGTTGTGTGATGACTTTGTTGAACGGATCGTCGCCCTGAGGTCGCGGGCAGCAGGAGAGAGAACAGGAGGAGCCGCGGCTGTAGAACTATAATTGTACAGTTGTAAATCGAATTAAGTTTTGTTGTTTTTTGTGTGATTTGTAATCTTTGTGTCTTATTTTGACGGAGAGGCCTCTCGCGGTAAATGGTTCACTGAAGCAAACGTGACCATACTTCTTGCAGATGTTAATGTTAATTAACGGATGTTTTGGTTTTTCCTTTAAAAATTGCACTTGGTTTTCATTTCGGGAAACGTGGAAGCAACCGGGTCAAGAACTCCGCTCCCCCCGGTCCCCGACTTCCGTTGCAGGAGGTATCAATAAAAAGTATCTTGCAAACCTTGAAGTACGGCCTGCCGGTCGGCGGACGCCACTTCGCCGCGCGCGCACCCAGTGACGTCACAATATATATTAAAATGTAGTAAAAACAGATGAGTTATACAACCGTAATAAATTATAACTGCAAAATAATTCATTTCTTTAAATGTCCATTTTTTTAAAAAATGAAGATGGCTATAAGGGTAACCGAAACGTCACACAAACTGCAATGTAGATAAATTAAATCACAAATATGTTCAAGTATAAATAAATCTGAATGCCTGAAATTTGAAGACGAACTGTTTGCTTTAATTAATAGACTGTAGACATTCATGAAAAGAAGAAAGAAAAAAGTTTAATGTGTTTTGTATGTCAATAGAAACTCTCTTCGGTGTACCTTCAAACCACCAAACAAACCCAGATGAAGAGCTGTTCGAGCTTATGTCATCGTAAGTTCTATTTTTAATACATAAAGGGATAAGTGTGTTGAATTACAGCGCGATACTCTAGGGAATGTTCTGGACCAATGTCGATGAAACTTTTGTGCTAACTTCATTGGAAGGTCAGGAGTACTGTAGGCTATGATTTTCAACCACAAGCGTTAATCTATTTAAAAAAGAATTACTTTGGTAAACTTTTTCGCCCTCCAATACATTACACATTCAAGAGTGCATCAAAACGCAGTAGTTTAGCTGCGTGCTATCAGCAAATAGCCATTGAGTTGAATCTCAATGCACATAATTGAGTATCTACGGGACAGCAGAGTATCTAAGGGAGAGCAGAGGAGAGGCCTGTTTATTTTACATTCAATTGCCTGATAGGAAAAGTTCATATTTAAGGAATTATGATAATTTTTATTCAGTCTATTTATAAAAGTAGAAAATGGAAAAAAGTTAGAATAAAAACTTATATAATATAAATGTCTGCCTAAAGAACCAAAGGACCTTCCAAGATTTACAAAAATATCAAACAAGTCACTCCTATAAATAGTGTTAAGAAATTTTACCTTCGTATAGAAAAATATAAAAGTAACTTGGAGATTGATTTTAATTGCTAGGTGTGAATATATTAAACGTACAAGAGTTGGGAAAGTATTGAAAAAATGTTATTTTGCTCATGGATGTGCTTGACATTGTGATACAGTACGAATGTATCACACGTGTTCTGCATGCAATAGTTTTTGGTTCAGATGAAAATAAGCATTGTTATTATGGATTTGCGATTTGCACGAACTAACGTGGAACATTATGAATGACTATGCTGAAAGTGTGACGGATGAATCTTTGTATAGAAGGGTTTTATTATAGTGGATAGTGAAAATGTTCCTTTGAATGGTGAAGGAATTATTATTTAAATTGATGAGAGTAATTTCTTCAAGAAAAAGTATAGTTGAAGAAAAAGTGTAATGAGAAATGGATATTTGGAGGTAGGATATTGAACGTGTCTCTCCGCTCTTATTCCAGATTGTTGAAAATAGAGCAAATGATGTTATTTTAGATAACAGAAAAATGTTTGTCAAGTCTAGATCCACTGACATCTCGGGTTTGTGGAGTTATAATTACCTAAGTGGTTAATGGCACCTTTCCTTCAGCCACTATTATCAAGGACCCTTAATCGCCTACTCAAATTGAATTACAATAACTATATATTAAAGTATCTATATTCCGTGCGTTCTACAATTATATATCAATTGTGCGTGAATTTTAATTTAAACATTTAATTTTGTGTCTAATTATATTAATATTTCTTTAATGTAACAGGCGTATTAAATTTTATCTACTGATGTACATTCCCCCAATACTCTCTTAAAACTATTGCACAGATGAGTTTAGGAATAAGAAATGTTGATACTTTGAAAATAAGTGGCTGGAAATATTTTTTAACAGAAAAATTGATGGCAGTGCTCGATCGATGCCATATTAGCCACGGAAATGCCATTTTTATTCTCGAAGCCGCAGCTGTCTTAGGGCATAACGTAGATGAACCAGCAATCAATCGAAATACGCAAGATCCAAAGATATCGGGAAAATTTTCGTAAGAAGGCTACTAAGATTAAATAATTATTTAAAGAAAATGAACCTAGTTATGTGTCTGTTCATTGGGATGGTAAACTACCTGCTTTAAATGTGATATAAAAACTGAAAGGCTAACTCTCATTGTTTCGTATACTGGTCATATACTGGTCACGAAAAGCTGCTTGGAGTGCCTAAATTAGAAAATTCTTCTGGAAAGGAGCAAGCTATGGCAGCCTGGAATCTTCGAAAAGATTGGGGATTAGAAGATATGGTTCAAATTCTTTGTTCTAACACAACCCGTTCCAACACTGGTCGTTTCAACGATGCAATAACATTTCTAGAGCAGTTTGAAAAACGAGAGATGATATATTTTCCACGTCGCCTTCACATACATGAATTGTGAAGTGTTTTCGAACATGAGTTACCTCAAGTGAATAGTAATCCAGATGTTGTTTTGTTTAAAAAATTCAGAGAAAAATGGGAATATTTGGAAAATGAAAATTCAGTAGGTAAATACTTGAACGAAATTTGTGGTGAAAGCGAAATTCTGAGTAATGTGAATTATCTTTTTAATACACACAAAAACAAAAAACTGAAGCATGATTATCGAGAGCTTGTTGAATTATGTAGAGTTTTTATTGGAAGAAACTCGAACTCAACTATCAAAATTAGGCCGCCATGGGTATTGCACCATGCTCTATAGATGGCAAAAGCAAATGATTGCTTTTTTTTGTTTTGCTTGTATTTGTTTCCAGAAAAAAACAATAGAGGATTTCATTTAGAAAATAAAATTTATTAACGAAATTGCATGTTGATATTGGCTTTCTGAATCATAGCTCAGATCTTTGGGATATGGATGATTCTTGTTTAGAAGCACAAGAAACATTCCGGAATCAATATCGTTAATTATGTAGCAGGGCGAGGGGTGAAATTGATGCAGGGTATTAACGGACGCTTCACAGTGGATGAAGAGCGAAAACATTTATACTCCAGGGTGTGGAAGACCACAGAAAACAAGAAAGCTACTTTTATAACAAAATATTCTTGAAAATATATTACTAAAACTATTTTTTCTCACATCTGTTTAATAATGCCAGTTAATAATTGTATTTGAAAATTGTATCAAAATTATACATTTAATTGTTATGAATAAATACATATTTCTACATGCTTAATTATTAGCATTTTTATCCTTATCTCAGTCAAGCTCGACGAGGCTCGTGTTAAACTTTATATAATGGAAAAATATTTGGTATACTTCAAAACGATGGTATAAGGAAAAAAATTAAAGAGTGTGCGCTTAAAATAATGTGAAAAAATTCCCACCTCTGTATAATAAGGGCCACTCTAATGTATATATGCGTGTGTGTGTGTGCGCGCGCGCGCGTGTGTGTGTGCGTGCGTGTGCGTGCATGTGTGTGCGTATGTGTGCGCGCGCGCAAAGCGTGAATGTGTAATGGAAAAATTCATTCTAATCCTAGATATTTATTTATTTACAGAGCACATAAAGAGTTCTCCTATCGCATAAAATGTCCATGGCTCTATATTGACAGAATTTATAATCTAACTCCTGCTGGACGAAGAGCTATGGGATATCTACATTATGGTCGCAGGTCACTAGATAAGGTAAATACTCATTCCAAGATAGCAGAATTTTTATAGCTATGAAGTGAAATAAATTTATTAAAAACACAACCATTACAAAATACATGTTTTGAACCACATGGGCATTTTTTTCAATTAAGAAATAGTTCCTTGTGGGAACTCAATGAAAGTGATTAAGAAACCTTTCCTTACATGATGACCAGAGATGGACAAAATACTTCAAATTTTGTATTTAAATACATCCCCAAAACATTATGTAAATAAGTATTTCAATACATACTAAAAAGTCGTTAGGTTTTATTACCAAAATACATTTTTTAAATTAAAAAAAATTTTTTTTTTATTACAACAATATATTGTAATTGTCAATTACAATAAATTAGTAACGGACAGTCATAAAATTTTCTGAACAATATTATACATATGTATTGAAATAAACTGAATATATTAATGATTTATTTATTTTAATTCTGACTATCTTCGGCTTTCTAATATTATTTGATGTTATTCCAACATAATCCGTTCCGAATTTGTATAGATGGGCGCCAGGAAAAGATAACGCTAATACTATCATACAAGTCAACCTTCAACTCTAATTATAAATAAATTAGTTTCCGGCTACCTGAATCGATGGGTTTCATAGAAATAATCACTATTGTCTGCTAATAGATGATTATCCGATCTGCCATCTATACAGAGTGGTCGAGGAATCTGAAAAGCAAATATATTTCTATCTTGCTACGTTATTAGAATTGGCTCAAGGAGAATCATATATTCATTTCACAAAACATGGAAATTTATTAAACAATTTTGGTACTTAATAATTCTACACAATATACAAGAAAACTTTGGTCATGACCTGTTCCAACCTTATAATGTAGTATTCGTCTTCGCGCGCTCTTGAACGACGGTGCCTCGTTGTACCATCTTCATTCTTCTCCGGCGTCGCTGTCCTCAGGTCCAGATATCATCTCTCTTATTTTCTTGCAGAATCACACTCCAATCACCGTTCATCACCGTTTTCGAAGTTAATAAAGTCTAAGTCGTTCGCCCATTTACGAATTCCAAGTTCATCCCACGCGTATGCTGAATACTCAACGATCAACAAACTATCTGCTGTTATCATTCCAGTCCAGTTACTGATAAATTCGTCTAAACCCTCAATGTCCTTTTAACTCGTTCACTTGAAATATTTTAAGTTTTACTGTCCACACTTAGCATTCAAATTAAAGTTCTACCGATATCTACTCCTCAGTAAATGCTTTCAAGTCCCAACAAAAAACTCCTAACATTAATTGTCCACGACCCGTTCAACACCACGGCATCAGTCAGAATAAATGCCTACCACATTCTTTCAATCCCTCAAAACTCGCTTCATCTTTTCGATTGTTTTTTTACAGACAAGACTTGATGTACTTACGTGCCTAACCAATCCCTAAATTTCTTACAAAATGAACTAGCCGTCTCTGCGATTGTCACTGCATGAAGATTGTTGATCTTGACGACGGCTCGCTTACCGTTGCTATGCTGGCATATTCACCTATATTTATCCCTATAATTTTCGCTGTTTATAATAAATATTGTACCATATTATGTCTCACATATTGGTATGTCACAATATTTATAATTCAATTAAATCAAAAATCAGGCATATTTAGATTAATTTCTCAACGAACTATGAAATGAAAGCAAATATATGATCCACGATTTTATTATTATTATTATTATTATTATTATTATTATTGTTATTATTATTATATTTTAAGCATCGCAAGTATTTTTGTAGGTTTTCAGTATTTTAAGTACTTTTTTAATTCACCAATTTTTTGTATTTAAATATATCTTAAAAATACTAGTCAAAAAAATAAAATATAGAGCTTTTCAAATACAAAGTGTATTTAAAATACGTACTATTTCAAATACAAGTATTTAAATGCTACCCAACTTTGATGATAACAGATATCTGCTGAAAATTATACAACGAAGATCGACATCTGCTGCAATTATTTTGCAGAAGGAGATCCTCATATTACGTCCAGAAACCTTCAAATTCGTCTAGAGAAAAATAAAATAATTGTTCAAATAAATGTGACTTAAATGTAAGAGAAGCAAAAATATTTACACCACTTTTACCATTTTTAGAATGAATTGCCCTCGAATAAACATAAACGGACAAGAATCTCAACAAACAGATAATACCCTATGTTCATCTTTTGTTCATCTTTTCAACCGTCACCACCTTGGCAGGCAAACTTAAAAAGAGAAATCTGACACAATTGAAATTAAACTAGTTGTGTTGATTATTGCACAAAAGATAAAGATTATCCTTAAAATGAAATTCAAATTTACGAGACGTTCATGCAACTCATTTCGAGTGTGTTTACAAACGTGAAGGTGTGCAGTAAAAAACTGTTTACACATAGCTGTATTTGCCTGTCTTTTCAAACATCAAGCCATTCATTTCTCCAACAGTTTGCGAGCCAATAAGTACGAAGGATAGCACCCAACAAGAAGTTAAGTTAAATTATACATGGGGAACAACAGATGCCCACAATTCACAGACTGGTAATGATCAGTAGCATTTATTAGATACCAACAAACAATTCAACCATTCTCCTCAGTGAAATAGTAGTGTTAATGAACTATTGTCAAAAGAACAACGTGTACAGTTGTCTTCTTTATTCTTGACATTTATATTTACTATTATTTAGGAGCAGATAACATATTGGCTTTTACTAAAATAAAACTAGTACTACAAAACAAAAGAATGTATTTTCTCGCATCATTGGAATTGATTACGTAATAGTGCAATGTTGCAAATTCTCCGTCCTGGAGTTTGAGTCCCGACGGTGGCACTGTTTTCGACTACGTAACTAGGGCGCGTTCAGACCCCGTCTAGACGAGAGATCTAGTGGCCGGCGGCTCTGATCATTAATTTTTCATGTTTTTTCCTATCAATACTAGGCGAATACTAGAGAAGTACGAACGGGCCACGAACAGCGCGCGATCTTTCTTTCCACCTCCTTGTTCTAATCTCACACCTTACACACACACACACCTACACTTACATGCACTTCACTACAACATACGTCGGGAGAATTTATTTTTAAATTTATAATATTATATACGTATACGTAGTTGAGCTTCTGCCCTGTCCAACGTGGGCCGGCTGCTTGCCCGGCTGCCAGTGATAGTGAGAACTCACCTGCGTAGCCACTTATAGAAGCTGGCAGAGGATTCGGGAGACATTCATGTACTGGATTCTGGTTTTCTATCATTAAATGATTTAATTATATGAGAAATATGGCTTTAATTATTCTAGTACCCACCCAAAACAAACACTTACGCCCCATACATCATTATCACTGCTAAATCGCAATTGACGCCTGCTACGCTCTTACGATCTACTCCTCTCTCGTAACTCTCTCTCGACCGTCTTTCTCTCCACCTTTTAAATGTTTGTGTGCGGTTGCCCCATTTGGCGATCTCACCCGAAATGCTCCGTGACCGGCGCTGGTAGGTGGTGGCCTCCGGTGGAAGCGAGGGGTCGGAATAGCGCCCGCGCAGTCAACTCCAGTCGGCGCCGGGTCTCCCTCGTAACTCGCTGAAGTGGCGGCGTGGCGAGAGCGATGCCTCAGGGAAGGCGCCCTCCGTCTTTCGTTGCTTCTCCTGGCGCCCGCACATGTGGGGCGGACACGCTTGCGTGCGTACACGCATTTACGTTCACGTTGTACCAGTCTTCGGCGGCTAACGCCTCAGCGCGAGACACTGATCGCGGCACTCGGCAGCCAAACGGCGACGCGACACTTAGAGAAGCCTAACCAGAAACGAGGAAGTTCCGACTATGAAGAAACTTGCTCACGGAAGAAATTCAGAAATAGCAGAAGCTCGCTCACCGAAGAATTTTCAAAAATAGAAGAACTAGTCTACAGTTGGTTATTCTCTTAGGAACCACATCCACTGAATTATCAGCCAATTTACTTTGGTTCCTGCGTTATTAATCTTTCTCACAATTGGTTTTTTAATCTGGAAAGTAGACTTTTAATCTACTTGTGCCATTTCACGCACTGTTCTTCTTTTGAACTGAACGGAAGTTATTATACAAGTCAGAGGGAACAAAATGAATTGAATTTTCGCCAGCTTCCTCTTTGTCTTCATAATCGGAGTCATTTTTCATAAATGAGTGCCTTAATACAATAAATTGTATTGAAACGAATGTGTGGTCAATAATGTTTAAATTATTGGCATTGTCACGATTTTCATCTTACTGAAAGTAATTTTGAAGTTGTGATTTTGACCTGTCCACGTATTAGCGATTAAATGTTTTTTTTTCTGAGATGCTATTTCTGTGATGGGTGCAAGTAAACAAGAATCTATTTTTTGAGAGCCCCTGGAAGCTGCTGTTTTGTTCCACCACTGACTAATACCACAACTGCATGTAGCGGTATGAGCAACTTGTTGGCTACTTCTGCATTGTGCTGGCCTCTAGCCAAGAAATACTGAAGTTTGACACTCCATTTTAGCTCGAGATGGAACAATGTTAAAATCACCTGCCAGTGCATTTAGCTCACACCTTCCAAAATTTGACTTGCACCACTTTTACTCTTAACGGTCAATTTTAACTGTAGGTAGACAAAAAAAATTGAATTTTTGCAATTTTAAAAAATCAGAGTTTGTAACAAAAATTCCTGCACCATTCTTTTAAACGTCCTCATCCCAGTTATAAAAACAATTTAAAAAAATCTGTTTCAAATTCAAAGGACCGCGACATCAGTCAGATTGATTCAGGAATATCAATTTTGGAAAAAAGTTGGCTAAAGGGTTTAGCCGCTTTGTTAACAGGCTAGCAAGGGCAAAGAAACAAAGACACGTTGAGTTGCACAACCTGGCCCACAAGTAAACAAGGACATTTCCACTAAACCCACCAAAAAGGTACTAATTTTAGTTTACCCAATATAATGGAATATCTTTCATGACCAAAATGTGGACATATACACTCTCGGAATTGAGCTATTAAATTGTTGTTCCTAGTCAATTAAATACACCTGTTCTCATTTTAAATGACTGCCAAACGTAAATGTTTTTAATTATGCTATTTTATGTTGTCAATACTGGGTTGAAAAAGGCACACAATCCGTGCTTACCTTTGGCACTAACTTTATTTAGGTATCCTTCCGACTTCAAAGTTCGATTTGGATCGATTCCGAATGAGGGAAGATATGATTCTAAAAAATATCGACAAGAAAATATCGCATGTAAATTTTATATATATATATATATATATATATATATATATATATATATATATATATATATATATATATATATATATATATATATATATAATTAAAAAGCATGATCACACATTTACTTCATTTGTGAATAAAATATTTCAGTACATTGTTCGGGTTTTATTACCTAACATAAAAGACCATCACATCACATTTCTTCAAGTCAATTTATTTGCAGGTTGTTGAGCAGCGGAAGGAAATACTCCGTGCGAGGGCTGAGAGACCATGGAAGAACGATAATTTCGAGGATGAGAACACGCTGGAAGCCGCAATTGACGCTACCAGCGAAGCCGATGCAGATGCAAACAAAAAGCAATTCAATATATTCATAGATGCACTGCTACAGGAAAGTGGAAGGTCTATTTCGTATCAGAGCGTACTGGATGAAATGCTGACATTTTTATTGGCAGTAAGTTCCTTACCAAAAAGTGTGAAATACTCGTACCAGAAAAAGCATGGACCACCAAAAATAATGCTATACAGAAATTTCCTGCCCAACTTCCTCTCAATAAACCAATTTTTAAATAATAATTATAAATTACAAAGTTTTCTCGAGCAGGAAAGAGTTAATGCAATAAATAAACCCTCTTCCTCATTAATCTTCATTGTAACCGCTAGACAAACACCGGTCAAATTCTGCCTGTCAAACATTGCACCAGATAATGTTATCCATCGGGAAAGAAAATACAATGAAATAGATTCAAAACTAATGTCAAACTTTCTATTTTCAATTATTTTAACATTTATTCTCGCTCCAAATAAAAGGTTCTTAATCAAACGACTGAAATTGGTTAATATTTACCACTTATTTCTGTTAAACATTAGTCCTAGATCATTTAGACTTTTCATACTATCAATAAACTAATGGACGTCACATTTGTCAACTTGAATTTACTTTGAAAGCCGGATTTATTGACTTCAGCCTAGCAATGTTGGCACATCCGTCGGAAGTCGGCTTTACAATAAATTCAAAATGATAAAGATAACATCAATTAATTAATCCATGAATAACGTAAACAACACCGACATTCCCACAACTTTGTATTGTAGTCATATTGCTAATTTTGTGATAGGTGCCCAAATGCCACACTCTTATCTGAAAATTCTGTAATACTATGTGAACTATCACAAAAGAATGAGAATAAATGGAATTTTTTAATCTTAATGGTTTTTTCAGGGTTTTGATTCATCCGCCTTCGTTCTACAGTTTGCCCTTTACTTTTTATCCAAAGCCCCATTAGTTCAGGTAAGTTTCTTTTTGGATTTAACACTACAATTAATCCTAAATCAAAGTTAATAACATTTTATTTAAATTTATTTATTTAACGTCGAAAAGACTGTGTGGGACGTACAATGGAGAAAAGTGTATTACGTGCATATTTTCTTAAATTCTGAGATCTCTATTCTAAACCAAAATCTAACTGAAAACATGTGGCAACAAGCGTTTTGATTAGCAAATACACAGTGCAGTCACATTAATGCAACAACCGCCAAAGTTCGATGTAAACGCAGTAACTCCGTACAGAGAAGGAGGCAGCACTAACAGTGGAGGGTACTTCCTGGGGGCGTCCCTTTTCGAAAGGTAATAGCAGTAGTTATCGTAAAATTGCAAGAGAAATACAGAAACGACTACTTTTCACTTATCAAAACTTTTAAACTCACATAAAATCACAGAAACAGCTCACACTACAAAATTGTCCACTTGATAAACACAAGTGGCAATAGCAATGTAGGGAAAATAACAACAATGTTATTTCTCTCAGACTCCGAGAAAACATGCTTTGTCTCTAGGTACGACAGTTTCCCCTATTATCTCGTTTGCCTGGATTGATGGACCGGAAGGGGCTTAACCCATTAACTGCCTAATTATTTTTGTGTGCATAGCGCTAAACAACAAAAAATCATTAGAACTGAACTGCATATGCCTCGTTAACTTTGGTGCGGACCAACCACCGTTTGCTTTACACCGACCTCTCCCTCCGAGTTAACCCCAGGTATATAGCAGCTAAGCACGGTTTTAGATGAACATTCGAACAGACGCAAGTACAACCTGGCCAGGAATATACAATGCCTTAGCGATCACCGCTAAATTGACATCTGACATTCAGGAATTTCGTTTAGGATGTCTATGTCTATGGAAGAAATAAAATTCGCAAGTTTAAGTACAAAGTATCACGTAACAATGAAAAAGGTCTGAGATCCCCAATTGGGGATAATGGCAGTTAATGGGTTAACCGTGAGTGACGGGTTGACAGACGAAAGGACGCAGGTCTGTCCATTACTTTGTTCGGCTATTCTTTCGTCAATTTACATTCCAAATTTTTCAGGAAAAGGCGTTGAGAGAACTTGAGAATATATTCGACGCTGCCGGTTCTCCGGAAGTGACTTCGGATACGTTGCAACGCATGCAGTACGTGGAGATGATTCTATACGAGACACTTAGATTGCAACCACCCTTCGTCTTGTACATGAAACACGCAGGCGTTGACACTCCTCTTGTTTCCTGTGAGTATATAAAATACGCTAAGATTTTATACCAATCTTGCTTCAGGACATAGTTAAAACAGTTGAAGAAAATATTCCGTAACAAACTCGTCCGACTGATTCAGCCACTCATTTCCAGAAACTCCGCACCCTCCTCAAAACAGCCCATGTGTTTGACTCAACTGCCCTTCATTCCACGTTGAGTGAGCATCATCCCACCCACTCCATTCGGAACATTTTGAAATAATCGCTTCAGTGAACCGGCTGCGGTAGCTCAGTGGTAACATCCTTGCCTCTAGCCAGGTCGAATTCAGCCTTTGTCTGGAGGAGAATGCTCCAGACATGCTGGAGAGTTTTATAGTTTTGTGTAGTTTCCCCTGCCAATTGGAGGGGAAACTACACAACTACATGCTGGAGCAGAACGCTAAGAAAGATAAAGACCGTGCGTGATCGTAACTTTATCATGCACAATGCATGCACATATTCTCCGCCTGGAGAGCAGTCGACAGCTCAGAGCTTGTCCTGGACGTTCGGTGTCCTGCTGATGGATTGATTGATTTTTTCGTGTTTCTGGGCGCGTCAACTACTTTGGTCATTAGTCCCGTGAGTGTAGTGCATGTGTTTTTTTCTCAGGAGAGGGTCAGGAGATCTTGCGCGCCCCCGCTGGATGGCGAGATCCGGCGCCGACCTACCGTCGGTTATTGGGGTTTCCCCCTAACCAGGACTCTCCCACCAGCGGGGCACCGCCCCAGCCGGGACAAGCTCTAAGCTCCCGACCAGCCACCCGAATATGTGGTAGTGTAGTGCATGTTAGTGTAAGTGTGTGTGTGTGTATGTAAGGGGAGAGGATAGGACAAGGAATAGGAAGAACAGATCGCGCGCGGTCCGTGGCCCGTTTGGTAGGGTACTGCTCCGGCATTCGCCTGGTGTTCATCGGAAAAAACACGGAAAACTACCGATCAGAGCAGCCGGACGCTGGAATTCTCCTCCAGACAGCGACTGAATTCGACCTAGCTGGAAAGCTAGTGTCGAAAATCCTAACGCCGTCAGTACTCGACCCTAGGACCTCCCGGTCAGAGGCGCTGCAGTGATATCAGTTGATGCACTGAGCTACCGCTCCCGGTCCCTGGTGATGGAAGCACAGTCACTTCCAATACTATTCGGTCACCCGGAATATTCCTTTCACCTTCCTTAGAATCGACTTTTCTCTATTAGAAACGTTGTTTGGTTGCCCCCCTCGAAGGTGTCGCTCGATTCTGTTTTCTTTATTGAACTCTCATATAATGTCACTCATCGTACTGTCTTCATCACTGACATATGAGCAATTTTTCGGCAGCTCTTACTTTTCATATGGTGAAATACTACGAGCTGACGATGTTCCAAACTACTGTTTCTCCTTCTGCGACTCATAAAACACCTTCGCAATGGATTCTACGATTCTAACTCTTGGGGGACGAGAGCGAATTGTTCCTGGCTCATGGATGACCTTCAGCGTTCGACATCCGTTGATTTCAACGGTTTATTTCTCTATTTAAAGACTGATATTTCAGTTCAAATTCAGTTCTATATCCGAATAGTTTTGAGTACTTTTTAAGAAGTCGTTTTCGTTATGTTCGTGGCTAATACCGATTTTGCTAAATTATGCTGAATGAAAATATAAGAATGATTTGTGTAAAACATTTCGACGAATTATCTTGAAATTAAATGTGTCCGAATAGTTTTGGGAGTGACTGCATCTCAAGGTGGAAAACCTCGTAAGTCGATCTGTAACTAGACTGCGCATCTCAAGATCCAATGGGAGAAGAACATCACCACCTCTGGGAAAATAACATGCACTACATTTACCAAATTAATCATATTGGTATCAATGCGTTAGGAGCCAATAAATATTCATTGAATAATGGGAATTCTGATTTGGTGTTGTTAAGAGTTAAATATTAATGTTAAATATTTGTTGTTCTTATAAGACGAAATAAAAGAGGTCATCTTCGTCAACATAGTAGGTTGACTAAGATGACTAATATGTTGACGAAGATGACCTCTTTTATTTCTTCTTCAAATATTCATTGTTTTGTGGTTGTTTATTTAAAACTAAATAAGCCATTGTGATTCCTAAGAATTCCCCAATTACCCCCTTTTAATAAAGATGTCAGAATTCGTGACATTGAAAGTATTTTTGGTACGATTTTGGGATATCTGTAACCTTTTAATGAAATATTTGTTATTTGTTCCAAACACTTTGCTTAAGCTAAACTACATTCGATTTTTCTTAGTTTTTTTTCCGCAAAGGCATTGGACATGAGAACGGACGATTCACTGTAACGTAACTTATTAACCTAAGTGACAATGTTAATTTTCTTTGCAGCCGACCTCGTTGTACCTGCAGGAGCGAATGTGGTTGTGTCTCCACGGAATTTGCATATGGACCCTAAATTGTACCCTGATCCTCACGTGTTTGACCCAGAAAGATTTTCTCCTGAGAACTCTGCTGACCGACACCCATTAGCCTTCATTGCATTTGGCGCTGGGATGCGTGCTTGCCCTGGTATGTATTAATTTATCCGTCCCTTGAAACCTAAGGGTAGCAATATATAAATATTTCACCAAAAACTTCCATTAAATTTTCACCACAAATGCAGGAATTTTCACTTTTGAACAATACCGTTTAGTATAGGCATTAATTTTATATTATAACATATGTAAATGATCCTTTTTAATTTTTCGTCGATTTCGACCAATAAATCACTTTTTTATCTTTTACGACACTTTTAATGCAAAGTTTTCACTTTTTTCATTGATTTTAATGGTACTTGCTTCAAATAATTTATACGAGATGCAATAAATATTCTCCACAGAATTCTTGAGTAGCTTATTCGATTTCTTTGCTCATATAATGTCAGCCGTTGCGAGTAAGCAAAGGTTTCTATAGCGCCGGTCAGCGCCATTTTCGGTTCAGCGGATTTCCCGATAACAAAAGACAAATATTTCCTTTACAGAATAGTACAAATCAAACTTTTGCAAGCTGAGTTCACTTGAAGGAAATGACGAAGCCTCGATTACATCAGTAACGTATCCAACAGCTTGAATTGTTTATCTGAACTTGTTTTGGTACATTTTTACGTCATTTTTCTTTGATTTCAGGGCATTTTAAGACATTTAAAGATCATTTTATTGCTCATTTTTGTGCGTTATTTTAGGTTATTTAAATTCGCACCCTAGTTATAAGTAATTGAATAGTGTTTATGTTGCAAGTCCAATTGTTGCGTAGTTAGAAGCTGAAATTTATATATTCAGGAATTATGCGAGATAGATGCTGGTCAGAAATTTTAGTGTAGTAAATACTGTAATATTAATGGCCACATACTTGGATGTGGTATCATAATAGGTAAGGTGGATCTATTAGCACTGATGAAGCACGAGTTTCTTATCAAATCATATATTTCCAGAAGAGTGGGAGGGATTGTATTCATCAAAATTTCGCAAATTTGCCCCAAGATATACTTTAACTTCATGTTTTAGTGGGCGTTATTCCTCCACATAGTTTCGGCAAGGGAAAAGAAGTTGTTTATCAGTGTATCGGAAACGTGATGTGTCTCAAAGCAATGTAATTATCGAGATTTACAGCAGCCCATTTTGCTAAAGTAAGTAAATTTTTTGTAGCTTTGTTTGATAGAAAAGTCAATACGTGTGTTAAAATTTATATGGTCTCATTGATCAATTATTAACAAAATCGGCGACAAATCTTAAATTTAGTCTCCCCACACAGCCAGATTTTGCACGTACCATCAAGTTTGGTAAGAAAGATTCCGGATTTGGCCTGGGTGTCCAACACACAAGAGCCCAATTAGAAATACTCCAATTGGACCTTTTTTAAATTTATTTCTTCTCATTTCACCCAAGGTCTTTCGAGGATTTTCAGTTCTACATGCTAAAATGTTTGGATTTGGGCATTCCTTAAAAAATTGAGATTAAATTTTGTTAATTTAATTAAATATTTTGTTTTAGATATTATTAAATTTTAATTTTGGTTTTTGGGAATAAACTGGAAAGATATGACCCGTCGAACAATAGGAAGGAAAAAATGAAAGATTGTACACAGAATTATTGATTTAGGGTGGTTCAAGATCTTTGGGAATCCTTTTTTTTTAATTTATTCTTTTCCTTTTTTTTATGCATAACATTTAAGCATACACCCTCTCACTCTTGTATCTTACTACTAGTTAATTTACAGAATTTCATACTTATATTTCTAACACTACTTATTGAACATTTAACATACAATACACAAATTTTACGATACATAATAATTTTTAAAATCTAGATACTCTCTATACATAGATTCAAAAATTATCTTTATTTTGAATTGAAAGTTTACAAAGTTTTACATACATTATTACAGTGAATATTTATTTTCATGGGGGTTTTAACATATTTTGAATAACAATAATAATAATAATAATAATAATAATAATAATAATAATAATAATAATAATAATAATTAATATAATCAAGCAACATTGCTTTAATATAATCAAGCAATATTGCTTATTGCTTATTTATCTTTGAAAATAGATTTTATTACATGGAATTTTTTGTTTTTTTTTCTCCCTTTCAAAATTCAAAATTTATTGCTTGTTTATCTTTGAAAATAGATTTTATTACATGGGAGTTTTTTGTTTTTTTCTCCCTTTCAAAAATTCAAAATTTAAGTAGTATATGACTTAGTGTAGGGATCACAGAATTTTGAAAATGTGCACACAATTCACTTTTCCCCATAGCACGTCATACGCAGTTTTTAACTGTTTTTTGACGTAAAATAAATAAATAAATAAATAAACAACATCTGGCTTGAAGCTAATTGTAAAATTTATTAAGCTAATTGTAAGCTATGGTACAGATCTCTTTTGATATCTGAAATTTGAAGCTAGTTTCCCATAAATCTGTTTATAAATTATTTGTTAATAAGGAACATTTTCTCAGCTTCTAATTATGATAGGAAGCTGAAATTTGCAAGATTTATTTATACAAATAGTATATATAATCTGAATAAAATTGTTTATATTGAATTATAATTTGTATATTTTATTCAACAAAATGCCTTGTTGTTTAGAAGGAAACATATAACATAAACAAACTAGAGGTGCTACAGAATGGCACAGACTTTCTCGTAGTATAGTTTTCTAATTTCTTTGGTGTGGTCTCGCTTTAAGGTTTAGCTCCATTCTCTGGCCAGCTGCCAGCTGCCATCTGCCATCTGCCATCTGCCAACTTCCTTTATGTACTATTGTAATATAAATTCTGAAAATGGTTAGGTGGAAGAGCAGGCTAAATGGCCTGAGTCACGCCACCAATAAAGACTATTTATTTATTTAGTTTATTTATTTATTTATATCGTCGCCTAGAGTACATTTTTTTACATTATCACAACTTTTTGCTTTCCTAGTAGTACAACCGGAATATTACTTCAATAATATTAAAGAAGAGTAAAAACGTCGTTCTAAACAGAAATTTTCATTAAAACATTTGAAGCGGTTTTTAAGAAAATGGCGATTAAGCATTACTGTAAATGCGAAATTTGAAGCCCTTTTTCACAAGAATTTATTGAGTTTTCGAAAAGTTCATTCAAAATCATTTGAAGCACTTCCACTCACAATTGTAATAATGAATACAAATCGTTGAAAATGTCCATATTAACGGATTGAGAGGTATTTCAAAAAAATACATTTGTGTAATTTTCGAAAAAACAAATGAATATACGAAAATGAATTGTAGGTCACAATTAACAGCGCACATAGCAGTATCTATTAGAAAAAATTAGAGCCATTTTTGAGAAAATGGCGTTTGAGCGTTTCTGAAAATGCGGAATTTTGAGCTCGAGCACATGCACTTATAAATATAATTATGTGAAGAAATTGCCTTTAATATAAATATTAAGTCAAAGAAATCATATTTAAAATGTATGAAAAAAACAAAAGGATAGAGCAATATGGCGTTTATGTCAGTGTATATGGTAGGTTGGGCACTTACCCTACCAAAAATTTAAAGAATACATTTGGAGCCGTTTTTGACAAAATCTGGTTTTTGTAATTTTTAAAATTGCAAATATTGCATGCACTATTGCACCAAAACTACTAACCTTTCCGAAACAATGTACCTGACCCAATTGAAAGAACTATTTATGCACAACAAATTTCATTTGAAGGAAAAAATATGACTTCTATTTTGTAGTTGTAGGACGACGCCGAAAAAAATTCAAATTTTTTCAATTTTTGAAAATTCAGACGGTTAACGGTAAAAATAAAACCTATGCACCTTGATAAATGTATTTTACGCTATTCTTACAAGAAATTTAAAGAAAAAATTTCGAGCCGTTTTTGAGAAAATTTTGAATATGTCCGGGGGGGAAAATTTTGAATATGTAAGTAAAGTACCTCCAAATTTTAAAGAATGTTTCTCAAAATTTCAAAGCTTCAACTAGAGTCAAATCGACATAGGTTTCTTCAATTTGAAGGAAATCGTACGTGTGGTTTAGGCGCTAGTAGTGTTCACAGACGGACGGACAGACTGAAAGACGGACAGACTGACTGACGGGCGGACAGACGGACTGTGTCTGTCGGACGGACAGTCGTTTTGCTTCAAATTGGTTTTTCGGCAACAAGGACCCACAAAACAGGGATTCTGGCTACACCACATGTTAGAGGATTTTTTCTCTTAATTTAGCAACTGGTTAATTGCACTTTTTCGCCACCAGAGCCTGTCAATGATTTTTTTCTGCCGAAAATCCGCCGTTTTTTCGGGCAGCATTACATAAATGTTTTATACTCCGTATAATTACTCCGAATATACATACGTATACGAGAAAGTAAAAGAAATATAACTCACAAAATAATTTATTAATTCAAAAACTGTTTAGTCAGAGCTTACAATATATTTGTATCTTCCTCTACTAAAACATTTAACTCCCTAAGTTCAGCAGTTTCTGAGTAACTTATCCTTAAACATCACCCAATTTAGTGTTAATGACATATGGTATTCCGGGTCTTAAATCACATTTTTAAACAGAATATGACTAAATAACAAATGAATACAAAATTAGAATTCTCTATTCTAACATATGAACAATTATTACTATTTGTAACGTATCTTTCCTAATTTATTTTGGATTTTTCCACACTCTGAGGTAAAGTCTCTCGTAGTACTGCAAGTCACTCGTCCCAGTTTTTTATGGTCCGGTTAGCGAAAGAAAATTTTCCAATATCGGTTTTTTTCTTCCTTCTCATAATTTTGCAATTGTGGTCCTGACGACTAGTGTATGCAGATTTTAAGAATCGCTTCTGAATATCCTTCCAAACTAGTTCGCCTTTCTAAGGTCCGAAGAAAGCTCAGAGCCTAGCTTTTCCCCGATGTTTCTGCAACGATACTCACGTGGAACTATTTATTTTCCCTCGCAATACAAATTTGTACGCGAATTTTTGAATTTTATTTAAAGTATGTACTTGTCCTACATGATAAGTATTCCAACAAACTGAACTGTATTCAAGAATAGGTCGAATTAGCTATGTATACGCAAGTTTCGCGATTCATCACTCCTGGTCTAAGAATCCTCATCACGAAGTACAAAGCATTCCAAGTGTTTCTGGCCGCATAGTAGGCTTGTTCGGTCCATCCCATATGTTCGTTAATATTAATTCCTAAATATTTAATATTGCTTATCCTGGGTATCAAATCGCCTTTCAAAGAGGACGGGATATTTACTGTTTTTTTCTTATTAGAGAAACTGATGGTTTTGCATTTATTTGTATTAATTTCCATTTCATTCTCTGTGGTTTAGCTTTCTATTTTCTTTAGGTCTGCTTGTAATGCACATCTTTTGGATATCGGGATGTATTTTCTTTGGATTGTTTAATGTTTTACTCATCATAAATCTTATATTGTAAGACGACGACGGAAGAAGTGTAAAAAAATTATCACAGTTGTCACTTATATGTTTGATTTGGGGTCATATTTGAAGTTCTCTTTGAATATATGTATTTGAGATGAACCAAGGAGCCTTTGCACATTTTCGTAAAAATTTGTTCTTGTATTATCTGAAGTGTTTCATTGTTGATTTTATCTGTGTTATTCCAGACCTTGAGTGTGCAGAACCTTGAGGAACCCCTGCTCTGATTGTTATAGTTCGTAAAATTGCGCAGTTCATTTTAGCTATATACGTTCGGTCTGAAATAAAACTAGTACTTATAATGTCCTATAAATAGAAAGGTACTCCCAAATGGTTGGGTTAGAATAGTATGCCAAACTTTATCGGAAGCTTTCTCTAAGACTAAAAATATTCCTATTATATGCTGTTTGTTGTGGAAACCGTTTGCAATTTGTTCTACCAGGCGGATAAGCTGACGCGTAGTTCAATAATTTTGCCTAAACCCGAATGATGAAATATCAGTATCGAAATGTTTAATGCTTTTGTGAATTAAGATTGCCACTCCTCCCGAAGCACAGTGCGTTAATCTATACTTTCTATATATTGTATATCCATTAATTTTCACCTCGCAGTAAATGGGTTTCGATTATGCAGACAGTTTTCATTTTATTATCATTTAAAAGTGAATGAAAGAATTTGTTGGGCTTTTTATGCCAGTAGCATTCCAATTTAATAACCTCATTTAATCATTATAATTAATGGCATTATTAATAGCAGGAACTAACGATTTAATCATTGTTTGTAACTGAGGAACAATTATTGTTAATATTTGACTTACACTTGTGCTAATTAAATTGAAATTGTTTGCATTTTTTGGGTTTTGGGTTCTCCAATTTGAATCTGAATCAGAATTTTCTTAATTTTGAGAAGGCAAGCGCATGGTTACTTTAGGCAGCGAAGGTAAGTTTTGAACGTTATCAGCTGGTGGCCATCTTTTGAAGGTTGCATGCTCCGAGGACGAACCTTCATGAGACCAAAAATTTATGTAATCGTGCGCCGGAAAATGGCGAATTTCATTGCCGGGCCTTGGCAACGAGAAAGTGGATAAATCCAGTTGTTAAAAGTAGAAAAAGTCCGGTAACACGTAGTGTAGAAAAACTTGATTTGTGGATCCTTGATACCGAAAAATTGATTGACGTCAGAGTGTCTGTCTATCTTTGTGCACAACGCTGGCGCCTAAACTGTTCAACCGATTGTCTCCAAAGTTGAGAAGCGCCCTTAAAATCAATCAATCAATCCAAAGTTGATATTTCCAAATCGATATCAAAAATATTGTCAAAATTTCCTTTATGATGGCACCAAAGGTTTTGATTAAACATCAGATAGCATAAAGGACACTTAAGGAAATGATGGTGGTCTCATATTCGTTAAAATCCGAGATTTTTTGAAAATTGAAAAAGTGCAATAATTTGGGGGCGTCTTGTTATATTTGTAATATTGAAGATAGAGATTTTTCCGAAGTATGTTCCTTAAAGACAGATATTCAAATAAGTTCATGTTCAATTTTTGGAAAATGAGTAGTTTTTGTGTACTTTCGCGTGAAATATAGGCAATTTAACAAATTCTTAACATTTTTTTCTCAAAAACCGCTCAACTTTTTTCTTCAAATTTTCTACTCATATGTACTTTTTACTAACGTCTTGTGAGGTGTGTGTTGGTGAAACTAGCCCTTAATATTAAAAAAGTACATTGCGAAAATACTTTTCATTTCGTTTTTGAAAAATATCATTAATGCTGAAATCAGATGATGTCAATACCTGTAGTAGTTACTAATAAACAAGGTGTTTACGCGACTCTAAATAAATTATAATTTTTTTCTTTTCTTTTCGCAGGAAGAAAATTTGCGATATTGTCCTTGAAGACAGTTCTTAGTAAAATTATTTGGAATTTCCGGATTCTGCCAGATGAAACATATGAACCAGAGTTATTTTGGGGCATCTCAATGCTTACGGCGAATGGAATGAGGATTAAACTTCTGAAGAGATAACTTATCAAAGAGAATAAAGAGTGCTATTTAACAGTCACCATTCAATGCCAATCCTATATCCGGAGAATATATATTGTGGAAGGAAGGTGAACCTCAGAATAAATTACAATATAATTCAAAAAAATATATATTAATTGAAGAAGTAATACTGAATGTACTGAACCACACACAGGAAAATATATCTAAACGGGAACCTGCACAAGCGGGAAACCTGCCTTGATCGTAAAATTTCACCAAGAACTTAAATGGTATTTTACACAGCATAAAACGGAACCTCTCCTACGCAGAAATGGAACGTTTTTTTCGTGTTCTGTAGGAAAACAACTTTATAAAACGAAATCATTGTAAATTTAATGCAATTGGCATAAACGCGAAATATTCTTAATGAAATGAATGCATCTGCAGGTCTGTTTTAAAATCTCAGTTCCTGTGACACGCCATATAGTCGTGATAACCGCACATTGAGGGAGAGGGACTTCAGCTGTCTGCGTTGAATTCGACCTTGGAGTCGGTTGTGCATCAAGGTCATAGAGGAATCCCGTTCCTCCCCTCCTCTGTAAATGTGAAGTGTTCGAGCATTGCTTCTATTCACGCATTCCCAGCCCAGCGATGAAAATCATAGCCCCTCGGCCAGATAAGCATTGCGCCAGGCAACGTGAAAGAATCAGAAATTGTCTGGAAGTCAGAAAGTATTCTGGGCTGTAAAGCATTGTGTGATGAAATAGCTAGCAAGAAGTCCGACAGCATTTCTCGATGTGAGCCAAGCATTCGAATTTGGCATAATGATCTCTATGTTTTACAAAAGCTTGGTATCCTACCATACCTCGTTTCAACCATCCATAGTTTATCAGATAGTTCATTCTCAGTAAACATTCTGTCACACCTTTCTAACCCTCACCCCATTCTAGCAGACGTTCCCTAAGGCTCCCCTTTTCCCCAACTCTCTTTAACATTTTCACCGCCGACATACCACATCTCAATTAATAAACAATTCTCAATTTACAGACTATACTTCTTATTTCTTTCTGGTTCCGAACTAAAGACACTGGCTGACTCACTTCAGAGACACCACAAATCAAACAATAGACTACCAAATGGAAAATCATGCTCAATTCCCTAAAATTAATAACAAATTTTTCACTCTTTCACATCCTTCCCATACTCGTCCATTTCTGCCAAACAATTCTCCCATTCCGTGGTTCCCATTCACTTCATCAAATACCTAGGCTATTATTTAGACACAAAACTAACCTTGAAAGAACATATGGAAACCAAGGTGAAGCCAGTCGATCAGAAACTCGAAGATCTTCATCCCATTATAAACTGTAAAAATAACCCCCGCCCAGAAAATTCAGTGCTCCTATATATAAATATATTCCCCGCCCACTTCTCAATTTCCTGCCCGATCTGATGTCATGCAATTTTTCAAAACAGAATTCCCCGCATTGCATACAAAGCCTCGCGATTTGTAAGGAACGCGTCCTCTTACTTAGAATTTAGCCTAAAACCATAAAAGATCAAATCAATCACACCTCCTACAATTTTGTCTTCCACCTACTTAGTATAACCGGACCATCCTTCTACAACCTCAGTATAAATAACCCCCGTCCTCAAAATAAAAAATTGATATCAATTTCATTCATTCTTAAAATTCTACTCTATCTTAGACTAAAAAGACATTTTTGCCAATGATTCTCTGGCGGTGCTCGATGAGTTTCCCCACTCACTTTACTTTCTAAGTTTAGAATAAGATATCAATCATTTGTAAAGCCGAAACGTTGATCAATGTATAATCAGAAAAATAAATGAATTGAAGAAAGAGTTCGACTGCAGTGAGGTGACAGGTTCACAGCCAGTTTAAAAATGAGTGAAAAAAGTATTTTTGTATTTATTTAATTTCATATCAAAACAGTTAAAACCTGTGTGTGACGTGATACGACGAGAAGTGAATTCTGAACTTGTTTCCATCATTCTATCATCCCTGCTTTAAGTTATGCACTAGTTGGATTTGAAATATACAAATAAATGAACGTTTTTTTGCAACGATTGTTAACAAAATCTTCGCTCTGATTTTATAACTATCTTCGAGGTAAATCATCTATTATTTTGGGCTCTTATCCCTCATCATGTTCTTCGTGAACTTCCTTCCGCGACATCATGGAGAACGATAATTTTTTAAAATATATTTCCCACTGAATTCTAGAAGACGTTCACAGATAATGAAGTTAAATTTATACGAGAATCTAGAAGCAAAACAAGGGACCATTCTAGCACTGGCAGAAAAAACTGATCGTGATGGGGGTCACTGAACCAGACGATGAGATACAATACATGTTACAGGTTGTTTAGAATTATGCAGTGCAAATGGTAAGTAATACATTTAATAGCATTGTGAAATTCAATATTACGTTCCTTTTTGATGTTCTATATTATCTCTAAATGTATAGAAACGTTATGCAGCGGAAAACATTTTACTTGCGTCTATTACATTTTGCGTTGCGTCAATTGTAGATGCAACAAAGTAAAAAAGGCAACGAATGGGATGGTCTTGGAGGGTGCAAAGTACCAGCAAATGAATGACGCAATCAGGCGTTTGAGTGTGGTACATACTCCTTTCATCAATTATTTGAAAAACAGAACTGATGCAACATACTTAGAAATTCTTTGAATGCAATCATGGGATAATAAGTAACTGATAAACTTAATCTGTTAAAAATTTAATTCTAATCTAATTTTAATCTAATTTTTTAGTTGAGAATAAAATTAATTTGATTAGTGCGTATGTGTATTAATTAAACGTCTATCGCTATTTCCATTTCAAAATCCTTGCAAATGTGATTTTTTTACCGGGTTATTAATTAAGAAAGAGATTCGGTGGTCATAATTTACAGTAGAAGTGAAATAATAATTGGGAGGCTTCCAATAACTCTCTCATATCAACTAATCGTTGATATGTTACAATACACCACCATTGCAGAATTACGATATTGAATTACAAAGCAAGAAAAAAAGAAGCATTAATTAAAATAATTACATAGTATAGTACATATACATACATATTGTATAGTACATATGGTAGACAGTAAGTGCTGATGACGAGTACTGCTTAACAGTATAAAATTGCATTATACAAATACAATTAAAAGTTGCCACTGCAATAATAAAAATTAGCTACAACTGAGCCTATGAGCCAGAGACAATCTTATGAATTAACCCTTATCAGTTTTGAAATAATTTACGTGAAATGTGTTTTAGTACTTTACCGCCTGAATCCATATTCTATAGTTCAATCGCATTGCTGCATGAACAGACAACTGCTATTATTTACATGATTATGTGCCTCACGAGAAACCCAACAACTGGCAGCCTAATACATAAAGCAAGTTATGCTCGGTTCATTTTCAAGAAGGGGATTTTGTCAGAACGTCTTTATGATACGTACGTTTCTGAAAACTCGCAGTTGTAACAATTTTAGCAGCTTTTCTACCACACCTAAGAGAAGTAAATTGAGCAGGAATTAATTGAAGATGTCTTCAAATAGCTTACATTATTATTTTTGACATCATCTACAAAGAAACCCAAAGTTTCGCACAATGACATTAATTGTATCACTGGCCCACCTACACACTCAAAAATTTAGGACTTACTCTTTTGACTTCAGATGTAGTTAATGTTTATGTAAGAAAATGGTGCAATAAAAAAGTAATAGTACTGAAAGACAGTTTCTGGCTTTCTCGCCTTATTTATTCATATAGTTGGTATGGTAGTTAGAATATTGTGATAACGCTAATTCTAAGAATATTTCGGAATCATTTGTGCATCACATGCCCCTTCATCGTTAATTTTTTATTTATTTGCATGCTTATTGAGAGAGATCGTGTGAAAAGTCTCAAAAGCAGCAGAAGCACATTTAGTAACGAAGTATACTGGATGGTTTATGTTTGAAGTAATTCTGATTTTCATGCATTGAATATATTTCACAGTAGCCCCACAATTAGTAATCAAGCTTCTGCGTTTTAGTTATATTCTTCAATATTCCGAAGATTATTATATTTCATTTAAAATGGATACTACCCATTTATTATCAGGTTTGACAGACGTGTTGCGGGCACACCAATATGGTGGACTGACTTCATTTGCGGAACCTAGCATAGGATGGTAATGCCGCCTCTATCTATTTATAGCTCCGTGGATACAGCGATAGGCAACGCTAGCATATCTAGAACATTCATATATTCATATATAATACAAATATAATTAAAATACATACAACACGTAATTCAATTTAATATTAATATACCTTGCCAAAATTATTCCGTAAAATAATTAATCGGAGCTCCCGACTGCAAAGTAAGCACGCAACGCACTGAGCCACTGCGCTCGGTCCCCGGCCTGCGGGGGAACAGTAGGTATGTATAGTTACATGGACAGGAAATTCAAATCTTATTATATATCAAGGCCTAATTGAGAAGAAATTAGTGTTAGAAATTCTTGTTTTTCCCCGGATAGGACGTTTAAATAATCTCAGCGAAGAGGGTCATAGGACACAACATTAAATAAGAGAAGACATCACGGAACTATGAATCTTGTCTACGACCAGTTAAAAGGTTTAAAAGACTAGAAAGACAATTTAAAAAAATATAAAATAGTAAAGATATGATAATATATATATATATATATATATATATATATATATATATATATATATATATATATATATACTGTAATTTTGAAAATTTTGAATGAATATTGTATTTATTTATTGAGAAAAAAGCTGATTAATTAAGATAATTTGCAATCAATCAACAATTATTTCAGTTAAATAAATTTCCAGAAATTGCTGATCCGCATGGACACGTCTACACATGAAAAAGTAAATAGTCAGTTCGGCATACGACAAACCAGTCGTATGGCGACCTCAGGTGTCGAAATAGATATTAATAATAAATATTATTGTGAGCCAGCAATACCAAAAAAAAAAAAATATTGGTATAAAGGAAAATTGTTATACGAAGCAGAACATCAGCAATAGGAAAAATTTTAGAATTAAATTCTCTCGCATCAGAATCACAATGTGAAGATTATGATTGATATTCTTATTGTATATGCTAGCCGATTGAATAAAATATTTACAAATTGAAGAGATGTTAAACCGGGAGCGGTATGTCAGTGCCATTGTGCCAGTGCTCAGGGTCATTATTTTTAGTTTCACATTATTAGCGTTTGGAAATTGAGACATACCTACTTTGGTTTCTAAATAGCTCTGGATTTGTTAACATAAAGTTATTCAAGGATAAATTTTAGGACAGAGACAGAGACTTCCTAACCTAACCTCACAATGGCCCGATGCACTGGACTGCACTGACGCGATCGTCAGTGCAGTTTAGGGCGCCTCGAGTGCGCTCTGGTTCCGTGCGATTTTGCGAATGGAAATGCGCTTCTGTGTTCCCCGCCAGTCTGCGCTCTTTGTCACAACATCTCTCTCTCTCTCTCTCTCTCTCTCTCTCTCTCTCTCTCTCTCTCTCTCTCTCTTCTCTCTCTCTCTTTCTCTCTCTCTTTCTTTCTCTTTCTTTCTTTCTCTCTCTCTCTCTTTCTTTCTCTCTCTTTCTCTCGTGGGTCGCGCGGTAATTCAACACTGCAAGTTTGGTGATAATAAACTGATGAGTGAGAAGGATCAGACGGAAGGCAGCTTAGGTGTTTCTACAGTAGGGATTGTCCAAACGATCAACAGAAAATAAGCCGTCTTGAAGAAGAGTTTCGGACTCCAGTCCCTGTTTGACCCTGGCTAGTGAGCAGTGACAATGTGCTTTACACAGTATCTGCTGTTATTCACAAAAAGCAAATTATTACAAATAATTCAAAGTATATCCACTGAAAAACGATAGGTCGTTGATCATTGAACATTGCCACATTCCTCTCCGTCTTCCACCGTACCATCCACATCTAAATCCAAGAGAACTTGTTTGGGGATTTATAAAAGAGCGCGAGGCAGTAGAAATAATTGGTGCATCCTTAAAAGAAAAGGAAACGTTGTGCAGAGAAGCGTTTGCACAATACAGTGCTGAGCAATGGAAGAAATCCTGCGAGCATGTGTAGGGAATAGAGGTGACATAATAATTCAGATAATGTGATGGACCAACAAACGATGTATTCATTTCTTTGGACACTCCTGGGAGTGCGAGTTCCTCTTTTGACGAAGAGGGCAGTGATAACGAGTGACGGTCAGCGCGATCGCTGCGTCTCGCAGTCGCCTCTCCTTGTCGCCTACGCGCTTCCTTATCGCCGAGAGGGGAAAATCTCAGATGCCACAGGGTGGGGGCTGCCTCCGAGAATTTACCAAAGGTACGTCCGCCATGATAGTATTTTTGCGAGCGGTTTAGCTATAGTTTGTTTTGCCATCAGAAAACATGGCGGCCAGTAGTGAAAAGAGCTTCAACCAGGAGCGCTGAATCTATACACATTTCCTATATAATTCTATATAATTCAAGCTCGTTGGTATGTCCAAATAAACTACAATAACGTAAAATTAAATGTTTATATTAACGTGACAGAGTCGTCTGGGTTATCACAACGTTTAATAAATTAAAATATTATGAAGTTTTATTTTTGATGTATGCAACTTGCAAAGGAATTCGATACCATCCGGAAGCTTGAATTTCATTGGAAATCTCGACAATGAGAAGCTGCAGCTTTACCAGTGTTTGTACGCACCTTGAACACTTGGAAAATGTCAGTGAAAAGTAAAACAAAAAACTGGGAAAACTGAGGAAATTGTGTGTTAGTACTTGAATTTTACTTTGTTTATACAAAAAATGTTCGTAGCCTACGTCATGCCAAATTAATAAATTCAATTTTTAAAATAAATTGATTGATGTATCCGGGAACGTTAATTGCTATTGTTGATTGTCCCATTGTCGTATTGAATATTTTTAAGCCGAAAGGTGGCGGTGTTCTCCGCTAGATGTTGATATCCGACGACGACCAACACCACCTAGGCCACCACCATAAGGCCTGCGCACTGCAGTTCTTCAAAGCCAATATGGCGGCTAGAGAAGGCCCACGTGTTCGAGTTGAGGCGATCCAGTTGTGTACGTTGAGTGGCACGTGTAGCTTTCGAGTTGTGATTACGTAGATGTTGTCTGTTGAAGTAGTGAGAAACATAGTTAATAAAGGCTGTGTATCCAAGTGTGGAAATTATGATAAAAGTGAAATGTGTAAGTTGCAAAGTTCATTATTTACTTTCAGATTTGTGAATTGCATTTGCGAACCTGAGAAATTAAGAAGAATTCCGTGTTATATTGTGATAACGGACTAAAACTAAGTCTTCCTTAAAAAAATACACGAATGTCTCGTAGAGCTATGCCTTTCTTGTTACCTAATTGTCCTGCTTACTTGAATCGGTCAAGTACTTCCTACAGAGAAAGTCAAGAAAAGAAACTGAGTTTGAAAAACGAGTAATAGATTGCTGATATTGAAGAAAAAGCAAAAGAAATCCTTGCAAGATTAAATTAAATATCTTTCAGAACTTTTGATGAACTAAGAAGCAAACTGGAGTTGCTTATTTTGAACGAGTATTGTTCGATTATTAATAAAAAAGACAGTAATATTTTTCAACATATTAATTGTGATTCTGCCCCTAAAATTATCAATTCAGTTGTGGTGGATAAGGAATTGAAACTCAGTGTTTATTATTATAAAAAGTATTACAATTTGGAGGCATTACAAGCAGATAGTATATGAAACAAATGAAATTAGTGATGTTTCCGAAAGGTTAAAGTTATGTTTTAATACCAATTTACGTTTAAATGTAAGTTATGTTTTAATACGAATAGTAGTAATAGTAGTAGTAGTGGTAGTGGCAGTGGTGGTGGTGGTGATGGTAGTAGTAGTTGTAGTGATGGTGGTGGTGGTGGTGGTGGTAGTAGTGGTGGTGGTAGTAGTGGTAGTGGTAGTGGTAGTGGTGGTGGTAGTAGTAACAGTTCTCGCGATGGTTTTGCTTTAATTTAGATAACTTACTTCAAATCGATACCACTAATTCAGAATTGTGCAAACCTGTTTCTTAATATTTGTACTGTATTTTAACATTTTATTGCATTCCCACTATTACGTCAAATGCAATAAAACCAACTTCTAGATTTTATCATACTGCCGGCGCCGGCGTGACGTGCTGCGTCAAGGACTTGACGATTGTCCAAAGCATCAGCCTTCAGTTGTATTTGGGATCTCCCAGTGCGTACACTGAGCGTTCGTAATGGTTTGAAATTCTTCTACATAAAGTGCGAAGTTCACGTTATGAATAGTTTCCAGCACGCCAAGGGGAAAACAGCTTTAAGAACTTCACTGCCAACTTGATTCTATTTATGTTAGTCAACATTGCAGCTGTCAATAGTTACTTTTGAAAATTGATGTTAAAATGTTACCAAAGCAGAAATGTTAACATTTTATACGATGTCTTACATTCTAGTTTATATATCACTCATCAGTAATATGTACTAAACGTACCTTTCACTTTACTATTGAAGCATCAATTAAATTCATAATATTATAACTTTCTTAGAAAAATATGAATGATTGTTTCCAGCAAGTGTATATGCAGTTCTTTGTGTTGTTCTTTCCTGGTGCTTTGTTCTCCAACCGTGTTGCCTTAAATCTTATTATTTCATCACTTTCAGAGATATATTTACAGAAAATTGAAAAATAATTCAGTGTGCGTTATTCGCTTCGTGCAAATTTGCTGTCACGTATTTGTTATAAAAAAACTCACATTTCTTGCAGATAAGTTTTGTGAAGAATAGAACACGAGAAAACTTTAGTTCTCTGATCTTTACCCTCATTCAAAGGCAGTCGAAGAATCAAAGATTGCAGGATTTTTTCGGTGGACTTTATCGCTTTTGGTATCCATCTTCCAGTCGCTCGTGCAGTCCTAGCACATTCAGGTATGTACGCCCTCACGAGAGAAAATTGCTGTAAATGAATAGGGTTACCACCGGATCGTCATGATAGAAAAAATTCATATCTTTATTAAAGATAATGAACTAGTGATGCTACTACAACACATGCTTTCTCAATTTTTCAAAAATTCAGCTCAAGTTTGCAATTTTTCGAAAATTCAAGGAGTTCAACAAAAATGAGACATGTGCCTTTCTTTTACATATCCTTTCTTCTATCCATGGAAATCTTTAAAACTGTTTTTGATAAAATATTTTTTTATTTAAAAATTGGAATAACTTCAAGAAAAAATTATGCGAAATCTCCTCTTTTAAAAAAATAATTGTATCTGAGGTTTTTTTAAAGATTTGATTTTTTAGGACAGATTCTATTTAAGACAAAAATCTCTATCATTAAATTTGTAATTTTGCAATGTTAAATTTTTGCTATTTTCGAAAATACAGATGGCCGAAAATGATACTGTAGCACATTTTTTACTGTTCATTGATACGAGAAGAAAATTTGAAGAACAAATTTCAACAAAAAATCCGAAAAAAGTTGTTTAAAAATGCTTACATTTCACGTTAAATTCAACGAAATCTTGTAAGAATTCACATTTTCAAAAAATTTTTCCTTTTTTTTAAACATTGTCGTGCAGGAAATTCCAAAAAACTGAACTTTTGAAATTTTCGGAAAACCATTAACTTCAAAGAAAATGAGAATTTCACCATTCTTTTAAGCGACGTTAATGCTATATAAACACAAATTTTATTCAAAACATTAGAAAGGGGGGATGATGGCCATGCGGAGACGGATCGGAAGGCGGGAACAGTGCTAAGAGCTGTGATTGAGGTCGCGAAGAGTGGAGATGAATGTGCGGATGGATAAGTTTCATACCAGTAAGTGCAATTTATCTGTGCATCATCGGAGAAGAGCGGATCTGGCTCTCATAGTCTGGTGATATTTAAAAGTGAGTGGGAGGAATATTCTATTTTATTTTCTAAAACTGTAGATAATGGGAAGTGTTTGCTTAGGTATTAATTTCTTATTGTGTTAAAAGGTTAGTCCGAAGTGATAATAATGAACACGCTCAATTATGCAGCAAGCTATGACAAGTTCACACATGAAAAAACGTTCAGTTTGTAATACCTTGAAAACAAGCTCTTACATTTGTCACTATACTAATTATTGATTAGTCAGGTTCTTATTTTCGCTTAGGAGTTTAATGTGTCATGTTATGACTAGTGAGCAATGGAGTGCTCTAATTATGTAGTTTTATATTAATCTCTTAAATATTAAAAATAATCATGCGAGTAATCATCTGTGAGAATTATCCAATTAATTAGAATTAAACATGTAAATTGGATTGAATAAATAAAAATGTATGAACAGGGTGGTTTTTGAAGATGAAATTTCAGATATTGAGTATAGTAAAGTTGTTCAGGCATGGAATATTGAAAGAATAATATAGTATGGTATATTTTTCGTAGTTTTGTACTTACGAGGTGACCATGTAACAAGGACATTAGTTAGAATCGTTTCATAACTACAATGGGTTCGTGTGATATTTTTGGTTCCAAAAGAAAATTGCAATGGGTATCATACCTTTCTCTGCAGCTAATTTTTTTAAAGAAAACCTGCTAAAAGTAAGGGATTGAGAAATGTTTGTTATCACTCAATAAAACTATGTATGAACTTTGGTGCAATAGTTTCTGACGAAGCCTGGGCCTATCAGTGCGCTAGTTTAGAATTGAATATATTGAGAGGCATTTCATTGAAATATTAACTCTAACTCATGTGTATACATGCACATTGAAGTAGTTTAGATGTATTTACGAAATACTGTTAGTATAATAAATGTTCTTAGTGTATTCTCTGTGTGAAGTTTCATTGCGTTTGGACGAGTAGTTTTCGAGAAATTGATTTTTGTCGTCCTAGATGCGTAAAAAAGAACACTGTGCAGTGGCGTGCCGACATTGCCGCCAAAGATAGTTAGCCTTGTTCTGGTCTTCTCAACCTGAGAAATGAGTTTTCTCATCGTCACACTGCAACATTTACTGGGACATTTGCAAGGCAAATGCACACTGTAATCTTGTCCAATTAGGAATCGAACCCGGTGTCACGTCATGGAAAGCAAGCACACTGACCAATGAGCTATCTGCGAAGGCAGTAAAGCTATAATGAAAGAAAATACCCTGAAGAACTTTTATATAAATTGTTGAACTTTTATATAAATATCAGTACAGTGTCATAATGATTCTTTATCAAACACACAACACAAATAACCAGTCTTCGAGACAACTCGTAATTATCTTGTAACATAGGTTCCTTTAGCAGGGAGTGCCTATGTGGTGTCTGTAAGTTACAGACACGCACATCCACACAGAACGTGGGAGAGAGGCGGGAGAGGGGAGAGAGAACCAAAGTATCGTTTTCTTTGACTTTTTTTTCAGAATGTTTTCACAGCTATGGTTCCTAGTGGAAAACATCCTCTCCATGGTAGTACGTCTACCGCAGGCGCTCCTGGCGTGCATCCGTGATTGGCTGCACTTCCGCAAACTGGCCAATCGCTTTCCCGGACCCCCCACTCGCCCGATCGTCGGCAACTTGTTCGACTGCGGACTCTTCCCGGACCGTGAGTCCCTTTCTCGTCGTCGTTTTTTTACTGGCTGTCTGCATCCCGTGCACAATACCTGTTCTTCCTTTATCCTTCACCTTTTGTTATGTTTAGAGCTGGGAGTTTAGTACGTACGAATTTAGCCCTGAATGCAAATATGTTCCAAAACGGTGAAACATCTCGATCCCCATCTCGATCAGGTTTTTCGTCCACTTTCCCTGATCCATTGAGCAAATGCTGAGATGGCCCCTTGTTTTGCTTCTGGACATAAATGTAACTTCATTTTCTGTACACGTCTTCTAGAATTCAGTGGGAAATACAATTATTCACATTATCGTTTCCATGGTTGTCGCGGCAGGAAGTAATAAGATCCAAAAGTTATTGCTTATTTATCCTTGAAAATAGAGTTTATTACATGGGATTTTTTGTATTGTTTTTTTTTCTCCCTTTCAAAATTCAAAATTTATTGCTTATTTATTTTTGAAAATAGATTTTACTACATGGGAGTTTTTGTTTTTTTTCTCCCTTTCAAAATTCAAATTTTAAGTAGTATATGACTTAGTGTAGGGATCACAGAATTTTGAAAATGTGCACACAATTCACTTTTCCCCATAGCACGTCATACGCAGTTTTTAACTGTTTTTTTGACGTAAAATAAATAAATAAATAAAACATGCACAAAAATGTGAAAAATATCCAGCGTTCGTTAACGAAAACATGTATTTTGCAATGATATTCGTATCTTCACACCAAGTGTGTGTGTGTGTGTGTGTGTGTGTGTGTGTGTGTGTGTGTGTGTGTGTGTGTGGATGAAGAGAGGGGGGAGAGGGGAGAAAATGTGCAATTTAACAACTTTTGCTCATTTTACCCAAAGTTGGCAAACGTTTTCTATCTCTGGTTCAAAATTTGTAATGAAAATATACGGTTTCTGACAGATATGATTATTAACAAAAACATTGATGATTTTTCTATAAGATAGAGTCCAAAATATTAGCCTGTCAACAGTTATCTTCTTTTCTTCCTCTCATTCTCTAGTTTTCTCTTTTCTTTTTTATAATTTTTCTCCTTTTTCAGCTCTTCTCCCTCTGCTTTTTCTTGAGTGGGCCAAGTAATAGTAATTTGGCTTAAGGATAACCAAGGTCTCTGCAAAACAGAGAGTGAACCACATCAACCTCAAGCGAATTGCTTCAAGCAGACTGACATATTCAAATTGCTCAACTAAATCTATTATGCCGATTTGGGCAGGTCCCAGTAGTACTGGGGTCAGCACATTCCGATATTTAAAATCCAAACGGAATCTGTACATTTTGAAAATGCCCTAAGTTTTCACTAGACAAGTAGGAAAACACAAAATGTCTCTCGGCATTAAGTACTTGGACTTATGCCTCAGTTAAATCCTCTACTTCCTTTTTTATCTTCTCCCTCATTATCCCGATTAATAGTAGCGTGGGATTAGGATAGCAGAGTTTCTGCAACTCGGGGTGTGTAACACACAAACGTTAAACGGTTTGCGCCAAACAGGGTGACGGGCATTCTAATTGTTCAACTAAATCCATCATACTAATTTGGGCAAGTCTTACAGGGGTCAGTGCATTCCGAAGTTTAAAACTCAAATTCGCTCTTTCCGTCTGGATGTGATGGATTTTCAAAATGCTGGGTTGATTGATAGATTTTTTTCGTGTTTCTCGGCGCGTCAATTGCTTTGGTCCTTGGTCCCGTGAGTGAAGTGTATGGTTTTCTCGGGAGAGGGCGGTGATTTTCTCCCGATGGATGGTGAGATCCGGCGCCGGCCTACCGTCGGCTAGTGGGAGTTCCCCCTAACCAGGACTCTCCCACCATCGCGGCACCGCCCCAGCCGGGGCAAGCTCTAAACTCCCGACCGGTCTCTCGGAATATGTGGTAGTGTAGTGCTTGTTAGTGTAAGTGTATGTTAGTGTAAGGAGAAAGGATAGGACAAGGAAGATCGCGCGCGGTCCGTTGCCCGTTTGGTAGGGTGCCCCGGTATTCGCCTGCTATTGATCGGAGAAACGACGGAAAACTACCGATTAGAGCAGTCGGTTAGAAGCGGGCAGCAGCAACTAGCAGTCGGCTCCAAACAGCGACTAAATTCGAACATGCTGAAAAGCCAGTGTCGAAAATCCTGCCCCCGTCAAGACTCGAACCTACGACCTCTCGGTCAGAGGCGCTGCAGTGACATCAGTTGGTGCACTGAGCTATCTCTCCCAGTTCAAAATGCTGGGAATCCTCACACTGGACCCTGTCACTACAGCGATAAGAAGAAAAAAAGCTCAAATGTCTGTCGTCATTACGAATTCCGATTTCTGACAGTCATATACCAAATTCCCTAATTCCTTTATAAAGTTTTATCTAAACTGAGTTTGTGATACATATTTTTAAGTTTGTGAAACTTTTTTTTATCAAAATCAAAGACACGAATAATAATTTGTGGTTTATTTCAGCATGGTCTCTGATAAAGTGGGGATTGGAAGATGTGATGTATCGTTATCCCGCCGGACAAATAATAATGGGACCAGTGCGAATGTTTCTTTTAAGCGAAGTAAACGATATTCAGGTAAGACTTTTCAAATAAACAGTGCATAATAAATGCAATATCAGAAAGGAAATATTTCTTTACAGACTCTCCTAAAGAATTCTAAAAACCAGTCAAGACCGCAGCTGATAGCAGATGCTCTCGCTTACTGCCTCGGAAAAGGATTAGTCACAATAAATGGTAAGATAGCTATTCAGATATTTAATTGTTTTAGACAATACTAACTTACAATAAGCAAAAAAAATTAATAAATATCTTCTTACAACCTCTTGTATTAAACAGCTTATTATGTGATAAAATTCAATGCTGTGTAGCCGAGCTCTGTACCGACTGAGGTGGCTCAGGGCAACTGATGTCACTGCAGTGTCTAGGTTCGAATCTGGACCGTGGAAGGAATTTCGACACTCGAATAGCTGAGTTTAGTTCTGCCACTGTCTGGAGGAGAATTCCAGCGGCCGGCCGCACTGATCGATAGTTTCCCGTGGTTTCTCCGGCCGACACCAGGCGAATGCCGGAGCATCGGTTCACAGATCGCTCGCGATCTTTCCTTCCCCTTCCTTGTGCTATCCTCACCCCATTCTTACTCACACACTTACGTACTGCCCTACCACACATATTGGGAGACCAGTCGCGGCCTTAGCGTTTGTCTCGGGTGGAGCGGTGACCTGCTGATGATGCTGTAGTTGAGTGGAAAAACGCACGCAAGCAAACTTACTGGTCAGAGCTGGACCTCAAGATCTAGCAGGAAAAAACTCCTCTCTTGATAACTACACTTACGGGACTTAAGACTATATGAGATAACGCGAGCGGAAACACGAAATAATCAATCAACATCGAGTTCTGTGACTCTTCGTTACAGATAAATGAAAATGTCTACTTTCCTAATCATCAAACCAGATCTTGCCCCTGATTCTTTCAGAACTATTCAAAACTGTATTTTCTTAGCACCCTCAACCCTTCAATATAACGGTTCATTCAAATAATTAGTACCAAAATTAAACCAAATCTAGGATATCAGTCTCTACCTCCACAAGTCAAATCCTTTGTAACGTGTCATATGAGTCCTTCCTTGAGTCACGATTTTTTAGTCACTTTTTCATTACCAGGATCCGGCAGTAAGAGATTTGTGGGAATTCTGAAATGGTGTTGTTGACGTTCTTATGAGAAGAAATGAAAGAGGTTATCTTCTTCAACATAAGAGATTTTCTGCCGAAAACTTCCCGATTTCCGGCGCACATTTACAATAATACATTTGGAATACAACAAAATATTTCCCTAACAATAGATCTATTTTTGATATACTAGTTATAAACGACCTTTTCTGTTGCAAGAAATCGGTCGTAAAAGGGATTTTTACTGCACAAATGATGACGTATTAGATTTTACGGCGTGAACGATTGCGTCATCACACATTCAGCCAATCGGAACGAGAGAAACGTGGCGTGGTAGCTGTAAACGGAAGAGCCGACCACTGTTTTCTCGCACAGATGTCAAATACCCGAGACGTCAGAAGAAAGGTGTTTCACAAAATTAAGTTTGATTCTCTTAAACATTTATAATGCTGTTATACACAAAATTGCGTATGCAGCTCGTGTATAAAATTCTTTTATTGCATTCACACAATTTTAAAATCTCTCTAACGCCGCTCATTTTGAAAACATGTACTCACGCAATAAAGCTTAACATTATAAATTAATTGCATAAACTACTATTATGCACTTATTGAATGAACACAATCAACCTTTTACCAACAGAAAACTGTCTTATGAACAGATGATAAAAGTATTCTTATGACCAGAATAGAAAGTACAGAAAAACGGAGAGGATTAAATGAATGTCAATTTTATTTGCATTAACTTGTAATTAACATATTCATTTACTGTTAATTTTAATAGCTTAATTTCTTAGCATTACTTTCTGTGCTAAACAGTAAAGCTAAAATATGTCTTCCAGGAAATGAATGGAACCTGCATCACAAAATTATGAATCCATGCTTTCATCAGAACCTCCTCAAAACGTATGTGCCCGAGTTTAATCAAAAGAGTGATATTTTTATTGAGCTTCTGGCTGAATACGCGAATGGCAGTGCTTTTGATGTGAAACCCATGACAGAAACTCTTGGAGTTGATATAACACTTGGTGAGAAGACATTTTCTTGTGAAAATTTCACCACTGACATGAGTAATTCGTAACTTACTATAATTTTGTTTCCAAACAGAAACTCTTATGGGACTTCCTTCAAATCAACAAACGAACCCTGATCAAGACCTGTTCGAGTTCATATTAACGTAAGTTATATTTTTAACTCACAACACTCATGTTGGGAAGTTATTGAACTCGCGAGTACTCTTTAAAATGCGTGCGTGCATCAGAGGCTTATCGTATCTCTGAGCGGAATTCCCTCGTTAGAGTAATTGAGACTAGAATGGGAAACAGTTATTACAGTTTCATTAAAAAATATTTTTGAATTAGTTAACTAAATATGCTTTTTAATTCTATGAAAACTGTTGATTATCTCTATGTTATTTGTATGTGTGCAGTTAAAACTCCACAACTTCCAATCATAATTCAGGAAAGAATCAAAACTGTTTAATTTAGTCACCATTACACTGATGAGGCCAAGGCAATTTCAGTCGGCCATGAAACATGAACAAAAATTTACATCACAGATTACGTACTTACATCAAATACATATAAACAATGAATCAATATATCTAAATCGGTGAAGTATACGTTAAGCTAGCTGAATAATGGATTAACATAAAATATTTAACATGAAAAAATTAAATGTTTTATATGAAAAACACACTGACAGTATAATAACTAACTGACAGAAGTGACTTTTTGTACTTTCCAATATTAATACATGTATTCTCCCTCATATCTTGTCCTAACATTAGCTGGGAAGCAATGTTTTAATAGCTCTACCAACTTCTTTCCAATATTTCTTCCAGATTAAGATAATTTGTATTTCATTCTACATGCTTCTTTATCCTGTAAGTCATTATAGTGATCATAATACACAATGCATGGGTCACTAAAATAGGCCTTTTCCAGAAGCTATGCGACATCAAATCACCTTCGATTGGTGAAATTGCCCTTGAATTTCTCAAAATTTAAATTCTTCAAGGTAAATTATTCTTAAATGAAAACGAAAATTTATTGAACGTTACATATGAATAAAGGGGTTTAATGGCACTCAGTAAATAAAAAACTCGCTCCTAGATTATCGTTGCTCGTTTTCTTGACCATACCACTCATTCAATTACACCCATATTTATCCACTCGTTTCGTTAATTATTATTTTCCGTGGTGATGTTTAACGACCGCGTACTTTTGCACGTAATAAATGTTCTAAATTGATAACAAAGATTTAATGAAGTACCTATTTGGTAATTATGTTTCTTCTACTCTTTCATCTCGATCTATAGAGATTATATACAATATTTCAGAAAACCTTGCATCCTTGGCTGTGTGTGTCTACGATGATGAATAGTGTCTGAGGTTTTGATATTAGGTATTGACGCACCTACTTATATCATTAGTCCAGTACGTTTCCCGCATGTTACATCCCGGGAATTGGTGGCGTTTCTTTTTCACTGCAAAGTGAGTTTCCGCGGTGAATTTTTACGGCGACTTACAATTTTTCCCTCCCCATGTATGTAGTATGAGGATACCATTCCAGTCAGGACAAACTCAAAACACCCGACATATGTGGTAGTTTACTACATGTGAGAGTGTATGTGTAGAAGGGGGAGGAGGAGACATTGATTTGGAATGAAAGATCACTCCCGCCACTAGAATTCTCCTAAAAACACTGGATGAATTTAACACAGGTGTGAGACTTGAATAGAAAATTCGCCACATAAAGGACTCGAACCCTAGGCTCTTCCGATCATTGATGCTTCACAAGCAACAGTGCTGGCGCTGAGCTACCGCAGACGTGAAGCAGAACGTGTGATAAGTATGCATGGGTAGTGGAGTAATGATTTATTTATTTATTTATTTTACGTCAAAAAACAGTTGAAACTGCGTATCACGTGCTATGGGGAGAAGTGAATTCTGTGCACATTTTCGAAATTCTGTGATCCCTACACTAAGTCATACGCTACATGGATTTTGAATTAAAAAAAGCTCCCATGTAATAAAATATATTTTCAAGGAAAAATAAGCAATAAATTTTGGGCTCTTATCCATGTCCTACGTCAAGGAATGCCGCGATAACATGGAAACAATAATTTGAATAACTATATTTCCCACTGAATTCTAGAAGACGTGTACAGATAATGAAGTTACATGTATGTCCAGAAGCAAAACAAGGGGCCATCTCAGCATTTGCTCAATGGATCAGGGAAACTGGACGAAAAACCTGATTGAGATAGGGGATCTTTGACCCGGAGGCTGCAGCACAATACTCGTTACAGGTTGTTTAAAGTTACAGGTGATTTTAATGCATTCTAATTCTTAGTATTTCTTTTATAGAGGGCAAAAGGAGATCTCCCGTCGCTTAAGAAGTCCGTGGCTCTATATTGAAACAATTTATAAATTATCCCCATCAGGACGTAAAGCTAAGGAAAATCTAAAATTGGGTCGCAGATTTCTTGCCAAGGTAAAAAAAGTCTTTTTTTATATTTTACATAAAAAACAGTTAAAAACTATGTGACGTGCTATGGAAGAAGTTGAATTCAGTGCACGTTTTCATAATTCTGTGTTCTCTACCCTAAGCCATATACTACTTGAATTTTTAATAAGAAAGAAATGAACATTTTGGGGAAGAATTGTTAACAAAACTATTCGGTCCGATGTAATAAAATATATTTTAAAGAGTAAATCTGCTATAAATTTGGGCTCTTATCCCTCATCATGTCCTTTGTGAAGGGATAATATTTCCTGCCGCGACAACACGAAGAACGAAAATTTGAATACCTCCCACAGAATTCTAGAAGACGTGCACAGATAATAAAGTTACATTTATGTCCAGAAGCAAAACAAGGGGCCATCTCAGCATTTGCTCAAAGGATCAGGGAAACTGGATTAGAAACCTGATGGCGATTGAGGTCATTGACCCAGAAACTGCGGTACAGTATTTTACAGCTTGTTTACAATTATACAGTCCAAATGCTAAATAATACATTAAATATCGAGGCATGCATCGTGGCCGTTGTATCCTATATCTCTTGTTTCAACTTCATATTTAGTACTAGTTTTGTCAATTATAATTTTATCGATTGCCTTCATTGAATTTAGTGTGATCCGCGTAGATACATTTATTGTAATATCTAAACTGAAGGAATTAATTAAATTGAGAAACTGCTCTTTCTAGCAAGATTCTACCAGAAAATCAATGTTAAGATCTCCGCATACAACAAGGGATTCAAAAGATAAATATATTCAGTATAATTGTAGTAAAATATTTTATAACTATGTCGTTAAATAAAACACTTACATATTTCTCAAACACATTAACATACTTTTAATTACAAGACAGACGCATACGGGAACTAAATGAAAGAGAAGAGGAATGTTTATCCACGACGATGATAAAAAGGTTGTAATAGTTCTGGGAATTCCCATAAGTAAATTTCCGATTAGAATAGAATGAAGGTAGCCAATGGTATATTTAAGTTAAAAACTATTAAAACACAACTACTACCTAGTTAAAAATAGCTGGTGACGAAATTTGATGTCTGATTGTTTGAAAGAGTTTTAGTTGGGCCTCTCAAAACGCAAGAGTGAGGGGGGCAATCACAAAAAAGAATGGAAAGACGAAGCGGAGAAACCCATGTTATAAAAATGTTTGGTAGGATTGGTCCAATGTGACAATTCGGACAAGAAAGCATCATGTTTACTTCAGAGCAGTTTCAGTATCCTTCGGCCGCGTCTGCTGTTCATACATGTCTTTTCGTAAAACAATGATCGCCCCAGTGACGGTATTGCTAGTTGCGAATCTCGTGATGAACGTAAGCACCTCACATTCAAGACGCATGTATAGGCACAAGGCGTATCAAAAGTAGCAATGTTAATAATAATACTATAATACTTTTCACGGAAATATTGTATTGTGTTAAAAAAGTACAGATGCACAAATAGTACTTCCTAATTCCAATAATTTCTTGTGGCATTTTCTATTTTTATCAGACGATGAGTTTGCATGAGAAAGTGTCAAAACCATGTCGAAAATGAGTCAGCAGTAAACGAATGAAAGAAAGGAGTGCTATTAGGCAGCATTGACGTGTGTATGAGCGAGACTTTCAGTTATGTTATTAGCAGTATCATTCACCTTTCTCCTAAGCCTGAGTTCTCCAAAGGGACGTACTACAGGTGTTAAGTATGTCATGGGCAACTGTTGACAAGGGGAATACCTTAATATTCTGCATTTGTGAAAAAATCGAATTACAAAATTGTAGAATTCAATTCAGAAATATATATTCAGATATATATATATATATATATATATATATATATATATATATATATATATATATATCTTATAACGAATTGAACAGTTTGTCGTATTCTTAAGAGTAGAACTCAACATCGAAATACACCAATTCCCTAGAACGTAATGGAGAGACGGAATTACAAACTCTGGTTACAACAGTGAGGTTATGTCAGTGTTGCCGACAAAATAACCCACTGACATGGACCTTACTGGCACTCGGCCGTGATCCAAGCGACTGTTATCGTAGAAGTCTGTTCGGGAAGTATTCTTGGATTTATTCATAGCTGCATGTGAAGTAAATCAGCTGTTATGGTGTCATCCAATCAAAAGGTCACTGTAGTGATGTGTAAGATGCCGATTGGATGGCACCGTCACAGCTGATGAAATGTCACAGGCAGCTATGGAAAAATCGCAGTATAACTCGTGTGTTGGGGAACTCGCTGGCACAAAGAGAGTGAGCAACTTCACACACGCATACACTCACTCTAATAAGTTCTCACAAGAGAGCGCAATGCCTACGATAACGACCGTGAGAAGCAAACTCATTATCTGCTATAGTCAGAGAAGGCCTTGAGTCAGGGTCGGTTTAAAGCACAGAACCAGTTGCACGGGCCAATGGCCTCGGGGACGAAGAAACCTTTTAATAATATTATTTTCATGCTAGAGTTATAGTGCATTCATGTAATTTCGTTTAGGGCAACTCTTTACTCTCATCCGGGGGACCCTTTCTGTGCCAGCATTCTGGGCAAAAAAGTGTTGATTTAGGCACTTAAAATAGGGAACAAATATTGGAAATTAGGCTTTATTTGGCATGAAAAGTGACGTTTCAGACATTAAAATCGGTTAGAAAATTTCTAAATCAGATATTTAAAAACATTAGACATGAAACGATAACATCTAAAACTGATCACGAAAGCATTAAATTAGGCTCCTTCTGTATTATGCAGAAGCCTCATGTGTTTTGCATTTATGAGAATAAATATAAGCATGTTATTTTATTCACTTTCATTTATTTAATAAGATTCACGCTTTTCATTCTCAATCAGTCAACAACACAGGTGCACCGGGAACGTGTGCAATTGCCTATGAAGATAGTGATCGTACACAAGCGTGAAACAATCTATTTATTTCGACTTGCAGAGTTCCTTATGGTCGATATGTTGGGTGAGAAATTTGATTGATCGATTTCGTATTGAATCCAGAAATATTCGCGTTTCGGGAAAGTGTTTGCGTTTAGGTATAACAATTTTTTAAAAATTGAGCAAATAAACTATCACAATTCTTCAAAATTACTTGTTTCAGGCAGTTTTTGGCAAATAATATTAAAATATGCATAACCCCCGCTCTTTAGGACAGTTTAGGCTTTATTAGATACTTTCAGTAGATGTATTTTTTTCATGATTCGTAAACATTTGCAATTATTTTCCACATTCTCCTGAATGAACTAAATAGCAATTTGTTCTAAAATCCGCTATTTAATCGTGACAAACGCACTCCTCTCGATGCCCATACCGGGAAAACAGGCTCAGGGCATCGACTGATGGTCAGAGGTTGCTCCATCTCTTCTGCATTTTCCTGTTGGAGTGTGGCAATACACCCATCCGTACGTGGGAAGTTGCTAATCCTCCCACCTAATTCTGGAGTTGCCACTTTCTCTTCAAGGCTTATTATGTCATTTTTTGGCATCTATTTGTAATTTGGGAGCCAGACCATTACAAGAGTGTTGTCAGATTGTATGCCATAGAACAGTTCGTGAATGCTGTCTATCATTTTTGCGCCCAATCCACCATCGCAGATGTTATAAATTGCTTTAATAGATGTGAAAAATACAACAATTTTGCTGCTGCTAAGATCCTTTTCAAGTTGAAAAGCTGTCAATACGGAGCACAGTTCTGCGGTAGTGACGCTTTTATGTATTTTGTGGAGATCTTATAGTGATCTAGATATTTGTTTGCTAGCTCAGTTAATCTTCCAGCCTTTATATGATATTTTATCTTTTGGGATAAACACTACATACTTCTGAGTCAGGTATTATCCATGCTAGAAAATTTGGTTTTCTTTTCTCTTCACAAATATTTTGCCTGAATATTTTTTTGAAGAAAAAAATACTTAAAAGTGCAGTAAATAAATAATTATTAATTAGAGAATAAAAATGAACGCTTAATGAATACAGTATTGAATAAATATTTCCTTGTATTGTTACATATTACGTTACCTCTCATTGTGACCTCATTTTTATTAGGATATTTATTTGCAGGTAATTGAACAACGAAAAGAATTACTTCGTGCGAAAGCTGAGTGTTCACTAATGAAGGGGAGTTTCAAGACGAAAAAGAAGACTATAGGATCCCAAAATGATGCCTCTGAAAGCGAAGCACAAGTTGAACCAAACAAAAAGGAATTCAGTATATTGGTGGACGCTTTGTTGCAGGAAATTGGAAGTTCTCTTTCGTATGAGAGTGTTCTAGATGAACTACTGACAGTTTTTCTAGCCGTAAGTTACGTACCAAGGAATCTAAAACATAAGAAAATTTGAATATCTACAAAATTAAATTAAAAAAATAATTATATTTCCTTTCCAAATTCTCCTAAAAAATATCGTTAAAAAGAAGTCGTGTTAATTCTTGAGCGATTTGACGTGGAATGGCTCTATTATGTTTGTGTTGTTATTTCTCTCTCAGGTACTCATAACCTACTTATTCTGTAAATTCTATAACACTTCAACATAAAAAGTATTAGAGTTGTCCAATGTTTGGTAATTTTAATTTGTTCTGCAGGGTTTCGATACAACCGCTGTCACTCTACAGTTCGCATTTTACTTTTTAGCCAAAAATCCTCTTGTTCAGGTAAGTTACTTTTTTGATTTTACAATATGTTTAATCTGACATTACAATGTTGAGTAATAGTATAAAGTTGAGTAATAATGGAACCAGTTAAGACGTCGCAATACCATGTTTTATATTCGTGGAGTGGGAGAGCTCAAATCTTTGTACTTGACGACTTTCTGAAAACCGCCTTCCTCGTACTTTCAATACAGAATTTAGAAATGAAAAATGAAAATCAAGACTTTCTGCACACAGCTTGAGTAGTTTTTGCGTAATTTTGCATGAAATATAGGCAATTTTTAATTTTGTGTACACATTTTTTTTCTCAAAAACTGCACCAAATTTTTTGATTAAATTTAGTCCTCAGATAGCGTAAAGAACTCTAAGAGATCTAAATACAAGTCTCATTTTGGTTGAAATATCTTGAGTTTTTGAAAACTGCAAAAATTCAAAACAAATTCGGCGTCTTCCGTCAACTACAATTATAAAGATACATTTTTCTTAATGAAATGTGTTCATCAAAAACACTAAGGCCGCCTTCAATTTTTCGAAACTCTGAGTATTGTTTACAACATTTGGCATCTAACATAGGCAATTAAAAATAATTAAAACAATGGTTTTCTCAAAAACGGCAAAAAGTTTTTTCTTTAATTTTTTCTCGATTGTAGCAAAGAAAGATTAAGAAAGTGGTGCAGGTTTCATTTGCGGCGCACTCTGTATTTTCGGAAATTTGAATAAATTCAAAATGGTGAATTTGAATTACACACGCTTCGGTTGAGTGTCAAATTATCATCAGGCCATTGCGTCAATATAATAACCTTAATGGAAATCAGTCCAAACAGGTTTCCTCTCTTAAAAAACATATAAATGTAATAAGAAAGTAAAACTGCAAAAAGTACCATAATTTTGTAGGAACATTTATTTAATATTATTTATTTAACTTTGATGTAATGATTCAGTGGTGAGTTGTAATTCACATTTACATAATTAAAATGATTGAAGGCGTTGTCATTGTCAACAATAGTGTTGACAATTGTTGACAATGACAACGCCTTCAATCATTTCAATTTATTTGACAATACTACCGTACCTTGTATCGATGCCATGCAAGGCAGCGATAGATATTTGAGAAGTTCATTGTTGTGACATGATGAGGGAGATAAAATAAGGCGGCTTTGTTTACTTAACGTTATGTTTTCTATGTTCAATAAAATGTTATATTCAACTTAAGTAAAGTCTGAAAGGAAACATATATAGATATGCATATCGTAATAATGAACATAATGAGTTTCATAGTTTCAAACATTCATAATGCGATTTATTGGATGGCTTTTGTTAATTCTGGATGTTCAATTTATTTGTGAAATTATTCTTGGTTGTCTGTATGATGCTCTGGTAATAATGTGAGCAGTTACAAATAATGCAAGAAGATGTGCGCTGAAAGAAGATGTGTTGAGGACCACGTGTTTTCTTATAACTCAAAATTTCAACGAAAATATTCTTTGGCAACCTTCAAATTTCTATTCAGCACCTCAAGAAACACGAAGGAGCAAAAAGTCAAAACTACACCCCAGTATGTTTCATCAAACTGCATAATGGCTGGACTGCCTGAGATTGGGGAATAAATTTGGAATGCAAATTGTCTATTTTGGTATCTCCCTCTCATCTTTGAAGGCACAGCACTATAACTTAAATTTAGCCGAATGTTGACAATCTTTTCTAATGCTTTTACTGTGATCAAACTGTGTTTTTAGTTTATTGTTTTTGTTATATTTCAGTATCCTGAAATGTCTTGTTTTTTGTGTCTCATTAGTATCTTGTAGTTTTCATACTTTCAATTTTTATGGCTCATACCTTTTTCCTTCTATTATTGTCCCTCATTTTATGCCATCAGCTTTTATGTATCAATTTTTTGTATGAAAGTTAGCATCCATTTAAGAAGAAATAAATAATTGTAACTTGTCAATGAATTTTTTAAAAATAAAAGTTGTGTTATTACATGGTTATTCCAAACTTTTGTGTAACAAAGAATTGAAATTTATTGAGATATTATTTCTGCCATCATTTCAATAACCATAGGAAATATATAAGGAAGTGAAAAAGGTATGAATTCCGATTTTTTTGAAAAAGTAATTGCATTATTTTTTTAAAAAATCGAAAAGTAAAAATTTAAAATCAGTTAATATTTGAATATAGAACGGAACGATGGTAGTTGATCTGATAAAATCGTTCAATTTGGCAAATTTTTTTAAACTACTCTGGCACTCATAGTTTGTTCTCAGCCTGGCACTTACAATTTGTTCACGATTAATATAAGATCATAAATTTTCTTTTTTAAGTTCTTGTATGATTTTAATGAAAGTCAAATAAACCACATATTTTTTCAGGAAAAGGCCTTGAGAGAGCTTCGGAAAATATTTGACGCTGCTGGTTCTACAGAAGTGACTCCTGATACATTGAGACGCATGGAATATGTAGAGATGATTGTAAAGGAGACACTTCGGCTGCACCCGCCTATCTTCTTCTACCAGAAAGAAGTAGGCGTGGACACTCCGCTTGTTTCTTGTGAGTAAAGGGAAGAACTTCATTATTAATATCAAATTTTTACAAGTTTGTTTTGGAGTTCGCATCTCTAAGATTTATTAAATATATACAAGACACTTAATGTATTTTGTAACACCATTTCGCCAAAAATACGTTGACACACGCAAATAAAACTATTAAGTAAACAAATACTTAGAAAGAAGATAGGGATTTTAAATTTTAAAATACCTGTTATTTACGAAACGTCTTAATATCACAGGGATAATTTCACGATACAAGAGGATGAATTCAAATTCGTTTACATTCTAAAATACCTATATAACAACTAAGAAATATGAATATAACACGTACCTACACAAAGACATAAAAAAGATTGACAATATTATATTGCTAATATATTCGCGGATATGTAGTATAATATTGCAATTTCCGCCCTACTACCACGTCATTCATCGCTTGGAAAGTCCGAACCAATTTAAACAAAGCACCTGCCGTGCAAATCTGCAATTATTTCGATATCCAGGAATAGTAATTTCATCTTACTTCTATAAAAGAAACAATGAATTATTCTCAACTGTCACAGTTTTTGCTGCGCATGATACAGTGAAGCAATGACAATTTCACCCAAGCTTTCCGAAACCGCAAAAGCTCAAAACTTTTTCGGAGTCTTCTTACATTTAAAATATTAAAGATATCTACTTTTCTTTAATGTTATCTGACCATTGAAGATGGATTTTGATCTAAAGTCACGTTTAATGTTTCGAAAATTTGTGTACTTTTCGCGTAATTTAACGTGAAAGTACGGGTGAGAACGTACGGTGTATTTTAGCACCACCAGTTCAAACATGAACTTCAATGAATCTTTCATTTGTAGGTGATCTCGTAGTTCCCGCTGGAGCGCTTGTGTCGATATCTCCGAGGACTCTGCATATGGACCCCAAATTGTATCCTGATCCGCACGTGTTTGATCCAGAACGTTTCTCTCCGGAGAACTCTGCCAAACGACACCCTTGTGCCTTCATTCCATTTGGTGCTGGATTGCGTGCTTGCATGGGTAAGTAAGTCCATTGAAAGGTTTTGTGAAAAGACTAGGGATGGGTCCTCGATACTTTCGATACCTCGATACCCTCGAAACTCGGGTGGTATCGATAGCGATCGATGCTTTCGGACAATGACTTGATATTTTTTCGATACTTTTAATTATTTTCGCCATTCCCTATCTCTCCTGGTTTAACGGAAGAATTGTCTTCTTTACATTCCTCTTTCTCCTATTTTTCTTCTGTTAGCAACAAGGAAGTGTCCGGATTCACTTACAGTCGTTGAAATTACCCAACGCTGCAACGTCCGAGCGCCGTGCCACGCTCTTTATCCCACTCGCGCCTGTCCCCATCTCTTGAGAGATCATGCAATTCGCGACCAATTCAGCTGGAAAACTCTTCATTGTGAGCTCCCGGCAATCTAGTGATGATAGGCATGATAAGCAATGCTCGATGATAGCGTTTCTTCCCAACATACTTCCCTCCTCAGCCCACCGCGGAGGCATCATACGGAGCTCTTCAGTTCCGTTCTGCATTTAAAGTGACCAAAAAACGACTACATTACTGTATTCCATAAACAAAAAGAGTGAAGTGTGGAATTATTTTGAAGAGGACTCGAAAGATAACAATCGTGCTAATTGTAGAATATGTATAAAAAATTCGCCTGTTGGAAAATCACACAATACTAGCAATAAAAAAACATCAACTTTTACGTCAATATACCGGGTAGTATTTAGCTCCACCGAACACAAAAGAGCCAAGCCAACTCATGTTGCACCGGAAGTTGGAATAGCCGCAGATCGTAAGATGGGGACGTAGAAGTTAATGACCTATGGCCAGAATTGTCAATTTTCTCTCTGAAGCATCCATGCTTTTCGTACGGGACGAGATTCATTCTACCGATGCAAATGATTGATAGTAATTCCGGGCGCGTCAACTACGGAGTTCATTATTCCCGTTAGTGTAGTGCACATTTTTCATCGGGAGGCTCCCCTACTGGATGGCGAGATCCGATGCCGACCTACCGGACTAGTGGGCTTTTCCCCTACAAGGTATCTTCCACCAGCGGGGCACCGGGACAAGTTCTAAGACCCCGATTGGTCTCCCGGCATGTGTGGTAGTGTAGTGCATGTTAGTATAAGTGTGAGTGTGTAAGGGGAAAGGATAGGACAACGAAGAGGAAGGAAAGATCGCGCGCGATCTGTGCCCCGTTTGTCTCTCTGCTTCTTCCTCGTCACGAAAGGTTATATGTTTTGAGAAAACATAGCAGCAATATAAATCAGCAAAGGACAGAGATTGACGGAAGTACCACAACTTATCCCTTAGAATAAAATGTTCGCTTTTTGGTCTTCTTTTTGCAGGAAGAAAATTCGCAATGTTGGTTTTGAAGACAGTAATCAGTAAAGTTATTTGGCATTATCGTATACAACCAGATGAATCGTATGAACCTCACTTACTTTGGGGAATCAGCATGGTTACGAGCAATGGAATGAGGATCAAACTCTTGAAGAGGAAAACATGAAGAGGATAATAAATTGAAGAGTTCAATAGAACAAGGGGCTATCCCAAACTTACATAGTCTTGAGATAATGGGTATTTTATCTAAAGTTCCCTCATATAAGTCAATACAACTTTTAAACATTGTGTATTTGCATATAAGTCAATACTGGATTTAAATAGCATATTACTCTACATGATTAATATTTGAAGTTCTGTATAATGCTAATAATTCTCTTTTACAAAAGTGTGGAATAGCCCCTTGTTCTACTTCTCTGTCCCATACTGTACGTTAACCCTTCTTTGCAGAAATAAATTTAAAAATTGATCCCCAAACCTTTTCTTGCAACAACCCCTTTAAAAGCCTCATCTGCCATTTCATTTTTCCTTGATATATTCTGCATACAACGTAATCAAAACGTGCAAAGTTGTACATGACAATAATGTAAGGATAACAGTTTAGTAAAGACTATAAAAACAAATTTGCAAAAACATTATTTGTTCTGTTTATATTTTATTATTTTTGCAGTATTTTAATTTTAAATATATAAACAATGTTTCAGAAACAAAATAACAGATTTTCACTAAAACATGACTTTTACCTACGTTTTCGATGAAAATCTCTGTTTGTGAGAGATTAACACAGAGAATTAATAAATAGTGATATTTGACGAGTAAACGAATTGGCGTGGAGTGATTCATAATTTTGTAGAGATTTTTTGTAGTTTTTTATTAGATGTAGGGTACAAAATTGGTGACAAAAATTTATCATAAGTCATATCACAGCTCTTCGAGTGTTTAGTGTATTTCACGAATTAAAATATTACATGAATCGAATGGATAACTAAATTCACAGGAGGTACAAAAAAGAGAAATATTATTCAAAACTGCTACCGGATAATGTGAAACTTTCATTCAGCTCTGATTTGTCTGTTTCCTGGAGTAACACATAGTCAAGTAAAATATTGAGTTTTTGAAAAATTGAGTTTTTAAAAAGCAGGCTAGTAGATATTTTCACATCTGACTGGACTCTTATCGTATTCCGGGCTGAGCCAGTGACCAATACACATCGTATTCCGCACAGTTCGGGACGTTTCTACTCTATATAGTGCAGTATCAGTGAATTAACTTTGAGTACCGAACAGTTAAATGTCACAAGTGCAGTAAACCGATCCGTAGCAGTGTTATTGATTTTCCAGTATGAATAGCAGGTTTGAACGTCCAAGCCCTGACCTAGGGCAAAACAAAGCGGGAGCCGAGGCGCTTCTTCACCACACAGAAGAAAAGGAAGTCACCTACACCATCGACCAACGCGGGAATCAGCACGTCCTCACAGATTCAACAGACAGCTCCATCATTCACATCAACGGACCCAGTCAGAAGCTGCAGGCAACAAAACGGAACTCCAGCTGCCGACCCAACACTTGCCTCCAGTAAGGTCAGTCACACTGCCGCGGCCAGCGGCCAAGCAAGCCACTACCCCGTCGATATCTGAAGCAGTGATAAGACCAGTAACAGTGTAAAAAGAGGACACAGTGATAGCACTCCTCCCCCAGGCAGCCCATCAAAAAGCTATCCAGAAGCAGTGACTATAGTGTATTTGTTAGTAGTAGATACGCTCCTCTTGAACTCTCCAATAGTGATCAAGGCAAAAGATTCAACTACCTAGGCGACGACGTAACACAAGTCGAGAAAGTAAAAATTTCCCAATATTCGTCAAAGACATTTCAAACATTTCTCATTTTAACAAAGAGATTATAAAGCAAATAACTGCTCAATTTTCATCAGAAATAGTCAAAAAGAAAATTCAGCCATCTTTCAAGTACATAGCGGACTATAGGAAGGTCATTAAATATTTAAGCAAAGAACAATAACAATTCCATACCTACAAGGACACCACAAGAAAGAAATTTTCACTAGTTTTCAAAAACATTCATCAGTCGGTAAAACTCAGCAAGAGGAATACGCAGATTTGATATCAAAATATCCTTGACTGTCCAGTGTCACATGATTATACAAAGACAATATTCTCATACCGGTTATAACAATAGAGTTTGACGGGGAACAATGTTGAGAAAGGAGGAAAAATTAATCAAATATGTAATGTGTTAAAACTGAAACAAGACGAAAAACAAATTGTCCAATACGACGTCTGAGGTGTCTGGACTTGGTGCATGGAAGGAATAACTGAAATAATGCAATTGTACGTGCATTCAGTGTAAATGGCGGTAAAATGCTAAAACACCTACATGTCATAATTGCAAGGGTCCTCATTGAGCGGAGATTTGGTCAGTACAATGAAATTACTTTAAAAAATGTTAGACTCTAAGAAGAGCAATTTCTACTCAAACATAAACTCAATAGATTAACTCACACAATACAATTTAGCCCTAATAAACCAGAATAAACAACAGATACCCATTCGATTTCTTCCTAAAAATGTTTGATTGATCTCGGGTTTTCAATGCACCGCGGCCTTCGCCGTCACGGCCTGCTTAATACTACTGTATGTATCGTTCACTTGATTCTTGTGACGTGAACGATAGTCAATGATTCATACAAGGAACCTTTAAACACTTGTTTTAGAAAATTTCTTTCGGTAGAAATGCAGTTTGTGATCAGTTTTGTTCACGCGTGCAGAATTGTGACGCTTCGCTACGCGTGTCCAAGTTGAGGACGAGGCTCGGGCCTTCGGCCCTCGCGATAACATAAAACATCCTTGAGTCTGTCCAACGCATTTTGTGCCATTTTATGCGAATAATCTTTAAAAATTTTGTGGGGTGTATATGTTCTTTATGTTCTCCACATATATGCGAATACATTTATTTTCAATAAGAGAATTTATTTTAAACGGAATGCTCACTTTCAAGAAAATGTCTTTTAAAATGTTTCTCAAAATAATATGAACGATTCCTGTGTGGTGAACGATAACATTCCTGCGCACCGATTGGATGAGAATCGGATCACGTCAAAGCACAGTAATAAACCGTAAACCGGGTATCGCCGTTAACCCGGTATCAGCCAAATGTTCAAGCAATTCAGAAGTGTAGGTTCTCTCATGAGAAATCTACTCCGATGTGTAGTAGTAATATAATTAGGTTAAGCTTAGATTAAGTTAGTGTGAAGTAAAAAATACAAATAAAAGAGTGTAAGCTAACATATGTACAACCCAAGAAAGCAATAAATGAAAAAAGGAAGGGGAGGGGGGCTGTTACGCGGCCCATTTCCTGCGTGACGTACGTTATATCAAGGACAACCGCCGCTCTATGCGTAAAGGGTAGGCGTATCTGGCAGTAGTTATCGCGCAGCGGCTACTTCACAGTCGTCGTGGTGATAATCCACCTCGCTAAGGTAGGGGCGCGCGTAATAAAGTTAATCACTCGCAAAAGGAGACGCTAGCTGCACAAATCACCGCCAAATTACTATTCAATATCGCAACAAACGCTGTTACATTGAAAATAATCAATTATTTGCTAACAGTTTGCAAGTCAGTAATAAAACAATGTATTTACTTTACTAGTTAAACATCGATTAAATTCTTAAGATTATACCGTTTTCAGATAATTAAGTTGCCAATGAGCATTGTTCTGTTATAAAGCGTCGTTCTCCTCCAACCGTGTTGCTTTGAATCTCGCATTTCAACTGTCATCCTGATATCTTCAGAGGAAAATTGAAAAATTGGTTAACTGTAAACTTTATTCGGTGTTATCAAATTTGCTGGAATATAAATTCTTGGGGGAGAAATTACATAAGCAAATCTTTATTCTGCATTGGTAACTAAACGTGTTGAAAACCAGTGGAAGATTTCAAGGAGATTATTCCGCGGCCTTGCAGCGTGCGACATCCATCGATCTGATTTTGTCACACAAGATCCATCCTTCAGGTACGTATGCCCTCGCGAGAGCACGATGGGTTAAAGAGACAGGAGGAAAATCTGGGATGTAGGCAGAGCCGGCGCTACCCGTGGGCAGAACGGGCGATTGCCCGAGGCCCGATGATAGGGGCAGATAGGAAGAAATAGTAAAAAATTGAAGGAAACAATAGAACCCGAGAAAATCGTTATAGTAATTTTATAAGTCGCGGTACAATAGTCTGATATTTCATAACATTTTCCGTTATTTTTTTACCTTTAAATAGTTAATTCTTGTCATTACTTATAAGGTAGGACTCGGAAAAAAAAACATTAACATCAGTTTACTGAAATTCATATTTATTTTGATGTATTTAACAAGTTATTTTATTTAACACTCAGAACAAACTTTTTTAGTGTTTTAAACTCACCGTGATCATTGTATTATTTGATCTCTTCTACTTAAAACTATTATTTAAAATATATTTCAAAAATGTTTTTGTAGCTTAAACGTAATTTTTAATGCTTGTTGAAATAAAATAACTTCTATAGTGTCTTGATGCAACTTTCACATTTTCAATTTTTTGAGGGAGAGGCTAGGTTTCAGCATTGCCTCGTGCAAATTGCAAAATGCTGTCTTTTTCGAATCGATAGAGCACTTCTAGGGAACCATTTTAATAAAAGACAGTAAAATTCAAAGACCAAGTGTATATTTATCATTAAAGTAACAATTAAACTAGATATTAAGCACTCAATTTGAATCTCATGTCAAAACTGCTATTTTGTGATATTCAACTCAGAGACGATTCGGGGACACTCCCCGGCAGGAATAGCGCACATTTTGGAATTGTTTATAAAATTGTTGATTGTTGAAAAATTGTTAATTCGCAGTTTTCGGTTCTGGGACATCACAATAGCCATCCCTCTTTAGAATTTAAAAATTTGGAAATAGTTCATAAATTTTAATATTTTTTCAAACAAAATGTATTGCTGTTTTAAAATTGCCTTTAAACGAGATGCAAAATTCCGCAATACGATTGGCGCTATCGTTTTTCGTTTTCGAGATACTTAATTATTTATAAGAAATTAGCATGTTATGACAACTATTTTTTGTCAGTTCCCACGCAAGACTTTTTTACACGCCGTTTTGCAACGGCTCACTTAGTTTTTTCGGCAAATACTTTTGACGTTCCTAACGGGGGTGAAGGGGACAAGCGGTCACAACGCTTGCATATATTACCATGAAAATTTTTACTGGTTAGATATTCCTGGTTTTCAGCTCTCTAATTTTTCATTTTATTCTAAATACTTTAAGTTCCATTTGTTTAACAATAACAGCAAAAAAAATTAAATACTACTCGAGTTGGCTACCGAACAATCTTCAACCTAGGAGCAAGAAAGAGTGTTGCGTCCTTCCTCCACACGTTTCAAGGCGAAATGGGCTGAGCTTGTAAGCATAAATCGTAATACTCCCTATCCGATGGAGAGAGTCTTTATCCACCTCTTTAGGGAGCCAATACTTTACATATAAAATTGTGGAAATTTTTCAAATTAAATATACAAGAAAAATATTTTGCATTAATTGTTATTCACGTATACAGACATTAAAGCTTCCGGCTCCTCAGTGTTCACACGTTCCAAGTACGAAATACGTTGTTATAACAGTCACAATTTCATTCCAACCAGTAAGTCTGCTGCCTTTAGAAGCAGATAACATCAGCGTGGAATAAGTAATAATACTGTAATATTAGAATATTAACATATGTTTATTTATGGACATTTGTAATTGAAAGAATGTTACCTTACGTATGCAGTTAAGTAAATTTCAATGAAGGTGCAAAGTTTGCAAATTAACATGTTTTTAAAATTCAATTATTCCAAGTTCAGAACAATTCCTTTCCATTCGAAGAAGCATACTTTTCCATTCGACACTAGCGCCAAAATGCTTTTTGACAGTACCCACTGAATCTAAGTGGATTGTTTGAGGTCATCGCTTATCACGCCAAAATCATGGAAACTTACACGTTTTCGAAGCTTGTATATGCCGAGGTCATCTTAATGAAACACAGAATATCTCTGAGCATATGAAAGAGTCAGTCATCATTTCAACAACGAAGCTACTACGACGTAATAATGATAATATCCTCAATTTCGTTTACTTATTATGTTCTTTCGAGCGTGCTCCATGTCTCTGAGTAGCAAACATTAACATAATCGTTAAAACTAAAAATAACGATTTAGGATGAAAATTTAAGATGAAATTAACATATCCTTATAATTGTTTGTAGAAATTCATATCAGGTTAATATTATTGTCAATAAAATTGTATAAAGCATTGAAGGCTTTCAGGGCCGGAGTCAATATTCATGTTTTCTTCCGGGCTGATAGGCGTGGAAACGTTTGGCAGTTCAAAGCCAATTGGACCACGGCCCATCAGCCCGGAATAAAACATGAATAATAAAATTGTAGTTTTATTTAATTTGAAATAACTGCTTGGATATTTTGGGGTTTAACTAAGAAAATATAGCAACCCGAATTTGACGCTATGAAAAGAAAACATTTCCAGTTTACCACAAACATTTTCCATTACGAGACGTATTTCGTCATCGTTATTCTTTGGCTCAGTATACTATAATCACTTTCATTAATCATCGATCATGTTACATAGGGTTCCCAATGTTTATATTATACTGGTTTCTCACCAAATATAGACCACCCCCATAACTTCTAAATGGTTTCGGGTATCGGGTTGCCCGAAGATGGCCTTCGGGCAACTCGTTTCGTAACCCACACTTCCTATATTGTAAATATAGGATACGGTACTGCAATGGGAGAGTAAAGTTATAAATTATGTATAATATTTCTGAGTTAGTATATGTTTCAACTCTATATTGCAGAGCTGTATTTAAAATAATAACTGAAACAAACTATGGACAACCCTAATAACTTTAAACTGTGTACGATATTGAAATGCAGTTTTCACCCAACAACACTGAAGCATAGGAAAAGAAAAGTGTCAGAAATATTGTTAGTAACATGTTTATTTTTGGATAAATTCAATCATCCTTCCTTTTTAAATAGAATTCTATAGTTTTTCCCAAAAAGGAAAATAAAGTGATTTTTCATTTTTTAATCTTTTGAAAGAAATATAGAGTAAAAAAATTTATAGTGGGTGTAAAAAGTCCTTGTAAACTCAAGACCGGACTTCAAGATCAAAGGCCCCTGGTCAATCAACAGATCAGAGCCTCTCCTATGTAGTAATAAACAAAAAATAACCAAATATTTATATTTTACCAAATAATAATACTAAAATAACTAGGACAGATTGGGTAACTGGGCCATATATGCTTTATATTCTTTTTTTTTTTTTTTTTGCATTTGTTTATCTTAGGTTAGCCAAACATATTACATTATATTATGAAGTTAATTTAAGAAACAGTAATACAAATTATTCATTTTCAAGTTTTACAAATTTCGTGGGATGCAGAAACGTAGTTGACGAAAAATGATCCACTTAACTGTAGTGTGGGGTTAACTGAGTCTCTTATTGTGGTGAAGTGAATTATTAAGAGTATGTTGAACGCAGTTCTACGAGTATATCATTTTTTTTTTTACTTTCTATACGACATATTACAGAGTAATAACGTAGTATTATGTAAGCTGCGCGAAAAAACGGCGGATTTTCGGAAGAAAAAATTCATTGCCGGGCTCTGATAACGCAAAAGTGGATAAATAGAGTTGCTAAATTAAGAGAAAAAAGTCCTCTAATACGTGGTGTAGCCAGAATCCCTGTTTTGTTGGTCCTTGATGCCGAAACCAAATTGAAAGCGAAACGCCCGCCGACTATCCCTCTGTGAACACTACTAAACCATGCGCAGGATTTTTTTTCAAATTGAAGAAACACCTATCTCTATCTGTAGTTGAAGCTTTGAAAACCATTCTTTAAAACTTGGGGGTATTTTAGATCAAGCCCCACGGACATTCTCCAAATTTTAGATAGATAGATAGATAGATTTATTAAAGTTCGCTTTGAGCTAATGCTCGGTGGGAGAAATTATTACAATTAGATATACAATTGCAAAACTATTACGAATATTTACAAATATACTTACAATTAGAATTAGAGATTAATATCCTAGTTATAATTAATTTTGAGTTATCTATATGTTGACTTATAGCTTTTCTAACACTTCACTTCACTCCACTTCACTTCACTTCATTTCACTGCGCTGCACTACACTACACTCCCCTCCCCTTCCGTGCCCCCGCCACACTACACTTCACTTCACTTCACTGAATAAGAGACACTGAATAACAAGACTGTATTATTAACATGACATGACTATATTATTAATAATACTAACGATTATAATAATTAATAATAATAATAATAATAATAATAATAATAATAATAAAAAAAAAGTCCCAGTGCTAATAATAATGACCTACATAGAATTAAGTATATTTTTGAATTTCACTACATTAGAAGGAAGAGTCTCTAGTCCTTTTGCAGGTAGTTTGTTCCAATCTACTATAGTACGATTCACAAAGGAGAACTTGCCTACATCAGTTCTTTGCTTTCTACATCGTATTTTCCAGGGATGGTCTCCTCTACTTTTATAATCAGGTTTCTGTAATCTTTTACTGATGTCTGCCCATGCTGAGTCCCCTTTGTATGTCTTGTACATTACGCATAAACGCGCCCGTTCCCGTCTCTTAGATAAGGGTTCCCATTCATCTCGTTCATCAACGCGTCCATGATTTACAAACTTTCCGGCCTGTTTTTGGAATTTTATCTAACGCCTCGATTTGCCCTTTTTCTGTACGGGTCCTGCAGGCCGCTCCGTACTCTAAAATAGGACGAACAAGTGTAGTATATGCCAAGGATCGGGCATTTGAACTACTGTTTTTTAGAATGCGCATTACAAAGTGCAGCGCCCTCCATGATTTTTTGACCGTATTGTTAATATGATCCGACCAACCCAAGTCGCTACGCAGGACCAAACCCAAGTACTTACAGTTTTTTACACGCGGTATATCGTTATTCCTAACTTGTAATTCGAGTGTACATTCGAGCGAGATTTGGTAAAACAAACGAATTTACTCTTTTCCGAATTTAATTCCATCTTATTTCTGCACGCCCAGTTCCATAAAAAGATCGTTCTGTCAAACATTTTCATCCAAAGACGCGCCAATACTCCTATATATTATGCAATCATCGGCGAAAAGTCTAACTTTCGATTTTATTCCAGTTGCAATATCATTAATAAACGCTAAGAATAGCAATGGCCCTAACACACTTCCCTGGGGGACCCTAGAGGCCCTTACATCGGCTTTCGATGAATATTTATCACCTATTCTGACTGTTTGAGTTCGGCCCGTAAGAAATTCTTTTATCCACAAGATTATCTGATGATCTAACTCAGTTTTGATACAGTTTTTCAATTAAAGCGCCATGTGGAACTGTGATCAAATGCTTTAGAAAAGTCTAATATTACTGCATTCACCCTACTCCCTTCGTCTAATGAATCTAAGCAGTGTCCTTGACATAAAGAAATAGTCTGGCTGTCGCAACAAATAGCCAGGGACGAAAAACCGTGTGTTGATTTTGGAAAAAGCTAGTCGGTTTTATTCCAGACTCGTCTAATATATTCCGCAATCATGTGTTCCATCTGCTTGCATACAACTGATGTCAAACTTATAGGCCTGTAATTATTAACAACTTTTTGTCTCTCTTGTGAATCGGCACTACAATTGGGTTTTTCTGTAATTTTGAGGAATCGTATATTAGTTTACAGTGACATCCATTAACCTTAGCAAGGTAAGGAATCATGGCTTCTCCTAATTTCAATATTTCTCCTGGTATTCCGTCAGACCTACAGATTTATTTTTCCACTTTTGCGATCCTTTCTAATAATTCCTGCATCGACTCTAAAGGTTTCCTATAACGGGTGTTGATTTATTTACTGAAATCTGATCCTTCGGCTTGAAAAAACCGACGCGTAATGCCCATTTAAACAAGCCGCCTTTCACTGTCATTTGTAATTAATGAACCGTCAGCTCCAGATCGCTGGAATATTTTCTTGTTCCTTTCTATGGTCTTACATACTTGAAGAAATTTTGCCAACAGTTCAATCGATCGTTTAGATTAGATTTTGTGTAATTTTTCTTGGGCGTAACTTTAATTCTAGTAAGTCTTAGATAATTGTAGAAAATTATTTTTGTGTTCTTTGTTTCATTGCGTTTACTATACGCTTTCCTAACCTTCCTTTTCAGTCGCCTCACTTTGTTGAAATAGACCGATCCGAATTGCACCGTAGTTTCCTTCTGTAGGCACGAATTTTTCTAAGCATTCTAAAATTATGTTCCTAAAGTTTGTCCATATATCTGCCCACTGTACATCCGCTAGAAGCCCAAGTTGAAAATTTGCTTTTCAAATATAATTGCATGTTTGTAACATCTGTTCAAGTAAAACTGAAAAATTTTTCTTTCTTTAACGGGATCGTTTCGCTTACCCTTCTCTGCACTACTTTAGAAGGACTCCTGTGGTCGCTAATCCCAGGAATTATTTCGCATGAAAGAAGTTTGTCCACCGGTCGAAGGGCGAAAACGTCCAGCAACGTAATATCGCGTGTCGGTTTAGCCACTACCTGCGTTAAGCCGTTGTCCCAAAACCAACTCGTTAACGAGGCGTTGGGCGGCGCCTCTTCAGCCCCTACATCCCCTCCCAAGTAGCGTGCGGTAAATTCTAAGTCTCTCCGATAATGACGTTTTTCCCACTTTTCCTGATTTCGCGGGTTCGGGCTCAAGGTCTTTGCAACGGTTCGTGCCCATCTTTCTGTGACCTATACGCACCTATAATTTCCCCATTGGTTTTTGAATTTCTATCTCTCGAATGTGTACAATTCCATTATTTCAAATTTATCATCCACCCATGCCCTTACTGCTTCAAAGTTGTCTTTACGCATAAAAACACCCCGCCAATGCGATCTATTCTATCACGTCTGAATGTTGGCAGCCCTTGTCTGAAAATTCCCAGCGTTTAATATTTCCGCATTGAGCCAAGGATTCCGTACCTATCACGACATCTACATTATAAGATTCTACAGTGTTCCAGAAATGAACAGCTTTATTATAAATATCTTGCCAATTAACGCAGAAAGACCAGAGACTCACCTTCTGCGCGATTACATAGTGAAAGTCCGTCTCTGCCACCGTTCTCGCGTCGCTGTCCGCCGTTATGTCGCCGTTCGTCGCCGTTGCCCCCGCGCCGCCGTCCTCGCCGCCGTCACCGCGACACTGTCCGCCGCCGCTGCGTCGCCGTCCCACGCCGTTGTCGCCGCGTCGCCGTCCCTCGCCGCCGGGCCACCGCGTCGTCGTCCCACGCCGCCGTCACCGCGTCGCCGTCCGCCGCCGTCACCGCGTCACTGCAGGTCGGAAGCATGTCGTCGTCACTCGCCGCACTGCAGTCCGCCGTCGACATTCCCACACAAACCATTTTTTGGGTTTCGATATCCCTTGCCGCCACCGCCATGCGGTCTCACGAGCTTGGCGCGGAACGTTTCGGGCCTCCTACGCGCGAGAAGAGTCCACCCAGCCTTTTGGACCCCGAGCGATTTAAATGCAAGCCGTCACGACCGAAATCGCCGTCCTGCAACCAAGAATTTGGGTCCACAAAACACCTTAGTTTGGTGCCACCCATTCGTACATCTGGTTGATCACATCAACCTGCCCCCACGGAATGCCGCGATTGAGAATCCCACTAATATATATTTTGGCACTTGGGAACTTTTCTTGCACTTTCATCACGAGGTCACCTTATATCCCCATGACGAAGTCCAGATTTCTTCTCCTGAGATCGTTTGTACCGACATGTAGTATGACGGTATCTGGCGTTCCGAGATCCCTAAACTCCAACATATCTCCATCATCTTCATGAATCGCTTACACGTCTTGTTGTCTCCTCTACAATTTCCTCCAAGTTCTTACACACGCCGCTTCAATGTCTGTTTCATTTCTTCATTTATAAATACTCTTTAGCGGTGCTTTCTCTCCTTCAAATAAAACATAAACATCTGTCTTCATTTCAAACTGTCTTTTATTATATTTTCTCTAATTTCTTTGCCTATCCTCTCAAACCGCAAATCAGAACTCTCATTTCAGTTATAGTAGGTATTTCTCAACGTTCTCAAATCTCTCCCACCCCTTCCTTGTAAAACCCAGAAACTCGAAAAACTTTCCTATTTGATGTTTTTTTCAAACAACTTATTTGACATTTTCCTCTTGATTAATTCCTCCCCTACTCTCTCTCTCTCTCTTTCTCCCTCTCTCCTGTGACCTATATTTCTTTCCGCCAATGCACACACTCCGCTCATCGCTCTTACTTTCCATGCCCATACAATTGTTTCATATCTTCCGGTTGTTCTATAATAATTTGTAGATTTCCAGTTTTGTTCTAGAATTGTTCTTTCGTTCATTTTTTGTAGCCTCAGACACTTATTCGTCACTCTAAGTTTAGTTATAATTATCTGCTTAATGCATGCTTTAATAATTTTTTCAAGTTTACTTCTATTAATCCAACACCAATTTTCTTTATAATCACAATGTCGACGAACAATTTCTGTTTGAGAAATTTCTCTTTAATAATAAAAACCGTATCCCGAACATTTCGTGCTAATACCTTTCTTGAAAGTACTCAGTTTAAAATAACAATAAGTTCGTAAATGAACCAAGGTGAATTCGCAAATATTTTCATTTAATGTATAGTTAATACAGAGTGGCTTGTGTCTTCAATATTACTTAGTTCTTAATAGTTTCTAGTTCATTAGTATTGTAATACGCTTCAGCTTCAAGAGCCTTTGAAACGTTCTAAAACTTACCACAGAATCAAGAAAGATTCTCAGCCATCTCTTCGATAGATTTGTATCATAAAATTATAAACAGAAAAATATCGATTCATTTCAACAAAACGTCTGATCATGACGAGATTTCAAAAACTGTTTTTGTGGACACGTTTGTGAATTCTTCTTTATAATGAATCAATCACCATCTGAATTACCACAGTATCCAAATCAGGAGAAATAAATAAAGCGTATGCGTTATCTGTATCTGTTTACATTCATGACACTGAAAAGACTTGCTCATCAATTAATAGACACCGCATCAATAAACAAAGAAGACTGATAGCACATCCGTCGCACACAGGTACTAAATGCTTTTTCTAGAGATTTGTATATTCAAAGTCAGTGCACCATGCATGTTCAGAAATTTACAGTAGACACAAACTTATTTTTGCGTATCTGGGACTATTATTCAGTAGAGCACAATGTTTTGTGCAAAATAATTCACATGAAAAACAAGATGCAAATAAACATCCAACCGCAATTCAGCTTTGTTAGAGCAACATTCGTACTCTTTCATCCGCGCCTGGTGGTCTGAAAATATTTGGGTTTATATTTTAAATAAAATAAATTATATTCAAATTTTAATAAAAATAATTGTAAGTCTACGATCGGTAGCAATTTTATATATGGAAAAGACATAACGGCTCAGAGAAATTGGACCGCACAAATGTTCTCATTTTTCTTTCCTCCTTTCCTTTATTTTCCCATTTCTCTTTTATAGACCCTCATCGTTTTTTATTAATGAGAAAAGCTTCGAACTTGTTCACCTGTAATTACGGCAACGCACATCGGCGCAGAGGAAGTACAGCAGGGCGAGGCAGGGTAGAAGGGGACGGAGATGAGCGGGCTGCTGGGGTACGAGAGGGAGTAGGCGAATCAATCAGGGGAGAGCAGTTTGGTGTGGAGTGAGGAGACGGAAGGCAGTGGTGACGGGAACAAAGGTTGTCACCTTTGTAGATAGGAGATGGGATCCGAAGACGGGAAGGATGGAACTGGTTGCGGAGGCGGATGGCAGCATTGGAAGTGGAGGGGGGCGGAGGCACGTGGCAGAGGCAAGAAGAGGGCGAGCGTTGGGGCGATGGACGGCCAAAGAAACAGCACTCCGCGTTCTACCTCAGACACCCGTCATCGCACGCGATGCAGCGCCCCCAAACAAAGCGCCGATACCCAAAATCCGAAGCCGAAAACCTCTATCGTCTCCTTTTCACTTCTCATTCTTGTGGGAATTCGGATTTGGTGTTGTCGACGTTCTTATGAGAAGAAATAAAAGATGTCAACTTCGTCAACATATTATTTTTATTAAGATAGCCAGCTTTCGACAGCTTTTCCGTTATCATCAGTCTACAAGGTACAGAAAAATATAACAAAATTACAAATAAAATACAATATAAGATAGAAGATTAAATTACAATTAATAGATACATTTAAATTTTAGTTACAGATAGCAGATAAAATTGCGAAAATTAAAATGCGGCGGGGGTGAGGGGGGAATGAATACAATTTTTAGTTTTAGTTACATATGGCGATTTTATCTGCCATCTGTAACTAAAATTCAAATGTATCTATTAATTGTAATTTAATTTTCTATTTTATTTTGTATTTTATTTGTAATTTTGTTATATTTTTCTGTACTTTGTAGACTGACGATGACGGCAAAGCTGTCGAAAGCAGGCTATCTTAATAAAAATAATATGTTGACGAAGATGACCTCTTTTATTTCTTCTCACTTCTCATTCTGCCAAACCCCTCGATTGACTCTGCATTGCTTCATCTTTCCCTAACGCATGTGGAATTTCTCTACATTGCATTTTCGCTCTCTACCTTTTCTGATATTTTCCAACATCGTTTCTTCTTCCCTTCCTCACCTCGTCATTCCCTGCGTTGCCATATATTTTCCTGTCTTCCCCACCCTATCCCCTTCGCTCCTTCGCACCTTCCCTCTCCATTCCTCTCGACCGTCCGTCGACTCTTCTTTCTAGTCCTCCCCGCCTTCTGTTTCTTCATTGCACAGCTTCCTCTTCCGTACTCAAAAATTTCCTTCCTACACTCACTGTCCCTCATTAACTTGGCGCTTTCTCCTCCCATTTGGCAATTACCTCTGTGCCCTGGGGTGCGTTCACCGCCCAGATCTTCCTTCCGCTCTTCCTTTGCCTGCCCTGCACCTCGCCAGAATTCTCCTTCCCAAGTCCCCACCCAGGCAAGTGCAGGCCGCCTGCCGCTTTGAGTAAAACATGCGGCTGCAGAGTAAATCCTAGACGGCATGAAATTTGAATTGCGGCCGGCAGCGGAGCGGGCGGTGATGAAAGAGATAAGAGAAAATGGAACAGGATACCGCACATTAGCAACACCAAGGCAACGAGCAGGATTTAGAAGGAAACCTACGGCCATAACAGGTGCGAAATGCAAACACAAGAAAAATTACTGGTATATTACTAACTTTGCTTTAATCTAGTGATTGTCGCGTCAACGGCTTGCATAAATGACTTACATAAATGACCACTTACATAAATGAATAAATAATTCATAAATATCTAGAAAATTTAAGCAGGTTTGGGAATTGATAACCTTCGTCCCAAAAAGGGATATGGCACAAAAAGATCAGCCATGTGTTACTTTTGTTTTTCAAGTTTTTGGAGCCAAATCGTTTTCAGACACAGTGAATCCATAAAATATGAAAATGAGATATGCTTATAATGTATCACAAAACCGAAGGGCGAAAATAATCTTAGAATATAATGTCTCATGGTGTTGATTAAATCCATGAAACTTCCCAATTTGAACAAAAAGTTATAGAGAGTTGTATAATATCTCAGGTGTGCCCCACTACAGAAGAAATATTAGCATTGTTTGTATGTATTGTCAAATACGCTAGCAAATATGGAAGTGGGGAATCAGTAATTGGTGAAAAAGGAGGCGTGAGGAGGACTAGGTCCAAGAATGAGGCAGATAGAGAAAACAAGGACTAGAAAGGAGGCAACAGTGGAAAGGAACGAAAAAGGGAACGGAGGGCAGGTGCGGAGGTAGCGGTGGAATCAGGGGTGGGAAGTAGGCGGGAGCAGAAGTGATGGAGTGAATGAGGGCCCAAAGGAACCGTAAGGGAGGGTTTTAAGCTGGGTTGGAGCTGGGTTGGATTGGGTTTTGGTCGTGGATGAAGCGAGGTTGAGCGGGGTTGGAAAGGAGTTTGAGCGGGGTTCAGTAGACAGCGGGCTTGTAGGGAGTTAGAGCGGAGTTGGAACAGGCTTGGAGCAGAGTTGCTGAGGGGATTGGAAACGTACTGGCACGGAAATGGAGAAAGATTAGGGCGGGGTTGTGGAGTGCGGGTAGTACTGGAGCAAGATTCGAGCGAGATTACTGCGGGGTTGGAAGAGGGTTGGCACGGAGTTAGAAGGTAGTTAGAGTTTGGTTGGAGAGGGATTGAGGCGTGATCGGAGCGTGATTAGAGCGAGGTTATAATGGGTTTGGAGCGGGATTGGAGAGCAGCCTTGAAACGAGGGCTTGAATTGGAACTGAAATGTGGCGGCAGTTGAGATGTGAGCGACGGTGGGGTGCGGATAGCGTTTTAAAAATATTATTTACTCTTCTGTCTGACATACAAATGTCTTTCAAGGGTGTGTAATTTAAATACGCATAGCGGTGACGTTAGGTAACTGTATCCTCACGCTCCCTCTGACGCTTAGAGTGGTGTGGGATGGAGCGATGCGCAAAGACGGCGAGATATAGATGGGGTGTTTTACGAATCAAATGGATGCTGTGGGCGCGAGCAACTTGCGAGGCACAACGACAATTTGCCTCCGCGCGCGCAACCCTCATCTCCACACCCACCTCAGTCCCATCCCCTGCCACGCCACTCATCTCAGCCAGCAATTTATATAGTATTAATGATATAATAAAAATAACAATAAACTTCCAGGTCATTCGAAAGATCGGAATGTGCCAGACACTGCGACAGGCAGAAAGAAAGTTATGTAATGCTGGGTGAAAAATGTCACAGAAAACCTTAATACTGAGCCCGTTAATAAAAAAGCAAGTAAATACAGTTGATGCATTTATAAACAAATTCTCTGAATAATGGTGTAGGCAGAATCTAGGTTTTGCGGAATCCTTGATGACGGAAAATCGATTGGACGGCAAACGTCTGTCTTTGAACAAATAATAGCGCTTAAATCGTTCAGCCGATTTTTCCAAAACTGACATTGCACAATCTATCTGGCTGTTGTCGTAGCCCTTTGAATTTGAAACCGATATTTTAATGGTACTTTACATGAAGGCCCTGGGACCTTTCCCAAATTATGTACAAAAATTACTTCCACCGTTTTTTATTAAAGAAGTGGATAGTCTGAAGGACGCAAGAATATGCAGGTACCATGTTACTTGAAAAGTCTGAGATTTCTGGAAAATTGCAAAGTTCAAATTTTTTTGAGCCTCCTAGAACTAAAATATTGAAGATAGGATTTTCCCTGAATGGAATCTGTTCCCTAGAAAGACAGATTCGGAAACTTCTCTTCACTCTTTTGACTTTCCTCTCTCCTTTTCCCACCTCTTTCTTCTTTTATCCTCTCTCCCTTCGACTTCTCTACTCTCTCACTCCTCTTTCTCCTTTCTCTTCCTTCCCTTTCACCCCTCTCCCCCTTCTTTCTCCCCTCTCTCCCTTCTTTCTCTTTCTTTTCAGGGCCTCCTGAAGATCGTGTAATGTGTATTTTAGGCACTAGTAGTGTTCACAGATGGACGGACGAACGGACGTTTTGAAAAACACTTTTTCGGTATCAGGGGGTCCCAAAACGTGTATTTCAGTAGAAATCTCAAAATCGATTTTCCGCAGTATTACATGAATTTCTCTATACTACGTATTGTGACAGCTCTACCTTTTCACTATTCTCTAAAAAGCCTACAGCGGGTCACTCAAGTAACATTGTAGTATTACTTGATCTGTGACTTGTTATGACAATGTCACACCAAAAATTAGGAATAGTTTCATATGTTCCTAACTGTCCTACAGGAGTGGGTTCGTCTTTCATCCTGCTTTTGTAATAAAAGAAACATAGGTAAGTTAATCTTTTAACTATGAACAGCGTTCTGAATATATTCTGTTTAAATATTGGAATACAATTCTACTCTAGCATTTACACATTGCATTGAAAGATTCTATCACTTGCTCTACCTTTAGCAATTACGTGATTACCTAACAACTGCAGTTACGTTTTAACATTTGTATAAACACTTTACATAAAATTATATTACCATTCACTTTAAAAAAACACAATAAAATAAATGTACACAAGACTATAATACATGGAAACACAAAATACTGAAGAAGAATCACATACCGAAAATACCCTTTGCATACACTTTCAAAGATGTAGTTCACTTCTACATAGATTATTACTTTATACAATTTAGCTACAAAAAGAATATTGTTATGCAATGAACGTACAATCAATAATAACTCTTTTACTAATTATTATTTTGAACAATGTGAAAACTATGAAACAATAAATTGAATGCACACACTAAAGAACAAATATTATCAATAATAGGAAATGAAATTAATAGAGCTTTACACACCAATTCTTACCATTCATCAATTTTTTTACAAGAATTAGTTATCTGGCTTCTTTTTACGACTGCAATATTATACAAGATAATGTCTAAATTATTTTAATGAACTTAATTCGACTATCTTACGTCTGTAAATGAGGTGAATCTATCTCTGTAGCATAATTCTCGCTTCTTTAAACAGTTCTTTTTCTGAGAATTTCCAGTGAATTTTCTGACCTACAAACGTCTCGAAGAAATATTTCCACAGCTTGGAGTTATGACGGCGACCTGGATCCTTTCAAGGTCGTGGCAACCTCGTTTCGGTGGAACCCGTTCTGGTGAATTTCGACCACAGTCCGAATTTTATAATCTGACTGCAATATCTTCGCGTAATGAATTTCTTACGTGGTAAGCCAAATTGAAAGACAAAACAAAAAAATCAATTGAAAGACAAAACAAAATATTTCCTCGTTGTTAGAAAAATAGTATATTTCTGTGTCATGCGTTCACGTGAATTTATCAGAATGTTTATGATTTAAAGTTCTAAATTCTCTCATACATGGTATAGTTATTTTAACATGATGAGACGAATTACCTTTTTCTAAGCTTCAATCAACCAAACATGTTAATTTCTCCTCCGCCCAGCATTAACACTGTAGTGTGTGATCAGATCGGGCGAGCGGCAGCAAAGAGAGAGAACTTAGCGAGGCTTTGCCTTAGGGCCGATATTTTCTGGCGTGATTTGATTGTCTGATTCTTCGAAAGAGCGCAACAAAACTTTAGTAAATTCTCGCAAAGGATACCATTTACTGCTGGCGCGATCTCTTGCAATTCGTTAACACTAGAATGGCTGTTTGTCGTGTCTTGATGTTCTCGGATGTTTCTTAAAAATCAATGTAACCGACATCTGAGCGGTTACAGTATATTACTCTCATATATACGTATGAATACGAGAAAGTAAAAAAAAATATTTCAGGGTAGTCTGGGTTAAGGTAAATTGCTCTCCATCACTATCGCTAATGGCAACTCTCTACAGCAATTCCTAGTCATTGTAACATGATCGAGTAAATAACTTTCTTCAGTTGTACTGTACTTGCATACGTTTAAGGAATATATGTTCTCATGTCTACGGAGAATGTATGTTAATGATCTCTCGTATGTTAATGATCTCTTTATTAACTAATCTGTGGACAAACTGTTACGAATTCCGGGTCAGATCGGAATGTCTTCGCATGAATCTACCTGAGATACTGTCTTTATTATCAATTATTTTTCTCTTGGCCCCGGAATAAACAGTGAAGTCTAAAAGATGTGCGTACTTTAGTACATCATCATGCAAATTTGTCCATTTTTTAAAATTCCCTTATTTGCAGAAATGTATTACATTTGTTGGTGATTATTTAGTATTAATGCCTTGTCGGTAGCATATGCGAATAATCCTCTTTTGCAAGAAACATATAAGTAAACACAGCACTAATTTGCTTTTAAAAGTGGATAAAACGACGGAACATAACACACAGAAAGCAATATTGTAATATTTAGAATACATAAACAGCTTTTTCTTCCAGTGCATTTAATTCTAAAAATACCTTCAGAAAGAAATTTTCTTTGTGAGATCTATGTCTTCCTTTCTGTATTATTTCTTCACAGAAGTCTTCCATTCAATTTAGCAGTCTTGCGTCTGTTTCCTGTCTCTTTCTTACCGGCAAGCGCAGGGGGCTGGGGGTGTCCGTAAACCTCACGGGCCGATCTCATTTCCCCGAGACCTCTTCCTTCCTCGAGGCGGGCTGCTTCCTGGCCGCCCTCCCGGTCCACCCCCTCCCCCGGAGCGCCCCGCCCCCCTTCTCATCTCCCCCCCCCCCGGCACAAGCGGAATTGCCTCGAAAGACCTTTTGCCGATTGAAGCCAAACAAGCTGACGGAATGAATGAAAATACACTACGAATAGAAAAAGCGCCACATTGGAGGAACCATTCAAATTGCAGACTATGTCTCCTTCGCAGACGTCTAGTTTATTTGCGACACGAGGAGAACTACTTATAAGTTTTAATGTAAGGTCAATAAGAGGTTCTGGATTTGGAAGTAGGTTTCCAAGTGTCGCGGTTTGGCAACGAGTTTTTTCTTGTTTTTATTTTTTATTTTTTGAGGTGACACATATTAACTTTTAACTCGACACACACTTGCGGGCTTATAAATATCTGGAAGTATTCGTATTTCGTATGGGAAATATTTTATGGAACTTTTACTATAGCACAGGTTCTTTCTACATTTTCTATAGCAGCACGAACGTTAGCCGCGAAATACCTTCTCTGAATTCTTTAAATATATAAATTAAACTCGCTGTAGCTAATCGAGCTCACTAAAATACCTATTTATTATATATTTCATATTTCTAGGTCATTAAAATCTGCCTATTTAATCACTATTAATACGATTATTATTAATGTTGGCTTAATGTAATTCTCTTTGTTTCATTAAAGAATTTTCATCAGTCTTTCACGTATGTGTAAGCTATTAATATCTCTAAGATTATATACGATTACTGATCCACAAAATAACTTCATAGATCCCAAATATTCCACTTCTCATGGTTAAGAACCCATTACTTACACCGGAAGAAAGATGTGATCATTGTTTCATGAAGTTAAAGCGATATTCAAGTGAACTTGTATGGTGTCATCACTGAGAAATTTAGAACTAGAGGCATGTAAGTAACCTTTCTATCATTAGGTTTCATCGAAATTTTGGTCAGTCCAGACAATACTTATTGGTAAACGACAATAGGTTCTAAATACGTTAATTCTCATGAAACTTGTAGTGATGTTTCTCTACCTGTTAATTTTATCGTTACCTTAATATGGAGCTCTCATTTCTTTTAAATTGATTTTAGTGCTTACCATGTCAATTTCAAGAAAGTATCACCACACGGTATGGAGAAAGAACCGTGCCTTACAGAAAAATTGAGGGAAAATATTCTGATTTGCTTAGAAGACAATTGTATCAAAGTTCAACCTTCAGAAGTACTTTTTGACAAGAATGTTGGTGTTTACATATTGTAGTTTATAGTTGTACATTTACATATTGTAGTATATAATATATTCGTCATCACGTATTACTAGAAGGCTATAAGCAATGCTAGAAACCCAAATTTCGAAATACTGCAGTTTATGTCGCGCATTCATATTCCACAATAACTATTTTCACAGATAGAAACTAACAAATTTACCCCCTAAGTGATCTATTAGAAAAGCGTAATTGAAACTTATGACGTATGCAGAGTTATAAAGAAGCATTTCTTTACCGTCGTAAATCTGCACATTAAATATTACTTTTACGGGGGGAGCGATTTCCTTCAACGGGCAAGTTCCCATCCCATCTAGAGGGAGAATCCTTTTTCAGATTCATTGCTATCTTCCACGCCCACACATTCTCTGCAACTGTGGTCGGGGTTATTCAATTTTGTCTTTGCTCATAGATCTCTGCGGTTTGGCGTAGGAAGAAGGTACGAAGTACCTGTTGAGGCAAAAGTGTTAGGAGTGGAAATGGTATTGAAAGAATTGCATAGGAATGAGTTGAGAAGCTGACAAAGAGAAATTATACCTTTTGCAAAAAATAAAATAAAATAAAATCGATACGGCAGTGAGGAACAAATTTTACCTCTTTTGGATGGACAAAGCTTTTAGAGCGATTTCCTAGGAATCTTTGCTGATCAAGTCCTCAATACTTTGCACTAATGAATACATTTGTGGTCCATTGCACGCCAAGAGACGCCTGAAGATTTTTCAGGATTTATTACAATACGCGTCTATAAAAATAATATTTTTTATTCAAAACCACATGAGAAATGAATTTCATTTTAGAACAATAAATTAGTAATAAATATGCTCTAAACATTCGTATAAGTTTGGATCGTTTGTGCTCATTTTTTGATTTGGGTTGTGCTAGCTTGACTGTCACGCTAGCACAACCACCTTTATTTCAGAAACGGGAGGAGTAATCAATTTAATTTTTGAGCAATAAATGTGTACTAAATATTCCATTTGGTTTGATATGATTGTGCTATGGTGGTTGTGCTAGCTTGACATGGCTATCAAGTTCACAGCACCCATTCTACCGTCCCTCCTGTTTCTTACTCACCCTCCCCTCCCTGCCTCTCCTTGTCATCCCTTCATCACGTCCCTCACGCAACACTCACCCAATCACTCGATAAAACTGGTACCATGCCTCATCATGCTCGATGCTATCGAGTTATGTCTGTCGCAACAATACCACACCCACGTTTCGTCCCATATTTGCACTCATCAATTAGTCCAATCAAGCTACGTTCCAACTCCCCCCCCCCCTCCAGTTTTCCACACGTTTGGTCTCATTTTCAAGTCACACCAATATCCTAACGCTTTTTTGCCATCCCTCGTTCCACCTTTCAAAGCTTCCCGACGCTCCATCAAGCTTTTGCCTACCACTCCAAGATTTTTTACGCTCCATCGAGCTTTTCTCTACCTCCCCAAGTTTTTCACGCCCCATCAAGGTTCACGAAGCTTCCCCAAGTCTTACGAACTTTACGCATGCTTCACCAATCTTCCGCGTACCTCACTGCTGGTCGGCCCCACTTTCCTTGATAATAAAAATCAGTACACTTACAGGACTAATGACCATAGCAGTTGACGCGCCTGGAAATAGGATGTAATATCATTTGGTATCCACCAAGACAAGATCTTGACGGCGCCGAATTTCAACGTTGCACTGTTCTACGCCTCTTCATTCCACCTGGCATCGAATTGAAGAATGCCCTAATGGCTCCCGCTAGTTCCCGCTCATCTTCCGGCTTCCTTGGTAGCGTGAGATGAGGACATAAAGGGTTGTCACTTTTTTCACTCACACATAGACAGAAGTAACTTTGGTTCATATGCTGAACCACTCTATACCTCATACACCGCGTTGCCGTCGTTTTCAAATTGGTTACAACAACCGAGTGACCACCAACCAACACCGCACCAACTCCCAGCATGTTGAGAATCTGCTTACATTGCAATAGCTTATGGTTTTGTAAGTATTCAAAATGTTTGTTACCATTACTTATTCTTTCTTCTTTCTTGTCCTCTTTTCTCCTGCCCACCTTTCACACCTATACAGTTACTGACACTACACAACCTCATCCCAGACAGTGGGAAGAGGACCAGTCGAGCGCTTAGCGCTTGTCTCAACTGGAGCGGGGCTCCTCTAAGATAGATGCCTTGACAGAAATAAATCCCGCAAGCCGACGTGTACGTCGACACCGGATACCACGTTCAAACTGGGGAGATAAAGCACCATCTTCGAAGTAAAACATGCAATATACTTACGAGTCTAATGACTTAAGAAGCTGACGCACCTAGGAACAATAAATACTCACTCATCTGAAGGTTCAGTGAAAACAATGTTTTAAATGAAACCAATAAATCAAACTAAGTGCCTCGTGATTTTTAAATGTGTGGCACACGCAATTCGCCAATTTTTGTATCATCGCACGCGATGCCACGCCAGACTGGACTACTGAGCATCACATCACGCGCCGGCCCACATCGGCTCTCTGAGCTTTACCCCGTCCGCACGAACGCTTCTCTCCCATTCCGCTGACACGAGGTCTGTGATTCGATTCCCGATTGGCGACCGAGCACGTTGCGAAATGCGAATTTTCCGAATAGAATCTTCAGCCCCAACTCAATATAATATCTTTACTGTCATATGCTATAGTACTGAAAAATGTATTTAATTATCATTTGCGATGCTGATACAATAGAAATCAATACATAGCTGTATACTAATAATGATACGTTGTCAACGTAATATCAACTAATTAATGATATTAAACACAAACGATAATCATACATAGTATTTTATCGAAATTAATGTAAATTGTACACTTTAATGGAAACCGAAACTCATAATATTAATGAAATTTTAATTAATTTATAACAATTTAAAAATTTTCTTTACATGGTTGTGTATGCTGTGCGTAGCACTCGCTTATTTTTTTTTCCCCCAAATTTCACATTTCAAAAACCCCCAACAGAAGATAGCTTTAGAAAAATACGGGGAAAACATTACGAATCCCATTCATATGTAATTTTTCTCCCAAGCTCAAATTAACGACGCAGATTACTTTTCAGCGATATCACACGTTACAGTCACTTGTTTTGAAACGAAATACACACGGAAACAGGAGGCTAGGGATGAGAAAAGTGAATCCATCTCGAAAAAATAAACATAATGCGTGTTTGCAATATTCTACCCCGCGTTTTTGTGCCATTATGCATACCCTGGCTGAGTTCTGTTGGTGGCGTGATATAATTGCAACACATTTGCAAATGTCACGCTCGTAATACGAACATTGTTTCACGTTAAAAGAGGCTTCATTTTAAAAAATCTCGCGAAGAGAATCGCAATGCAACAAAATAAAAAATTCAAATGTATGAATTATGAACCTTGTAATCGATGGTGAATTAATTAAAATCGTGAGAGGGAATCAAACCAGTACATTCAATAAAAGAAAAGTACAAATACAATGAATGTACAAAAGTACAAGACAAATAAGTAAATACGTTTCCCTTACAAATAGAATTTTTATTACGTAATAGTTACAATTATGAGAAAGTAAATATATTTAATCTTCGAAGTTCTCTCTCGTATTCGTAGATTGATGCCGATCTGAAATATTTTCACGTAAAAAGTATACTTTGGTTGTACCCTGATTCAAAAAAGTATTTTCCCAGAAACATCTCCTGGTCTCAGAATTTTGCCCAAGTGGATATTCCTAACTGAAACTAATGTTTGACAAATTTCAAGAGGATCGTTTACATTTGAGTCCCAAGAATATTTTAATTTTTTAATGGTATTATTTTTTTTTAACTATTGCATTGATTGCACAATGGAAAACTTAATAATACTCTAAAATTACGTATAAATCTATTTTTAGGTTTCTAAAATTTTGCAAGTTCAAAAAAAAAATTGTCTTTGAACTTAGCCTACATTATCATTCTTGAAATTAGTCAAAAATTATGTTAATGCGATGTATTCCCCAATACCAGATCTATATAGAGCTTCGTTTACAGGCTTTTCAAAATCAAAAGATTAAGTAATTTAGGTTGAATTGTAATTTATTTCTATAATCCCTAAACTAGTGAGATATACCAAAATTTTTCTCTCTCTCTACATCTATATCTGCTAAAGATCTTAGCGTCCGGCTTGCTGGGTCAATGGTCACGATATAATTATAACCCCTTATTACCTCTATAAAGGATTATAGGATCCATCGACTATACAGCGCAGCTGGGAATCTGAAATAAAATGTTTCTATTCCTAGTTCATTACTGTTTGGATTGACTAAATGAAAAATCACTTTCTTTTCTAAAGAACAAAATTCAACAAAGTTTATTTTTGCCTTTTTGGCAAACAATTTAGATAATTTACAATTTTTAGGCCTTTGATCAAGATATCTTTCAATTTATAATTTTACACCGCGGTTAACTTATCTTTCTTCGTTGATGCCCCTCGTAGACTTCTCAGTCGAAATATCTTGCGATCTTGCCGTAGTCCAAATTTCCCAACGAAATCCTCTTCTACCTATCCAAGCTGGTCTCAAACTATCAAATTACCAGTCCCGATTACGTCCTATGACATAGTCCCGAACTTGATTACCACTCCCGACAAAGTTCCAATTTATACTTCAATATTGCTTCCACATGAAAATATCTACGATCAGTTCAGAAGCGCGTTTCGAGCAGACTGAAATCTTTCTGCATGATTCATCCTCGAAGACTTCGTATTAAACTACCTTCATTTTTTTCATAACATTTGACCGTCCTTCTCTCACCCAGCCAATCCATACGTTCGTTATATTTTGGTGTAGCTGACCTCTTCGTCTAAACTTTTTCGCCCAATCCCAAATTTTCTACTTTGGCACCCAGAAAACTCTTAATGCATTTAGAAAACAAAACTACATTGTTTATTCACGGTCGTTGCTAAGCTCTAGTCTCGTGATATTTCGTAATGCATGTTCCACCATATTGTCTACAATAAATGTTAGTTTATTTTAACGTGACATATCGGTATGTCACACTAGATATTTGCAAAAACTTTCTTTAAACTATGTACACGTAAAGCACAATTCTCTAATCATGTGCCACGAGCGCCATTTTCCACTCATAATAAATAAAATTGGTGTGTATGTGTGTGTGTATATATGTCACGCTCTCTTTCTCCCTCTTTCTTTCTCTCTCTTACTATCTTTCTCCTCTTTTATCTTCTTATTATAAAATAACGCCTGTTGTAATATCATATGCTTACTAAATTGAAAAGAGCTTTAGAATATTTTTGTCTGACAAGATTAATCTACGAGAACGCTTGAAAGAATTTAATTCCGATTGTTACTGAAGCACAAGAGGCTAAAAGTTAGGAATTCAGTAACCTAAGTATTGAATTCAGGTTTATCTTACTTGCTCAACAAAATTTTAGCTTTTTTCAATTTATTATTTCTTTTTTATAAAGTAAAAGGTTTATTAGTGTGTTTTCATTTCATTCTAGTTTTATTCTGACCTTATTTAAATTTTGTACTCATGACTTTTTAAAAAAAAAGGAAAATTACTGTCTTATGAAATCAAAAGTACTCTTATGTATCTTTCTATTATCGAAAAATTTTAAAAGTTTTTTCGGTTATAGCATATATTTAAAAAGCAGGGAGTTAAATGCAAGAAGTTCAACGTTTTAAAAGCTCTTTAAATTTCTTATTAAACGCATACCGATTCATTCCATTAGTGCAGTTAGACTCACGGTAATTGAATATTAATTTTTTTTTCAACAATTGCCAGAATACTACATTCAGGGTTTCAATTCCTTTGTATTATTTCTGTTTATGGGTACATTACGATATTATAGATTTCTTCAAAGTCGGAGGTTCCACTAATTTTTTTTATTTACCACGATTATTGGACATTGAGGTTGTTTTTTGAATTTTCCTGTTCCTGCGTATAAAAACAAAATCATTGTCATTTTTTTCGATAAGACGCTTTTATTTTTATCTTAATTGTTGTGCGCATAGGAATTAGTAAGCTCCTGTACACATCTGATGTAACCAAAGTCGGAAAGGCAAGTTATCAACAATAAAATCTTATCTTCTATTTTAACAATTTATCTTGAAGATGCCACTCTCCTTTCCACGCTTCTATCTTTGTGTGAATGTGATTAGTCTAAGTTTACTTACGGAATTTTGTTTTCCGTGAGAGAAGCTAAGGGTTTGCAGAAGGCGAACTCATTCAGTATATAAACCCCTTAATTGAAATGAAAGGAAGATGAAAATAAACGGACATTCAAAGGAAGTGGTTGGATAGTCAGCACTGAAAACAGTGGTATCTAGCAGTTCTGAGAGAATGAAATTTCTAGCCAGGAACAAGGAAAAGGTTTTTTGTTAAATATGCAGCAACGTGTGTGCAAAAAAGAACATTCAATTTAAAACTGGCACGTAAGCGATTGGTCGTTTAATTGTCTTCCTGAATCGCAGAACCAGTCCTCGTCATGACATCATAGAAAATAATATAATGATTTGTGGGTAGATAAAATTTCACGTACTCCAGGAAGGATTAGATTTGGAACATCACACGTTAATATCGGTTATAAGGTTTGAATTAAAGTGCCCAATGGTGAGGGAAGGTTGTGCAGTCGACTTAGGATATAGTGAACTTCTGAGGACTAACATGTTTGGTTCACTATATCAGAGGTTTACTAAATCCGATGATGTCAAAATTAAATTTAATTTCTTCACATTGATTGCTTTTATTAATGTAGAGATACAGCAAAATTCATTAACAGTATGAACTGAAAATTTCAATATATTTATTTGTGCTTAAAAATCAATTGTGTGCTTCGAATATTTTTCATTGGCGATTTATCTAGATCCTTCTCTAGAATTTGTGCTCTCTTAATTGATTCTGCTCTGTCTCTAAGTATCACCGTCCCACTCTCCGAAGGCACTTTTACTGCTAATAATATACGAGATCCAGTTAATTTCCATAGCTTATTTCCTAAGTTCATTATAACCGAAGTTCAGGTAAACTACGAGTATAACTAAATCTTCTTACCCTTATTTGTAATATAAGCGAAATTGAACCAGAGTCTTACGTTCACTGTCACCAAAAGTTCACTACAACCGGAGTCCACTGTGTGCTCTGACTCAGGCGTCCCCGCGCCCACTTGCGGGTTGAACTAATATTCGTGAGAGTACTACCATTTTAATTGTCATCTGCTATACGAAGACTGATCACTGTTTCTGCTGAAATGTCATCATAAAAGCACAACCAATTTAAATTATCCGGACTGATAATGCAGAATAATAGATCAAGTCTCCTTCAGAATATTGAAGCAGATAGGAACAGTGTAAGAATGATGCCGTTCAAACTAATATAATAGTGCAAGGATCCTTAAAAGACAGGATTCATTTCTGAGCAACGTTGCTAAATTCATTTACTAAGTAATTTTCCAATTCATTACTAAATAATTAGCGTGCAATAAGCGAGTTGAGTAAGCTAATACGTACGCAAAGAGCTCATTTTACCCATAAAGTCAGTTATAGAAGTTTATAAAAAGTAGACATGATCGAATGCGTTTGTAGCCTCAAATCAACTGATGCTATTGCAGCGCCTCTGACCGGAAGGTCCTAGGTTCGAGTCCTGACGACGGCAGAATTTTCGACACTAGTCTGTCAGCTAGGTCGAATTCAGACGCTGTCTGGAGAAGAATTCTAGCCGCCGTCTGCTCTGATCGGTAGTTTTCTGTGGTCTCTTCGATCAGCCCCAGGCGAAAGCCGGAGCAGTACCCTAACAAACGGGTCACGGACCACGCGTGAACTTTTATTCCTCTTCCTTTTCCTCTCCTCTCCCCTTACACTCGCACACTTACACTAACTTGCAGTACACTACCACATATTCCGGGAGACCGGTCGGGAGCTTAGAGCTTGTCCTGGCTGTGGCGGTGCTGCGCTGGTGGGGGAGTCCTTCTTGGAAACCCTGTAGCGGACGGACGTCGGCGCCGGATCTCCCATCCAGCGGGGGAAGATCACCATACCCCGAGAAGAACATGCACTGCATTTAAGGGAATAATGATTAAAGCTGTTGACGCGCCCGGAATCACTAACAACCAACAATCGAATACGTTTCAAAAAGCTCAATGAAGAGATATTTGAACATGGTTGTTGGAATATTACAAGAACATGGCATTTGCGTCTTGTCTGATTTCCCGGCGCCCTTACTGTGTCCATGTCTAGCTAGTATATCCCAGCCTTGGGGATGAGAGGCATATAACATGCATATGACTTAAACAAACTGGCAGACTCCACCTGCCTGAGCATTTCTTCATCACACAGCTTCAAACTGAGACAAAACTGAGGAAACCTACGCCTCTATTACTAATATAAGTTATTATTAGTTATATTTCTATATTTCTATCATTATATTTTTGAGATGTATTATTAACACCACAGTAGTGTTACAATTAGTGAAAAAGTTATATTTTAGATTATTTTCATACAAGTATTTTCAGGAAGGTGATCCCCACCAGCAAGCTTCATTAAAACAGAAGTACATGGCATTTACTTACAATTTTCGTAAGTCATAAAAACGTCAGATGTCAATAAACGTCTGATTTTTTAGCATTTATGTGAACTGAAAAAATTAAACATAACCATCTTATGTACTACATTTATTTATTTTACGTCAAATAACACTTTAAACTGTGTATGACGTACTATGGGGAGAAGTGAATTCTGTGCACATTTTCAAAATTCAGTGATCCGTACACTGTCATATACTATTTGAATTTTGAATTTGAAAAAACAAACAAAAACCTGCTACCAAATGGGCAAAATCAGACTCTCACAGCTCACTACAGAAAGCTAATAATTTATTATTTTTCAGTGTAAAAAGAATATTTTTTCATTTTTTAATCAAATATTTTAAATGTCACTGAATAGTTTATTTAAGTAACTTTTCCTATTTAGATCACGAGTAAAAATATAAAAAATGTAAATTGTATATATTAAACTACAAATATGAATACATATATTTTTTTTATTTTCATCGTCTGAACAAAAAAATAAATATTGATGTAAAGTATTATGTAAATTATTATACACTAAACAGTTATCTTATTTCAGTCAACACTCGGCTATTGTAAAGTAACAAAAACACTTTATTGCACATAATATTACTATTTGTTTAAATAAACGATTTTTGTCGGAAAGTGCATTTGTTAATATTTAGATTTGAATTTTGAACACATCCCTTCCCCGTGTTTCTAAAAATTGGGACACGAAAAAAGCATCAAGCACATATCGATTCCAATCCATATTCTCTAGCTGTGATGTATTGATATGATACGATTATAGAATTTATAATCAGTTCGGAAGGATTTTGCTGGTAACGTAAACACGTAATATTCAATACTCTTAGACAAAAATAAATATAAAAGCCGTGAGAAAGACAACTGGGAAAAACTCGAGAATTGTTAAGCATGGGTATGCTTTCAAATCTGAGTATTGATATATTGGTGAATCCGAATATGCTGCTAAAAAAGGAAATAACTCTCGATCACGACACCAAATACGTTTTACGTCTTCAATCATATGGGGGACTGTATTTTGAGATATTCTAATGAACTAGCTGAACCTTGACATTACATCGCAGGAACTGAAGTACTGCCTAAAAGTTACAACAGAAATGTAGAACATTTTTGTTTCCTCTCGTTTAGTATTTATTCTCAAAGACCAATGAAATGGGGAAGAGTATAAATCCCGAACAATGCAATCTCTATTATTTGTGAACAGAGCTCCCTATATTTAAAAACCCTCTAATCTTCGAGTTTGAAAAACTCAATATATTTGCATCACTACTATAACCTTACTCTCATGCATGCTTGTTCGCACTCGAGCAAGATGTCGAAGCGGGTGAAGATCACCGACATCTCCAGAGAAAAAACATGCACTACACTAACGGTACTAATGACCAAAGCAGTTGACGCGTGCGAAAACACGAAAAAATCAATCAATCAGTCATTGACGCTCCCGGAACCAACTAATCAGTCAATCAATCAATCGTACGCCATAAAATTTATTGTATCGGAATGGTCAATACAATGCTTATAGTTATTCTTTTTTTGTGTGCAAAAACAAAACAATATTCGAGTACTGATGTTTGAATATTAAACAATACGAGTTGTTTACACATTCGTTTTATTAGAAATGAAACTCACAGGATAAAATAAATTTATTGAAATATTGTCCTCAAATTAGTAATTTGTGGACTATCGATTTTACATAAACGACGAAATCACATTCGAAGCATTAGTCTTGGAGCGTAGATTTTAATGCTCAGCTAAAAGCTCATAACAGCAAAATACGGCGGGAAATTTTAACGAGAGAGGTTGGTCGTAAAAGTGAGGTTTAAATTTTTTCCTTTGCCCTTGCAGTAAATTGAACAGTGCACAAGCGTCGATTCTGAAAAGCTTGATTACAGTAGTAAAGGTGCTAAAATATTAAACTCCGGAAAAGGAAAGACTGTAAATAAACCCTCACTACTATAGATTAATAAAAAAGTAATTACTATACCATAAAATCACTTCCTAAAATGGCGAATTCACTTTTCCCAAACAATCTTCCGATATAAATCATTGGGTCTAACGTCCTCACATTTTTTCCCGAAATTAGATATAAAACAACTCAATCCCTTTTAAAAATTTGTAGTACACATATGTTTGAAATAAAAAAAATGATGAAATTTAATGATCCATTTTAGAAAAAGATTATTAAAACAAATATTAATGAAATATATATATATATATATATATATATATATATATATATATATATTATATTTATGGAATTTATGGAATGACGAATGAAACATATCTTTCTCTATTATAAGATACGAATAGACAAATAAAACTATAGTGATTTGAACATACAATTTAAAAAGAAAATGGACCAAACTTGTAAATCAATGTCTCAATTTTTTGGGACCATTTTTTTCTACGCATCAGGTAGTGCATGGCAAAAATCCCTTTTAAAATTAACTATTTTTTGTTCTAAAATAAATGGACTGATTTTGACTGATTGACTGATAATCTGAGCCTTGTTTATTTAACGTAAAGAACCACAGAAAAATGTTTTATGACGTTTGGGAGATGTACTTCCGAAGTTGTCTGTTTTTTATGCTTGTAGTAACAGGTACAATTACATTTCGGGTACGAAGTTTTATTCCCAAAAAATTGAAATACAATTTTATATTCAAATTACGCTAATGCATAATGAAAGGGCAATAATCATTATTCACATTATCATTATCGCATTATCATTTTACATGGTATTAACATGCAATTACAGCCGTTCCTATCAGTGACAACGGTGAGTTCCTAATGAAGTAATTTCGTAGTGAAACGAAACTGATTAGCTTCCACGTGGTAAACAAAATAATAAATTTTTTGTATATCACTGTAATACACAGTAAAATTTCAAATAGAGAAATATGCAAGTACTGCATAAAAGTAGAAATTGAAAGAATCATAATATATGCCAAATTTCTTAGTTACTGACAAATATTTCTACCATAATATTTTGTTAAATTGATTTCAAAAGTCAGAGATTTTTTCCCCTGCATAGTAACTCATTTTATTACTAAAACAATACATGTAAATCTTTCACTGTATATAATATAAATAAGTTCTCTAAAGGTAACATCCAGTCAATGTTTGACAAGAAATAATTCCAAGACAACTTGTAGAGCTACATAAAACTGGTTGATCATATTTCCTCGTAAACCTCAAATCATAATTTAAGGCTAACAACCTTGTCTGAACAATGGATAAAACCCGAAAAGGCTGATCCTCAGAGCAGTAAAAAACACGTTAATCTTTTTGGGGTTAAATAGGCCTCGAGAATAACGTGTAGCGTGGTCAGAGAGGCCAATGTTTACTAATGGATACAACCGAAAAGGCTGATCCTCAGAGTAAAGACACGTTAATCTCTTGGGGTTAAATATGACTAAGCCTCGGAGAATAACGTGTAGCGTGGTCAGAGGGGCCCAATGTTTACTAATGGATAAAACCCGAAAAGGCTGATCCTCAGAGCGAGTAAAGACACGTTAATCTATTGGGGTTAAAATGACTGAGCCTCGGAGAATAACGGGTAGCGTGGTCAGAAAGGCCAATTTTACATTAAAAACATAGTTACATTAACTCTTAAGTGCGCGTGTCTAATTACGAAACATAAGTGAGCGCCAGAACACGGAGTGGGCTCAGTAGATTTGTATTTCTATTGTCTATTTTTTCAATTTATGGCGAAAATCGTTATTTCTTTTTCTATTTCTCTATGTGTGTTCTATTATCAATGTTTTTCAGAGAACTGGATGGGAGTTGTTGATCTAAGGATGAGAATGAGACGAAAAATCGAAACAAATGGCCAAGACAAGATGTTAACTAGTTAATATCTATATATTTTAAGCTTTAGTATATTGTTTGTAAGTCCATATTCTTGTCAAATAAAAGACATTTCCAGTATTTTAGGTTTATATATCATTAATTATTATGATATATTACATAACTCTACGACAGCGCACATAATCTACCAGTAAATTCAATGCAAGAGCGAGGGAAAACAACCAAACTTCACACACAGGAGGCCAAGACACTGGGAAAAATTATACACGAAGGGATAACAAATGTCGACACACCTATCGGAAATGACGTAAAATTTCCACCGGTAGGCACGTTTTGCGCCAACGCGTGCACTAAGACAACACCAGAGGAGGGTAAAATAGATTAAACACCAAATAAGAGGAAAACATTCTACAACATATAAAAAATTCGCACCCTAGACATAGAGGTGCAAGGAAAATAGTTTTACAGCTATACCCCGTGTTGCCCATATCAACCCCTGTGAGGCAGCTAGTTGTACTTATGTTACGAGGGTGTTAATGTCAACTTTTCCAAACTTTCTACTTACAGCCGGATGTGCTTACGCACACTGTTCTCACATCAACTCGGTAACTTCTCCTCATGCACAGTTATATTACGAGTAGTTTTAGCAAAAATGGACTTCCTCACAAACCAGAAAAAACTAATGTAACGGACAAAGAAAGAAAGAGAAAATAATAACGCTACACTTATTTATTTAAAATATGAAAAGACCGGGGATTAATGAGTTATGTTTCTAAAATATAAATATAGTGTTTCCGCTTTTAAAAAACAACATATTGGGTTTATAATGCGAATAATGAAAACTTGTTTTTACACAACATTCTAAAATTTTGTTCTGATATAGTCCTGCAAGTTCAGAGTTTGTTAATGGTACAGGTTGAGTACAAAAACCCGTGATCCAAGGAATAAAAAAATACTAAGTCCAAGAAATAGCCTAGGACGTCAAGCGTAAGCAGATGCTAATAATATAAAAATGAAGTTTACCAACAGAAATTTTGGGCAAATTCTAGATTTCTCATTGGAAAGATTTTTAAATCTAGCTAAACGTCAGGAAATCTCTGTATCTTGTTATCTCTACCTCTTTGTCCTCCATGTTCTCTTTTCTCTCTAAGGCTTATTTCGGAAAAATTTTCTTCTGGAGTTTGGGGAGCTCTGAATTACTGACATAAAGTATTGAATTGGGAATGTCTACTACCAGGTCTCGCCTCCCCCCTTACGTTACGGTTGAGATTTACTAAATATTTTGTTTGTAAAATTTGTATGAACTGATTCTCTGGGGGTAGACGTATGCACCCTTTACGAGGTGAAAAAATTTTAAAATTATCCAGTGAGAAGGAAAGCTGATGAAAAAGTGCGAAAATTTTGTGTGAAAGTAGGGTTTGGGGCAACGTATTGGCATACTAATCTGTATTCTTAATATACGTACTAAGAGATTTCCTAGAAAAGTAAATCTTACATTAAAAAAAATGTACGAAAAAAATAATCACGTCGCGCTTTGTTTACTTTTATCACGGATTGCATCAGTTTCGTTGCTTTCATGTATAAGAGTAATACGTAGTATAGAGAAAGTTATGTAATGCTGTGGAAAATCAATTTGAGATTTTAACCAAATCAAGTTAACAAAATCTGTTCCTTTAAGATAGATTTTGAAATAAGGACATGTACAATTTTCGAAAGTTTGGGTACTTTTGCAAATTTTTCCTGGCAATGTGGCGAGATAGTAGGTGCTGTTTAGCATCACTAGTTTTACGAGCATTACATAACTTTCTCTGTCCTGTGAAATCGGTGGAGAAAGTAAAAAATAAGACAGCAATGCATCTGTATAAAATTTTACTAAAATATCTATGGAATAAAAAAATTATTTTATGTTTGTCACACTGCTTGTCTAAAACCTACTCATTCAAACCGGATAAAACAAGAAAAGCTTGAAACTCATCAGATCTGCTTTTTGCAGCTCTCACAAAACGAACGCCCGTCAAAACAGTCTATCAAATTCTTTTAGTTTTATCAGTTCTACGTTTTAAAAGCAGAGATGTGACATTTAGATGAACTATGCGATACCCCCGTTCTAAAACAAAGGGAAAAATAATATGGATATTGATATATTATATATGGATATTATATATATGATAACAAAGGATATAGAATATTTTTTGTTTTGTCCAACATGACAAATTTATTGACATTGAAAGAAATTTTTCGAAATGTAAGTACTGAATTGTTGCAATGTATTTTTGTTATGTAGTCTCGGTGTTGTTTTAGGATAGACTCAAATGTAAAATATATGTATAACAAGATATCGACAAAAGTAATTAATTGCCACGTGTCAGTCTGAAGAAACTTACATGTTTTCTAACACATAATGAATACGTCGAGACTATCAGTAGTATTCATTATGAAATTTTGACTTGATATATTTAATGTATATTTTTTATTTATTTAATAGGGAATTATTACAGCCAAATTAGAAACTTGATCCAATGTGGCTAGGCCGAAGGCCTTTAAGCCATTACAATACCTACATTCTACGAGGGTTTTAACCTTTCGCCTTTGGTATTCACCCCCCAAAAGGCTCTCCATCGCCTCAAAGCCGCGAAACGAGACCATAAGGTACGGCTGAGGGAAAACCCTGAAGGGGAAAAACCTGCCGTCAGAGCCGAGTACATGCTACTCTATCCGGTTTTTTGACTATTTATTTGGCGCGGGCGCGGGATTTTCCTTCCAGTGTTTGGCCTCCACCGCACCTGAAACAAACAACCAGAAATCGTCCGCACCAACGCCTCTGCCCTAACCTTTCCGATTCCCACTTCCTTTGCCCAATGTGCTTTATTTTCGCGTTTCCTTTATTTTATTTTAATTTAATTTATTTTTAATTTATTTAACTTATTTTAATTAATTTAATTTTAATTGATATAACTTATTTTAATGTATTTAACTTGTTTTAAATTAATTTAATTTTTAATTTTTTTAACTTATTTTAATTATTTTAAGTTTATATATATATATATATATATATATATATTTTATTGACTTATTTATCTACTTATACTTAACAATTGACTACAATTTATAACTTTTTTATTTATTTTTTTTGTATGTTTACAACCTAACATAACTTACTGACTAACTAATTATTGTTGTTATTGATTTATTTCATATTTCTCTCCAGTCTAGGCTCCCTCGTACTAACCACTGGTTTTTCCCACTCCTTAATTTCCGTTTCTCTAGTGGTCGAACCTTTTCCCAGAAATGTTCCTAATTCTTTCATGAAGTTAGCTCTTTTATCCCTAGAATGTTTTGGGCGAGCGTTGTTCCCATGTTGAAGTAGTAATTTCATTCCCATCCATTTTCCTCTCCAAGTTTCGGTCGCACTGCAAATTAAAAAGGGTATGGATCCAGTCTTCCCTATCACCGCAAAGCACGATGCATTACCATTCGAGTCCTTTTAAACTACGTTGCATCCACCCCCACCTGAACCAAGCGTATCCCTCTTGCGTCCTTCTGCAGTGTGTTTACGTAACGTTCGCAACCCCATAACGGACTCGCGTGAATTTGCCAAAAGCGAACGTTTTCGGCCGTTGCTGCCAGGATCTTCTTGCCTTTTTAAAATCCGCAAGTCTATCCGAAATTAACCGTTCATGTCACGTGTTCCCTATCTCCCACCATTTCCGGAGAAACGTCTCCAGACCTGAACGTTCCAGTAGCAGTTTAATTTTATGACCAGTAGCGTTGGTTGCTTCCCCGTAACTGCACCGAAAACATCTATTTATAAGTGAGTCAGCCTGTTCACCTGCTAATTTAATCCAAAGTTTAATGGGTTTCATTTTAAAATCTTTCCCAAAATTTCCCCAAATACCGACCTTCCTCTTAGGACTCCGGCATTTGCTGCGAATCTAGAGACTCGAGAATTAATTTGAAATAATCTGTTTCGGCGCTTTCTGTCGATCTATCCTATCCACTCCCCAAATTTCTGCCCATATTATTGCTGGGAGAACTACGATTAAACATCGTCTCGCACACCTTTAAAGGCAATTCCGGGAACCTGGCCACTCCAAACGATTTCTTTGAGCTAATTCTTCCTTTACTGTGCGCCCACTATGTGATTACTCCATCCCCATTCATGGAAAAAATTTTTCCCAAGATATGAAATGTTTTTACCGGTCAATTCTCCCGAGCGTAAAACCATCTCTCCTTTTACCCCAGATAAATCCATTCTTTAAGACAACTACTTGGTTTGAATATTTACTTTAACCATGTTTCACTATACGTTTCTAGGATATTTAAACTTTTTTTAAAGGTCAATAGTCTCCGAACATAAACTAAATCATCAGCATAGTGTCGGGAATGTTCCCGGCCCTCAATTTTCCCGGGGCAGATGTATCCGCATCCTGTAACGTCAATAAATCGTTTATAAACAAGATAAACAATAGCGGTGAGAGGACAGCCCTGTCTTACTCCTACTGTCGATTTTATTTTTCGCTTGTACTTCCATCACCGCACCTGACAGAAATTTACGTCTTCGTATATGCTCTGCAACACTTTTAAAACTTTACGGGGACGCCTAGCTCATTGTTTTTCATAAAGCTTTCCCATTGATAGAGTCAAAAGCCATTTCGAAATCCACAAAACTGCAATATAAGTGGCCCCTTTGCCGCGCAAAGGGGTTACTAGGGTATCTAACACAAAGATATTGTCGGTAGTCGCGAAGCCTCCTAAAGCCTGCTTGCAATTCTGATATTTTACTGTGCTTTTCCCCCCCATTCACTCAGTCGCCCGTGAGTATTTTACAAATACGCTCAGAGCTGGAAAAAACTAATTCGCGATAATTTTGTGGGCAATTCGTTTACCTTTATTCTTAAAGACTGGTTGGAGGATCGTGTACTCCACGTTTCTGGATACGATCCAGAATCAACTATTGCAAAATAAATTTAGAATACTCTCTGGGTCTATGTCCACAATTCCCAAATAAATTGTGTCGGAATGCCGTCCGCCCGCCTGCCTTCTTATTATTCATGGCTAGCATAGCCCTATTCACTTCATTCCAGGTTATCGGTTCGTCTAATTTAGGGGCATCCGGTCCGTGATAAATATATCCCTGTTTCAATATTCGCTATTTCGAGCGCCCCTGAAAAGTACTGCTCCCGCGTCAGGTGAAATCGCATTACTACATTTCTTTTATTACGCAGTGATCTTATAACGTCCCAAATTGATTTATTATGATTGTTTCTTAAAATTGCCTCTATTCTTGCTGTCTCACTCTCCCCCCAAGATTTCTTCGATTTCTTAATTGTGGCCTCATTTTCCTACAGTAAAAGTAACATTTCTCCTTCCCAGTTCCACTGTTTCTGAACATTCTGGCTACTATTGCTTCAGCCTGCTCACCCGACACCCTCGCTAAACCATCCTTTGGGGCGTACCCTTCCTCCTCTCCCATTCGCTGCCCCCCCTGCGCGAAAGAGTCTCCTTCTAAATTCTTTTGCTTGCCTTTTCCCGGGGACCTCCTCTCGCGCCCACCCTACCGAGTTAATAGCCTCTCAAATTCCTGTCGCTTTTCCTTCCATATAAACCGTCGTCTTGCTATTGTGAAGTTTGTTCTCCGCCTGCACTGCCTGTGGCAGTTCAGTGCATTTACTGCTAAATGAACGCACCAGGCAAATGGTCGATTAATGTATATGTAAAGCACTACAACAGGCAGTCAGAGGAACGAATTTTTCAAAGAGCCAGAATTTGCAATTCCAACTGCAATTTCTAATTTAAAAATTTTAAAAATCCCTATACAGTATTTGAATAACTGCTAGTGTACGTATTTTTAGGGGTATGTGTATGTGTGTATGTGTATGTGTGGTTTTGTATGCGTATGTGTGTGTATGTGTGTATGTGTGTATGCGTTTATGGTATTGTGTATGTGTACGTGAGTGTGAACTGGGCGGATCCGTACTCACGGTTAGACCATTTCCGTACGCCAATCGTATAGATGAAGGGTGACATTCGGCGCTTCTGGTCTCCAGGCGGAAATAATTTGTTTCTGGATGCCCGAAGATTATAAATTTACAAAAACGTGTATTTGCGTGTTTTAGATCTGGATCTTAGAGGGTAGACGAGAATTAAACTAAGGCCACCTAAATAAATCTATGAAACATTGGGTTCACGAGCCATAATTTTGGGTGCCAACACCTGATTGTTCTGGAACATGGAAAAAAGAACAATAACGGCAGAACTATCAATTTGTGAGGATGTTTGAACATAGTAACAATAAATAATAATAATAATAATAATAAGAAGAAGAAGAAGAAGAAGAAGAAGAAGAAGGAAATGTTTGTCCGTATTACCGTGTTTTCAATAATCAATTTGAAACATCTAAGTTTAACTTGTCGCATACCGTACTGCTCTATCCGTACTGATCAGTGATTTCAGGAAGTTCTGTTTGACTAAATAATTCTATGATTGGTTCCAATTAACTAAAAATTTTCATCCTTGTTTTCAAATAATAAATAAAGTATTAATTTTCAATCCAGATATTAACAATTCCTAATGAGCTCATGTTCATATTATTTTGATTATCCTTTCTATACAAATAAATTAGAATGTTCATGAATTATTTCATGTCTTCGCACCCATTCGAAACCTTCTCCTTCAATTCCGGATGAAGAAATGTCTAATGTCCCCAGCGTCTTCTTTCTCCGGCTGCCACGCTGATTAGCCATTTTCGCCGTGCTTAAAGCGATATAACACGATTGATTGATTCATTTCGAGATTACGGGCCGTCAACTATATAGTCATTGGTTCCGTAGGTGTAGTGCATGCTTTCTCTCGGGAGGTGGTTGTATAGCTGGTTTCCGCCCACTGGATGGCCAAATCCGGCGCCGACCTACCGTAAGCTAACCGGGTTTTCCTCTACCAGGTATCTCCACCAGCGAGGCACCGCCCCAGCCGGGACAAGTTCTAAGTCTCCGACCGGTCTCCCCGCATGTGTGGTAGTGTAGTGCATATTAGTGTATGTGTAGGGTGTGAAGAGAACAAGGAAAGGAAGGAAAGATCGCGCGGGGCGTGCACCATTTGTTAGGGTACTGTCCCGGCATTCACCAGGTGTTGGTCCGAGACCCCATGGAAAACTACCTATCAGAGCCGCTAGAATTCTCCTCCACACATCGATTGAATTCGACCTAGCTGAAAAGATAGTGTCGAAAACCGTGCCGCCGTCGGGACTCGAACCTTGAACCTCCCGGTCAGAGTTGCTGCAGTTACATCATTTGATGCACTGAGTTACCGCTCCCGGTCGATATTACACGATATCAATTAATAACTAAATGTCAACCGCGACTATACCATATACCATAGCGGTTAGTCGGATAATTTCATAAACTGATAAGCTTACGCAAAACTCCCCTATATTTTGCTTGGAGTGGATGCCTTCCAGCGACACTTTCTGATATAGAAAATAATTACTCAAAGCAGAAAGAGTTCGACTTCTTCCCGACTCTAATTGCGTTCGCATAGATATGTTCGTTGTTAATTCAATTTCCAATTATATAACATTAATATTATTCTATTAGAACTCTAAAAATAATGATAACCTCATGCTAACTCAATTCCCACCTACGTTCGACTATATCGCTTAAATAAGGTATTGCAACATTACTCAACAAGCGTCCCATCTACTGATAACCCACAACGCACAAACATTGTTGACCGCTCGATGGTCAGCAGTCGGAAAGGGAAAGTTCCTATTTTCTATTGATGATTACGCCTCATTCAACATTTTTCTCTTTATTACAAGGGGCTTTGCTTTCTCCTTCCGGTATGTCATCATACTGCGAGTGAGTTTATTTACAGCTGTCACCCTGTCAACCTGCATGCATTGAATTCACTCCCTCTGTATGCATACATTAAAGCATATCATCATAATATTTAATAAATTTTCTATTATCGTTTTGTGGCGGCACATTAAGTAGCCTAAATAATATTATAATTTTAATCGACAAAAGAACAGTGCTTTCTAGGAGTTCCATAACTGCCGGCGCCGAGACCCGACGCGTGCGACCTCTTCGAAGGAGTGCTGGCAAACAGCTGCAGCTGCAAACGCTGGGAATCCCCTCGGAAGGCAGGCCTTTCCACCCCACCTCCTTGGCGACCGCCAGCCCCCTCGTCAACAAGCGCTCCCTGTCTCTGGCGGGGATTCCCTTCAACATTAATTAAGAACTGTTGATCGGGAAAGTTTGGGAAAGGGGGGCCGCGAAGATCCTATACATGTGCGCGCGTCTGTTAGACAGAGACAGAAAATAGCCCGAGCAACGGAAAATTTTGGAGTTTCTTGCTCGTCGATTGTCTTAAACAGAAGTTAAGACGCAGTAGACTTACGCCGATCGGACTGAAACAAAATCTAAGACGTTTAGACCAATTGAATCGCTGGAACGCCGTGTAGGGATTATTTTACAAAGCGGGAAACAGTTTTGTGGAGGGGAGAAGAGAGGCTTCGCTGGAACGCCGTGCTAAGCGAGAAGACATTGCATAGGAGAATGTCATGCTAGGCGAACATCCGATTCGATCCGAGAGCGCCGTGAGAGGCGGGCGCAATGTTGCTTTCAAGAAGAACGCCGTACTTGGCGAATTAATCTTTCGATTTGGGAAAGTTATTCTAATGAGTTTGATATTCGACTCGGATTTCCGCGCAACAGGGCATAACTTGCTGCCTGCACTGAATCGTACATCTATGCTGAGACTCGCGAGAGAAATCTGACCTCGCCACGACTCGACGCGGAGACCACCATTTGGACGAGGCGAGCTGCACCGGGTGTTTCGACCGCCGCTGCCTGCTGCCACCGCTGACACGGGGACGGCGGACACGGCTGTGTCCTTTGGCGCCCAGGATGTAACCCTCAGAGCCGCCACCGCCGGCGCCGCCGCCTGAGGTCAACGAACCTTGCGGGCGCCCAGCTGTCAGGGCCAACTGCTACGTACGAGACGTCCCGGTACAATTTGTCGTATTGGCAAAAAAAGAAACCCACGCTATTGGGTATTATCATTCTTTGCTCTTCAAGCGCAACATGAACTTTTTGCTATAACACAATCCAGATTTTGTAAGCGTTGCCGCGCCTGAGCAATCATGTTCTTAAATTATCATAATCAGTAATTCCTTAATTTTAATTTCATTATCTTACTACTGATTAGAGAGCTCATTAGGTAGGGTGTTTTCTTTTTTTATGTAACTTTCTTGACAGGAATCAGGAATAAATTTAAATGTTTTCGAGTCATTATGTTTATTCTTATTAGCATGAACCCTTTTCTTCCGTCTAGAGTAAAAGGAACTGGTGATCTAACAGCCGATTGAGCTACAGGCGAACCGGCGGATGTGACAGTTTATATCGATAAAATGGGGAGAGTCTCTTAGCTCGTCACAGCAGTTCGTAGTGGAAAGAATTCAATAACTCGTTTCTAAATTCAGTGCCAAAATTGGAAAATATATAGTAGAAAATAGATGTTTCATAGAAGTAATAATTTATATTGAATTTCTTAAAGATGTAAGAAAGGCGACCGATAACATGTCAAAGAAAAAGACAACAGGACAGAGTACGGAAAGATTAGATCACCAATGAAAAATATTGAAATATATAATCGATAAATAAAGAGCGAAACGAAAAAATTATATTTTTCTGTGGCCGTTCCGTCGAAGAATTGCTGTTCTTTTCTACTCGCTTATAACCTCGTTGGTTATGCGTATATAAATAAAATGAAACAAATATAATAATAATAATAATAATAATAATAATAATAATAACAGAAAGAAAAAGAAGAATAGTAATGTTAGAATAGTACATTATGAAACAATGGTGTAATCAAAGATGTTGTGATACACGACTGTGATACTATGATACGAGCGAGAAACAAACGACTATTGTTAACTTCACGCGAGTATATTAATACGCATTACATCGTGTTTCCTACGTTACTTTTTCTATGACATATGGAAACTTTTCAGATAAACTTTTATGTTAAATCATTTCGTGGCAGTTGACAAGCAGGATTCAGCTAAGGCCACCTATGAATAGCAAATTAACCCTAAACTTGCATGCTGCCGGGGATTTTAGTCCCCCTTTGCGAGGAGTTCTACGATAGCGAAAAAAAATTACGATCCAATTTATTTTAAATAATATTTCACAAAAAATACTAATAATAAAAAATTAAAAAAAAAAAAATGCAATTTTAAGGTACACAATCGAATGAAACATTTACTAGATCAATTATAAATGATTAATTAATGCCAATACTTGTTTTGTAATCTTCTTTGTGACTGGACAAGAATCAGTATCATAATGAAATCTGTATCGTAATGAGCATCATTATAACTGGTTGCAGCCATCAAATTACAGTAACATTAAAAGGAAGAAGAAATATGTATATTTCAATTACCTGTATCAATTAATTGATTGTTTGATTAGTTATTCCGGACGTGCGGGTCATTAGAATGCTCCTCCAGGAAGCAGCGGGTATGGAGCTAGCTATCCAGTTAGTGTCGAAAACTCAGGTGTTGTGCTCGAGTCGAACCCTAGGACTAGTGAGATGAAACCGAGAGGAGTGAGATGAATCGAGAGCTAGAGAGCGAGAGAGATAGAGCGTGAGGGAGCTAGAGATAGAGCGAAAGAGAGCGAGAGATAGAGAGAACGCGAGAGCGCGAAAGAGGAAAGAGAGCGCAGAGAGGCGGGAGAGAGCGCGCAAGAGAGGCGAGACGTAGAACGAGAGGCGAGCGAGAGGCGAGCGAGAGAGCGAGCGAGAGCGAGAGAGGGCGAGAGAGAGGGCGAGAGAGAGAACGAGGAGCGGAGGCGAGAGAGAGAGCGAGAGGCGAGAGAGGCGAGAGAGAGCGAGAGAGCGAGAGAGCGAGAGAGCAGGAGAGAGGCGAGAGAGGCGAGATGGAACGAGAGAGGCGAGAGAGCGAGGAGAGGCGGAGAGAGCGAGGCGAGGCGAGAGGAGCGAGAGAGAACGAGGAGAACGAGAGAGGACAGAGAGGCGAGAGAGAGCGGAGAGGCGAGAGGAGAGGCGAGAGAGAGAGGCGAGAGAGAGGCGAGAGAGGCGCGAGAGAGGCGAGATGGGAGAGAGAAGAGCGAGAGAGGCGAGGCGAGCGAGAGAGGAACAAGAGAGAGAACGAGAGAGCACGAGAGAGAGAGAGAGCGAGCGAGAGAGAGAGAGCGACACCGTAAGAGCAAGAGCGCACGTCAAGCAGCACGTACACTCACCGAAACGACCCTCTCGTTAAAAGTCCTCAGCCCCATCCACATCCCCACCCCTCCCTACCTCCTCCTCCTACCGTCCAGTCGCTGCGCGCCGGTACCTCAACGAGGCTCATTAGCGGCCGATCCGTCCTCTTCCCCAGTGCTCGCGCCGACCCCACCGCCCTCTTGATGATCTCCGCCAATCATCGATGCGGTGGCCAGGCAGCCCCGCTGGCTCACTAGGACTGCGGTCGTGATGGATGACCCGCAATTTGCTTTCAAGCCCGCAGTGCCCGGGGCTGACACTCGTTTTTTCCCTTTCCTTTCTCTTTTTATTCTTTTTCCTGAAGAGAAGCACACACATTTCGGCCACATAGCGTTACCACATGACTCCGCAAAAGAATCAAAAAGGTAATGAGTTTTGAGTGTTGGATTTTTCTGTTGTTGAAACTTAGCTCGGCAAATAATAGTTGGATGAGCCTTATTTTTTTATCAAACTCCCAGTTAGTTATGAACGTTTAAACATTTGATGTCGGGAAAAAGTTGTTTTTTAAAATTAGCAATTACGTTTTTCGTTGCGTGTGTAGTTTCCAACAAGTAAATCGATTGATTGATTCTTTCGTGTTTCCGGGCGCGTCAACTGCTTCGGTCAGAGCCCGTTAGTGTAGTGCATGTTTTTTCGGGAAATGGCGGTGATCTTCCCCGCTGGATGGCGAGATCCGGCGCCGACCTACCGTCGGCTAGTGGGGTTTCTAACCAGGACTCTACCACCAGCGGGCACGCCCCACCGGACAAGCTCTAAGCTCCCGACCTGTCTCCCGGAATATGTGGTGTTAGTGCATGTTAGTGTAAGTGTGTGTAGGGAGAGGATGGACAAGGGAAGAAGGACAGATCGCGCGCGGTCCATGGCCCGTTCAGTAGGGTGCTGCTCGGCATTCGTCTGGTTAATCGGAGAAACCACGGAAACTACTGATCAGAGCAGCCGGTCGTAGAATTCTCCTCCAAACAGCGACTGAATTGGATCTAGCTGAAAAGCTAGTGTCGAAAATCCTGCCGCCGTCAGGACTGGAACCTACTGGTCCTCCCGGGCAGAAGCGCTGCAGTGACATGACTTGATGCACTGAGCTACCGCTGCCGGTAAATAAATGGAGTCACTTAGGATGTAAGATTCCACGTCAAAGTTTCGATGATTTTCGTCACCAGTTAATGAGTCATACTGACGAAAGTCACTGCATTCTTAGAAAAATATATTATTTGTTAACTTTAAACTAATATTCCCTAGAAAGGTTTCTTCAGAAACAAATGAAATTAATTCAATAACAAAGAAATAATTGAAATAATTACTGAGATAGGGCAAACATAGACGGTAAGTTGTATATCTTTAATTAATTCAGGAAGTGTATATGTATACAAAGATCGCAAAAATAGGTGGCTGAATATATATAATATTATAGAAGAATGAAAATGATGTGAGCGTTTTCGTTTTTAATGTCAAAATTTCATTCAAAATTGGATGAAAACTGTTCATTTGTTAAATATATTTAATAAAATCATTTAACCGGCGTCAGGAAGCCCTATCTCTATCATATAAATTTGGCTGTAAACTGACCCATATTCAAGGCACTATTTTCCCCACTGATGTATAGTTTTAAAAGCAATTTGTTGCAATTGCTTTACTTAATTTCAAGAAGATTTGTATCTGTAGGTCATTGTTTCTAATTTTTAGAAAATATAAAAGAAAATTAAAGACTTTAACAATATATGTTTTGTACGTTTACGCAGTAAATTAAAAATAAACATTTACTAGTTTTGCTACAATATATTCACGATTGCTATGTATATACGTACAATAAAATAAATGAAAATACTTCGTGAGAAGTTTTAGGCGTAATGAGGTAAATGTATTATATCTTTTTCAGAAATCAACGATGAAATTAAAACTTGGGAAAATAGTCAACTCATCGCGACAAGTAAAACATTAGCCGTATACATTTTCTTAAAAGGATCATTCAGAAGATATAACCTAAATTGAGATGCGCAAACTTCTATTATTTATACATAGGTGATGAGGAAATGAAAATGTCAAAGTATGTATTTTAGGAATACATGTACTTTTATACAGAAACTAAATAAGAATACTAAAATTCAAAAATCAATTTTGTTCTGGATATCTACGCTTAAGATCTGTTGATTAGCGCATTTCATTAAAAATATCCCTGTCATCAATAATTTAAATTTAGGAAGAGATACAGAACAATTTTGAATAAGTACAATTTTTCAAAAATTTTGAAGACTGATAAATCATTATTTCGTCAGTTTATTGTTACGAAGAACATTTGTAATTTGGATGTTTGGACTTGAAATTATTTAACGTTGAGAATTTTGTTCTCTTGTAACAGGAATGGGATTATTTGAATTACCGAAATATTTTTTGGAAAATGTCAATTATGACAACAATTGTTTTTCTTTTTACGACGGAACGTAACCAAGACTTATATGGATGGAACACATTTACGAATCTTACACTCGTATTAAACCGTTTTATATTGTAGTGCAATTTATGACATCGAATTACTCATCAAATCAATTTAATAGCTTGCAATATTAGACTGAAAATATGCAGTGTACAGTCCATATGTACGTTACGTACACAGTTGGATTGTTTGACACCCGGCACTAATTAATGAGGAGAGTCGGAAATAATCGCGATTGCATTGTTTTTCATTTCCCTTCCTCCGAACTCAATGATGCAGTGCCAATAATATTTGATCAAATGTTTGATTTAACCTTCTTAGTCAGACGGGGGGTACATCTTATAACATTCACAGTTTGGAAAGAGAAATAATAGGTCACGACCTGTTGACTTTATAAACTCTTCATTATAGTAATTCTGTGGTCTGCTGACCTTGTATCGAAATAACATGCTGTCGGCTAAACGTATACATTACATCCAAATCATGTTTACTTGTATAATTGCTCAAATTCGTTTTCTATGGTGATACTTTTCAATAATTATCTCACGTTGATTGTGGGGAACAGCTACGCGAAAGTCTTACGTGAACTAAACTAATTACGTAATATGGAATCCTCGCTTTTAGGTAAAATTTAGTGGCAAATTTAGTGGCCTTCGTGTGGAAGCCATGTTAATGCCGGGCTCGAAAGATAAAGCCGTGTTCGGCAATATCTAGTGATGAGGTTGGAGACCTCACTTCATCGACTATCCCAAGGGAGCCTCCTCCAATTCCGGCCGCTTTAAGAGATACTTCAGGATAAGATAGACGCTTGATTCTTGCAGACCCTCAGGTTCAAGGTCGGATACGGACCATCAAATTAACATTCCAAATTTCTAGGTGCCCAAAATGGAGAGATAGATAATTTTAATCTTTACTGTGCCGATGAAAATACTGACGTAATAATTACTGTGTTCCATAAGAAAAACAAATTGAAAATGATAGAAGCAATGGCGTGACCAGGACCTATTTGAATGAATGAATGCCTTATTTTACGTGGTGAGACTCAGGCCATGAGGCCTGCTCTTCCGTCTGACCACGCAAATTTCGTTACGCTCCTTTCACCTACTAGGGAGAAAGAAGGTATTGCAGGCGACGAAACAGGCAATTTGAATTTAGCTCAGAGCTCATTTAGGCTTGAGGATTTTATACTAGTGTTAAATCTACTAACATGGGATAAACGGCTTTACGTCCTCTCGGAAGGAAGGCGTACGAAGGATTTTTCGCCCTTAAAATCCACGGCTTTGATCGGGTTTGAACCCTAACTTAGTATAACTGCCCGATACGCTAACAGTTACACCATCGCCGACACGTATTTGATATGACCAACGACTAAACAATACTTAAAATAAACAAAATTTCCTAGACCATACATTAATGAAGCTATGAATTCAATTTTTATAGCATTTATTAAGCATTTTGAACATTTAAATAAATATTATTACAATTTAAAATCAACTAATATATCATTTAAATTTTAGCTGCATATTTTACTTTTCGAAACAGTTTTGCTAATATATAAACAAAAATGCGCGTTAGTGAATTTCAACGTATCCTCTACAAAATTTATATTCTACCATTTATCCTCTACAAACCAATAAAGTGGCTCAGACTATCTTCTTCGAGAGTGATACAATAAAATATCGTTTGGGTAAAACGTTAATGGGATGTCCAAAGAATAGACTTACCACTTAACTACTACTTAATTGGAGATTTATTTACGAACAACTTCGAGAAACAAATCTTTAAATCTAGACATCCTCATCTAACAAATGTGATTTATTGGTATAGATACGTTGATGACATCATAATACTTTGGGTCAGCACTTACAGACAATTAAAAATCTTTACAGGTTCCTTAATTATATACATTCCAATATAAAACTAACTGTAGAAAGAAAATGATAATAGAACCCTTAACTTTTTAGAGTAGTCCATCCTTACTGAATAACAGACATGTTTTGACTTACACAGAAACCGACACATTACCGACGCAGTGATTCATACACATCACGATATCACCCTCTCACAAGCTCGCAGCATTCCACAGTATGGTTCACAGATTATTCTCGATTCCTTCCCTCTACAACATCAGAAAGAAATCCATAACATAAAACAAATAGCTATCAACAATGGTTACTGATGTTCTTTAAATGACAATCTTATCATGTTTTGACAATCTTATCATGTCAAAGAAAACTCTCTCCTCAAGCACAAATAAATTAACATCTCTCACGCCTACATACATAAAAAGCACACGGGTATACCACCCTCCTTGGAACACTGTCACTAAACATTGGCAGAAACTCATACAATTTGACATACGTCACATACAGTGCACCAAACAATCTCATAACAAATTTTCCCAACAAGATCATATTCATTCCCTACCCTCTACTATGTGGAGTAGAGGAAGTTGCAAAGTGCATTGGCCAGGCTGGAAGATCCTTTAAACAGAGTCAAAGAACACATTCCTGCTCTTACACACAAAACAACACAATCACATTCTGTAGCCATCTCTTAGAACAAGAACACTCATTTAATTAAGACAGTGACGTCAAAATTTTAGAGATTGAAAACAGATATACTCACAGACTTGAATTAGAGCTATTCACATCAATAGTTTATTAAACAATCCCAGACACTATTTTTAATGAATATTCTTCCTCTCACCCCTCTTGAAACTCCTCGCTTCTACGCACATTAACCCCTCTGCCCGCCTCTTTACCGAACCCGGCTGGGCCTTCCCTAATGGCCATTTTCCAGAAAAACCCTGCGGTCTCTCCCTCGTCATTGAGAGCTGCCTTTTAAATAGCGGCAATGCCCTTCACCCTCGCTGTCTTGTTTGTACCAGGCCCCAGCCACCCTCAAAATCGGTATAAATTTGGTCATCTAAATTTATTTATTCACTTATCTATTTGTCCACACTATTTTTATTTTATTTATTTTACTTCACTTTAAAATAGTTAAACTGTTATAGTACTCTCCTTTCAAAATTAGGTTTATAAGTTCAGATTTTATATTCCAATTTTTCTGTTTCATAAATTCTAATTTTATTCATAATAATATCATGTCTTAAAACTGTATTCTCTCACTTAAAAATGTAATTTTGTATGTATTATTATTATTATTATTATTATTATTATTATTATATTATTATTATTATTTCTAGCACTAAAGATGGCGCAATGCAGTCGAAAAAGCTCTATGATGAAACAAAAATGACAAAACAACGTCTCAAATCCATTTCTAAGAAACCAAATACATAAGAAGATAGCGTACAATCACGCAAATCACCTTTCTAATAACCTACTACATAACTTTCCTCATGTATGCAGACTGAAACAAAAATAGACGTGTGAAAGTTCTATAACAAATGTCATAGAAGTTTCTGTACTTTTTTGTTACAGTACACCATTTTCTCAATGTGTACTCGTAGAGAGAAAATAAAATGTTTCGTTACATCACAGTCCAACAACAGTTCCCAGCTTGCAAGCGAATGTTTGGACCTGGCGAACTCCAGTGTCTCAGGCGGTCAGTCAACTGGTAAATGACCGCTGTTTCTGTTCTGGTAACGTAAGGTTATTTGCAAAACATTTAGAGAGCAGTCAGTTAATGCTCACTTTGCACATCTTCTGAAGATAAATATTTAAATGTACAATCAGAAGAAAATATTTAAAAATATTCGAAGGAATTATTTAAAAATATTCTGAAGGAAATATTTAAATTTGTGAGTAATTTTGGTCGCTAATTATTAAGATTGGTGCCTCATTAAAATGCATATGCAGCAAAGGAAAACGTTAGAAGTTACGAATGTATGAAATTGTGAACATAAAGTTATTATTTCCTTGTTTTTTTTTTTTTAGTGATCTGTAAATAAGAATATGACTTTCCCTGGTAACAGTAAATAAACTGGCAAATCCATCTACTAATATGTATATTTTTCGAAGAAGATAATTGCTGTGACAGTGTTATGACTAGGGAATGGGTTTTATTGTAATAAAAATGCAAAATCTGTACATGTATAAGTGCTTATTTTTTCCAAAACATGTAAGAAAAAATAGAAAATATGTAAAATAAAAATTCATTATTGTGTTTAAAAATTGTTCTCTTCAAGCATTCTCCGACCATGAAATGTTACCGATCAGTTCTTAACAAAGATTCGGCGTGGCTGAAAGTAGGTTCTATCTCTACTGAAGTATTTGTATTCTAAACTTTACCTCGTATAAAATTTTATTCTTCATGTAAAATGCGTTCCTAGTATGTATTAGAATGTTTACGAGGAAACGGTGTACAAGTGAACAGTAGAACCGTATGCCAGTGATGGATTCCGGAAGGAAGGGTTTCAGGGTATACACTCATCCCTCCAGATCGAGCAATGCGATAGAAATTTACTGTAAAAATATTTGTTAGCTTTCCATCGAGTAACGAATGTGCTGTTTGAAACAAAAGCAAGTACGTAGTGGAATTATTTTGTTCGCAAAAGTCCACTATCCTTTACCCCGAGTAAGCAGTAAGCGGGGGTGGAAGGTAATATTGACAATTCATGGTGAAGATAGGGCCGTCATAGAACTGTAGTAGCATTGCGTTTGATTAATAAGAAAGATTCAGCAACATATATTGCAAACGTGCGTCTGAAATGTTTCGTTTGACGTATAAATACATTAAAATGTAGCGAAATATGTCGTAATTGCTAAAATATGTAATTATACCAAAATATGTTGAAATGTGTAAAATAAAAATAGTTATAATTCAATCAGAATTTCTTACAATCTCTACAAAACATAATTGAATGCTGGTGTCTTGTTCATGTAAAAAGGTGTAATTACATGAAAACCTGTTCTCTAGTTATGACAGTGATGTAATATCTAAAGAATAATAATTGATCATAAATATATTGTAATGATCTGTGGACTACCCCGCAAGAATGCATGGAACTTTTATGTAAGCAAGGAGGAATTGAAAAAAATGAAAGAAACAAAGACAACAGCGCCTCGTAATCATAATTATTAGGAAAGCAATAGAAAACATAAGGGCGGAAATATGTGTGAGGAACAATGAATAGAACTCAAATTTAGAAACACTTTAAAACAAGAACCACGTTATTCGAGCCACGGTTCCGTAAATATTATAAATGGTATAAATTGCATGCATAACATGACGAAGATGGAAGACATGGAACTCATTGTTGTACTCCTGGAAATATATAACAAGACAGTTTTATTGAATATCCAGTGAATGCCTGGGTGGATTTTGGCCAAACTTACAGAAATTATAGGCAAAAATATTTAGATCAGGGAAAAATTAGTTACGGCGCGGGAATTTATGTAACGCTTTAATAAATCAGTATCAGTTCCATAGCATAGCGAACTAAGAGAGATTAAAAAGAGCGACCGAAGATGTAAGTGACGTCATCACGAGTGGGAAGACGGAAAATAAAGGTTTTTGGAAAAGGAAAACGGGAAAAGGAATTCGATAATGTGATAATTACAAACCAAAAGTTAACAAAACTATGAAATAGAAGTAAGAGCAAGATGCCTGAAAACAGCGAAAATGTAAGAGTTTTCGAACATTTATTACGGTGATGAGCATATGTTTGGAAAAAGACAGTCACTTGGATTGTAGGGACCAACAATGTGAACTAGGTTACAGACAGAATGAGTTCGGATCTGAGGATGATCGCACGCGTTTTTATGTTGTAGTTAAGTTTTTAAAACTTTTGCGGAAATGTCGTGTAAAACGTTATTAAGTTATTTTGGTTGCATAAAAACAATTGTTTAAACTGAGTGTATCGAAAATTTATTTAAATTCATTTAGAAATTCACAAAAAATCCGCATAGGCAATATTTACAAATTAGGTGTCAGGAAATAGGAGCGTCGAAAGATATATATATATATATATATATATATATATATATATATATATATATATATATATATATATATATATAGTGAGATATAGAAATAACATTCAGGAAGACGCGATTAAGACAAAAACAATAATTGTGGGTGCATTGGAAACTTTAAACGGAGGAGTGCATCGAGGATCTGGTGGCAGCTGAACGGGGAACTGCGTGCGTGAATAATGCACGTGACAACTACCAGCGACGGGCGCTGACGGAAGGTGACATCGCTGCAGAAAAGGGAAGTGGCACGAAGTGTGCAATAACTGTATTGTTTTGTTTTGGTTTGTTTACGCTCCATTCAAAAGAAAGGAAAGAAGTTCTATCGAAGACCAAGTTATCCTATTAGGCTAAGGATAATAAGGAAGGTCACGACAGAATGCGCATTCTGATGGATGGATAGATTTTCTTTGTATTGTAATTTCAGTGTGTATGTTTATTTTTTTCCTGTGTGTTTATATATTTGTATTGTTATGTTTCGTAAGTCGGAGGGGCAGATTGTGTTAATGATAGGCATATCAGCAAAAAAATTCAAAAAATTTAAAAGCATGAGCATCCCAATGGCTCTTGTGCATGATTCCATGTCTTTTATTCTATAGTGGTATGAATGTTGACCCAGGCACGAACGAAACGGACCCTTACTTTAACTCCGTATGGAGTGAGCGCCGGACTACGACACGGGAGAAATAGATAGTACGAGCTAGCAGAGATACGGGCAATCGCTAATGTGGCACCCAAATATAATTTAGGCTAGGGCAGGCAAGATAGTGCGCGTGACGAGGAAAAGATTACAATCGTCGTGAGATTTTGTAAGAGAATATTTCATGGCGCACTAACGTGGGCCATCGTGTTTGATTAGAAGTAGTATATTGTTACATTGGCCGCGACATGAGGCGTCGTGGTATCAAAGGAGGGTGGAGAGATAAAATTAATTACAATATGTAACTGAAATATAATAAATATATTTCTTTCTGAATGTATATGTGTGTTTCATGCAAATTTTCTGTGAATAAATACCTCTTTTTGTTTATTTGTATAACTGTTCAGCAGAAGAAACCCAAATATTCACTTAACTTCCACCTTCTGGAGTATATAAAATCAGGTGTCAGATCTCGCTCTGCCGATTTTGGGAAAACGTTCTACAGGATATTGATGTTGTTTTAAAGTTTTATACTTTTAAACATTCGTTAATAACAACTAATGATATATTTGAGCTCGAATGTTAATTAGGTTTTCAAAATATTAAACGACGACGAATACTTGATCTGTAAATACATAAGCTATGGTACGACAGCGTGACCAGATCACTGACACTGGGAGCGATAGCTCAGTGCATCAACTGATGTCTCTGCAACGCCTCTGACCGGTAGGTTCGAGTCCTGACGGCGACAGGATTTTCGACACTAGCTTTTAGCTAGATCGAATTCAGTCGCTGTATAGAGGAGAATTCTAGCAGCCGGCTGTTCTGATCGGTAGTTTTCCGTGGTTTCTCCGATCAACGCCAGGCGAATGCCGGAGCAGTACCCTAACAAACGGGCCACGGACCGCGCGCGATCTGTCCTGTCTCTTCCTTGTTCTCTCCTCTCCCCTTACACACACCTTACACTAACATGCACTACACTACCACATATTCCGGGAGACCGGTCGGGAGCTTAGAGCTTGCCCGGCTGGGGCGGTGCCCCGCTGGTGGAGAGTCCTGGTTATGGGAAAACTCACTAGCCGACGGTAGGTCGGCGCCGGATCTCACCATCCGGCGGGAAGATCACCGCCATCTCCCGAGGAAAAACATGCACTACACCAATGGGAATAATGATTAAAGCAGTTGACGTGCCCGGAAACACAAAAAATCAATCAATCAAGATCACTGACCACTTGGAGCGCTAATGATGCTACATCCGTCAGTAGGGCTCATTTTCAGCGTAGAGAAAAAGCATAGAGCTGCAGAACTGTGTTATTAGACTGTGATTACAGTCCCTTAGTAAAAAAATACTATCTTTTTAAGGGACTGTACGACTGTGCGGTGCGCGGACTGAAATTATGTTTCAGGCTCGGTGCATCGATGGTGTCTCGTGTCTCACAGAGCACCTTCAGAAATAGTTTTTAAATCATGCGCGTATTACAAGCACACAACTTCAGGTACGAAAATAATTGGAATAAAAGGCAAGTGCGGACTTCTGAGCAATATTAAAATTATATTATTTTTCTATTTTTTTACATTAACCTGAAGAAAATATTTCATCAGATATATTGTATCAGACGACTATTTTCGGCCATTGAGGACATTTATCGTTCGGTTTATTATTATTATTATTATTATTATTATTATTATTATTATTATTGTCATCATTATTATTATTGTTATTATTGCCGGCCGTGGCAAATACAGTTGTAGTTTTCCTTTAAAATCGTTCCAGTTTCTGTAGCTGTGTGACGAAGAAAGCTCAAGCAGACAGGTTTTGCTAGATACGGTGAAAAGAAAACATGTTCGACTCATGACGCTCTTACCCCAAGCCTGGGAATTTAACTAGGCCCAGGTATGGGGACACCTGTTAACTGGCTGGCGAAGTTGGACTACCAACCCAATAACGCCAAATACCATTCGGCGTTCGGCCAATGAGCCATTCGGCATTAGAAACATTATTATTATTATTATTATTATTATTATTATTATTATTATTATTATTATTATCATCATCATCATCATCCTACGTTTTCTCAGCTATTTTGCTGGTAGAAATGCTCACCTTCCCCGGAGTTGTTTTGGGGACAGGTTCGGTCACAGAAGAAGAACTTCATATTATATCTGGACTTAAGATAAACATTTTCTTACGATATGGGCAGTTTGCAACAAAACTGCGCGCTGTCCCATGTTCAGAACGTTTTTAGGTAGTTTAAGTTCTGTTAAGTTTTTAAGGAAGTTTTTACTGACCAGGCCTTCCGCCGATATCACGAGTGGGTATGTTTTGGTAGAATTTAATTTCCAAATATGTTTTAGCTCATAAGATAAGTTTTCATATTTCGAAATTTTTCTATTTCTTTCTGCTTGATATTGTGGGATAATGGTATTGCGATGTCTATTATTACTCCTTCTTTCTTCTTTTTATCTATAAGGAGAATATCTGGCCTATTGTAATCGACAGTACGATCAGTTAAAACTGGTCTGTTCCAGTACAAAGGGTGGAACTTGTTTCCAGCACTGGAGGAGGGTGTACTTATAGAATGGCGGTGTTGATTCATCCAATAATTTATGCTCTATTCCAATTGCCCTGTGCACGATTTTCGCAACTTGATTATGCCTTCCTAAGTAAGCACTGTCTGAGAGAGGAAGAGCATGCAGCTGTGATGTGTTCTATAGTTTCTCCTACTGCTCCACACTTCCTACATTTATCCAACACATCTTCTTTTAAACAATACTTTTGATAGTTTCTGGTCTTGATAACTCTGTCTTGAAGAAGCTTATTGATATTATAAAACCCTCGGTCTCAGGATATATTTGTTTCTCCAAAGCCACTCCACCGAGGAACGTCTGTCTACATCATCTCGAAACAAGAGTTTTGGATATCTTCCATGTATTTCTTGTTGTTTCCATTCATTAAAGTTCGACTGGGGGGGGGGGGAGATGTTTAAATCATAGTTTCGTTCATGGAGGTTCAACGGAGTGAAGCCGCGTCCTCATTAACTGTTAATTTCATTAATGTGTCGTGGAGTTTAAAAGGACCTGTCGCATTTTTCCTCTTGTCTCAGGCAAAGTGTTTTTATATTAACCAACCCTCTGCCTCCCATCGTTCGAGATAGATATAATCTTTTACTGAGGAGTTTGGATGAAGACAACGGAATTTATGTAACAGTCTTCTCGTTGATCAGTCCAGCTCCTCCAGGTCAGATTCAGTCCACTTAACGATACCAAACGAGTAGGTTAGAACCGGCACAGCCCAGGTGTTGATAGCTGAAATCAGATTACCCTCTGATAAATTTATAATAATAATAATAATAATAATAATAATAATAATAATAATAACCTTCCGGAAATCCTGAAAATCATAACATAAATCGGAGCGTCAGTGAATAATCTAACTGAGATTCGTCATATTCAATTAACAGACCTCGCTATTCGGTGGCGTAATGGAAGGCATTCAGTTCGCATCATCTAATATCCGTAATGGGCCATTCGGCATTAGATACAGATCAGTTGGCGTCCTCTGGGCAACACTCCCTACGCGCGGGGGGCAGCCCTCACCCCCCCCCCCGCCACTCCCCATCCCCGCCACCAGATCCGAGTCTGAGGGAGGAGGCAGTGCTGGGCATCTCTGTGAACGGACGCCCTTCTCAAATGCCCTGTGCACGCTGCGAGGTGCTATGTGAGGCAGACGGGGGAATTGCCTAGTGAGACGGAACATGAATAGTACAAAAATGTGTTTTTTGGGCTTCGTATTCAAGCAGTTTGAGGCCCTCTGTATACCTTTTGAGCCAGAGAAAATCTTTATATCGTACGACTTCTAGTCGTTGGAATACGTCAGTATAATTTCTTGTGAGTCATAATATATATTATTTATTATTATTATTATTATTATTATTATTATTATTATTATTATTATTATTATATCACTATTAGTGAAAACCCGTCAAAATTTGATGGTGAGATCTGAGATAAATGTAAAATATTGTGCCCAGACTAATATTCACAATACGTTGCATTATTTGATCTTCAGGTATAACGAACAAGCGCTGTAATGGGAGGATTACTCCAGAAGCGCAAGCGCTCAACGCCCCAAGGGCTTGAGACGCGTTGCGTCAAAATAGACGCAACAATTAAAAAAACAAAAAAACGAAGATATTCTGTGATGTGAGTTCCCAAAATTTTGAACACGTATGACCCATGACCCGGTGGTAATGCAATTTCGGTGCCAAATGACACGAAAGAGCCCTATTATACTGACGGATATTATTTCTAAAGTTTTTTGATGTGTCATCATGTCCTATAAACAATTTTGATTTCTTTTGGCATATTGATCAAAGGTAAACTTAGTTTCCCATTTAAGCAACACAGAGTAAACTGGTTTGCAGAATTTCTCTCACATGCGAAGTACAAAGGAGAACAAAACTGACATTTCATAGACAACGACCCAGCAGAGAACGAAATGACCTCACTATCACGACACTTACGCTGACTTTCTCTTTCCCTGCGTCCAGTTAATGAACGTTTACGTATTTTGGGGCGCGTGGGCAACGATTCAGAATTCGACATAACCTGTGAACAACTTCACTACTTCAGTACAACCGAGCAAAACCCACAGTCCGAATGTTCTCTACAAAATACACCACAAAAGCAAAACATGCAAATGTCAACGCCACAATGAATAATTACACTGAAACAAAACCTTGATGAATCGTAAACAAATCTCAACAATCAAAACAAAACATCAAGCAGCGCCACCATGAAGCAGTGTGGACATCTATCGACTCATCTATATCGATTTTGAAACAGCCACCCTGTGTAAGAAAACAATTGACTATTGATAAGCGTGCTATGAAAGAAATATTTAATTAATTAATTTACACCGTAAATGTTAGTGAATCAACACAAACAATATCTGATAACACATCTAGGGATCACATTCTTTCATTTAAAGGAAAAAATACTACAATCAGTTCAGTAGAAGCTCTAAACGAAGCCATGGCAAAATACTTTATTTTTTTTTAATATATAGATTATCATTGTTTCATTCCCTCAAGTGTCTCTTGGATCTGTTAATTTTCTCTGTGGTGGTGCCCGGTTCGATTCCTGGCTGGAGTGAAATGAAAAAAATTGAAGCACTTCAGGCATAGAAATGAGTTGTTTAGCATTTACACACAACCCCTTCCCAAATGCATCACCATTTTTCTCACCAAGTATATTTTTCAAGGTCAATCTTATCACCCTACCGTGTGATGATCTACCATGGGCAGTCTGTGGTTCATTTGTTCCACGTGTCCGCCGCTCTACTACGCTCATACCGACACGCACAGCTCAGTCACAGTCGGAAAATGTGTGCTGACTTTTTGTGTGAATCTCGCTAAAAAGTGTTTCTTAATATAATTATTTTAATTTAGATATTACAGTGTATGTATCTGTACCGAATATATTTAAATAAAAAAATCAATAGATCATTGACGAATGATATAGTTTACGGTGACCACAAGGCGTTTTTCAGCCATAAATGTTTCTACATCTATGGCATCTTCTCTCTTATCGGAACGAACGTGCAGAAATCTGATCGTTTTTTAAATAATATGACATGCGAAATTTTATGAACACAAATAATAATCTGTTTTCGGTGAGTTTATAAACAGTTCATAATGGTAAAAGTGAACTGACAACAATGAAACTAAGACTAATTGACAAAAACCGTTTTAAAAAATTAAAAAAACTAATAGCACATGATATACGACATTTAATTTTGTCTTAGAAAACGAGTCATTTGTGTCTTTTATAAATGGGAACTACGACTTAAAATGTTCACTCAAAACACACTTTCTCTCGCATACTTCTTTTCATCAAAATAAAATTTTAGTAACCTACCCGTAATTATATTGAACACCAACTTAATATTCATCACTAAACATGCGAACGAAAAGGAATGACGCAAACGAACAAAAATCTTTCTAATGTCTTTCTATGCAACAGTCCTTCGGGAAATTCAAAGTCAAGGATTCAAACACAGTAGAAACTATCAGAAAGTAGACTTATTTTGTTTTTTCTAAAACCCGGAACAGTGTGGCGTTCCGAAATATATTGTGGGGGAACCGAGATATAGAATGAAAATCCGAGACTGTCCAGGGAAAACAGGGACGTATTGGAACACAATATATGCGTTATATAATCAATTAAAACGCGTCATTCTCATTTGAACAACGAAACAAAATCCTCTTGTTTCCGTCTCTCGCTTTTCGCTTTCGTTCGCCAATTTCACTGCGTATAATAATAATAATAATAATAATAATAATAATAATAATAATAATTACTTTATTTATGTGGCGAGGCTATGACCATCAGGCCCGCTCTTCCCCAAAATACATAAATTTATAGATAAGAATTGAATTCAGAGATACATTGAGTAAATAAAAAAAAAGTAAATAATTCAACTTACAGATGTCATACCCCTGGGCTCACAAACGCGACAAGAATACAACGTCCCAACATTTGCCTTAAGCGACCGGGGAAAACCAGGGAAAACAAAGGCAGTGTGCATGCTCTTCAACATTGAGCAACAAAATAATATATTTAAGATAATTTTGAAAACAAACAAACATTACTGACTCTGGATAACTCTAAAGGTGTGCCCGAATATAAATTCTGAGTGATATTATTTTGTAATACGTATCAAATGTTAACAAAAAATCTCAAATACATTCACGAGTCATAAAAAACAATATGAGAATGCACACAACCACCCGGCCAGGACGACGGCTTAGGGCCGATTTTAGATTTCAACATCATGTACTAAGGGAAAAGACGCATTCAGTCAGAGCCATGACAAAGTTAAACAATAATGAATTAGAAGTTACTAGTAGATAACACAAAAAAATTCAAACCCTATAATAGACTTAATTTAGACTAATTATACTATTTTTAACTAAATTAAGAACTAACTTAAGAAAACAAAGAAAAGAACAAAACTGTTAAAAAGCCCTATAAAGGTTACATTAACTTAAAATTTTGAGCTCACTAACTAACATAAGAAAATACAAGAAAAGGGAGCGTAGGAGTTGGTGCAGAGAGAGGGCTTTATATAAGATAACAAACCAATAAATAACAAATTGTTTAGGAGATAAGGCAAAACGAAAGTACAATCCAATGAGCCTTCTAATTCCAACGTTTATTCATATTCTGTCGGGTTAAAATAGCAGGTTCTACAACATGGGCATAATAACAATGAATATTTTAATAACGGAATACTTATTAAAAATTGAATACGAACATTTAAATGTGGCAAACTAAGTTGTGGAAGAAGTCTTGTTAATTACTCAATATAAACCCTACAACACGGAAGAAGGTTAAAATCCCTATTACGATTACGAAAGGCAAAATCAAGGTGACAAGCAGCCAAGCTAGAGCAGATTTCAGGGAATTTTTATATAAACGACAAAGAGATGTCCCAGCTGTAAGACGTTACTAATGTCAATAAGGGCAGATTTTATTGAAAAAAGTTCCTTGGAGGCTGAATGTGGGTTGACTGTATGGCTAGTAATCACTTCTTGGCCTTGTACGAGTGGAATCCCAGGGCTACGTACAAGCGCCCGAGAGATATCCTGCAGTAGGTAACCCCGAAACAGTAAAACGGGCGAAACGCCAATACTCAAAAGAAAATGACAGTATACAAAACCAAAAGTGCGTCGAACGGCAAGTGTCGTCCCTGACCTCTGTTGAATTTTATTTTGCAGGGAAATGTAGCGGTATTGCACCATGCGGCCACACGAAACTGCTGTAAAGCAATGACTGGTAAATGCTACTTGTAAAATATTACTTTTTATTCGATTTTTTCCACAATGATTATTTTAGAAATATTTCGCATTCTCAAAATATTATTTTGGGTATCTATGATTAATTATAATTCTACATTTTA